>OX463858.1:17561054-17956778 GCA_949825065.1 Odontocerum albicorne
TATATATATATATATATATATATATATATATATATATATATATATATATATATATATATATATATATATATATATATATATATATATATATATATATATATATATATATATATATATATATATATATATATATATATATATATATATATATATATATATATATATATATTATATATATATATATATATATATATATATATATATATATATATATATATATATATATATATATATATATATATATATATATATATTTATATATATATATATATATATATATATATATATATATATATATATATATAATATATATATATATATATATATATATATATATATATATATATATATATATATATATATATATATATATATATATATATATATATATATATATATATATATATATATATATATATATATATATATATATATATATATATATATATATATATATATATATACTATATATATATATATATATATAATATATATATATATATATATATATATATATATATATATATATATATATATATATATATATATATATATATATATATATATATATATATATATATATATATATATATATATATATATATATATATATATATATATATATATATATATATATATATATATATATAATCATAAATTTTGATACTTCTTCCAAAGATTGCCTTCATACATAAGTATTTTAAAAAGCTTTTATAGACTTTAGGATAAATTCATGTAATTACAGTAACGTTATTTCTTTTAATTACTTTAATACGATTTAAAAGACATTCTAAAATACCCAATACTTAAAAAGACATCGTAAAAACATAATTCGTCATATATGACCGCAAGCCGCACATAAGGGTGCCGCATGTGACCCACGGACCCTGGGTTGGCCTGTCCTGGTTAAAGCCAACTACTCTGAAAGCATGACCAGGATAACGAGACTTGCTTGCTCGGTAGGGGGAGAGTGTCATACACAACCCTCGTGGTATTATTATAAACGCTTGTCTTCAATCTAATTGAAACTTGCTCTTCTCGTCAAGTCTTGCATGTAGAAAATACTACCTAAATAGCAGAATTTCTAGAAAATTTTACCTAAATAGCAGAACGCCTAGAAATACTACCTAAATAGCAGAATTCCAAGAAAATTCTTCCTAAATAGCAGAACTCCTAGAAAATACTACCCAAATAGCAGAATTCCTCAACTTGCTCTTATATTTCATTGCTCACTCATATATCGCATTTTTCCATTCACGCTTTTATATCTCTATGATTTTAGAGTTCACAGCATTCGTTCTCAGATCTTTCTCTTCACATCCAAGAATTTAAGTAAAAATATTCCCTTATTGTGGAGAAGTGTTTTCGAATTAATGCCCCATGTCCCAAAATACGTAATATTGACTGCATTTGATCAACCAGATTGTATTATATACAATACAAATATAAAAAAAACATTTTTTGTACAAAATAATTAAAAAATATTTTCGACTAAGTTATCATATGAATTCGATACGCACGACCTTTTTAAAACCATTAAAAGAAATGAAAGTGGAAAATTGAGTCAAAAGAAATTCAAAAAACGAGTAGGTAAAGTAATTTTTCCAAAAAAATATCAACATTAAATTCGTATTTTAAAAAACAAATCAACGTATCGGATAAATTGTAATGTCGATATGCCAAAAACAAAATGATTGGAATCGAAAAGACAAAAATTATCATAGATAAAAGGAGAAATCTAATATAATGAAAAATAAATTTTTTCTTAGACTTTTTACCATATTCAATCTTAAAAAAATTAAGGGAGTCTAGTTCTTCGGGCTCAATGAAGAAGATAACATTTTGCTTAAAGATTTAAGTCAGTCTGAAGATTCTTCAATCTTAATGGTGAAACCATTTGTATTTATGGTTGTTCGACAGAGATCCTGGTATGGATGTTGCGATAAGACGCTAAACGGCCACCCTGAGGGAATAAAAAATAAATAAGTACCCTTGTTGTCTTCCGGAAGTCGTTCCCAACCAATAATTGTGGGAATTGTGGATAAATATACCTAATTTTTATGTTCACTTTATTTTAATTGTGTTGATAATGTTTTATTTTTTATATATTGTATTATTTATAGTTAAGGCATTAACATTGTGGAGGTTGAAAGACTTTGTTATTTTTTTCATAAAACACTGTTTATTCCACTTTTGGTAACGGTATAACCCTAACGGTTTCAAGGCTTTCACCTCATCATCAGGGAAGCATAAACAAAACTGAATTCTCTTCGAACTGGTACCAACATACACGCTTCTAGCGGTAAACATTCGGGTTGGTTACTGGGGTAGTGGAGGGAGGGAGGAGACGATCTCGGCAAGCAGCGGCGAGATTCTTGGGATATATCTGTTTGCCAGATGTTCACCCCGATGCACTGACTTAGAAATTTCTAGGGCCTCTAATCAGTCCAATTGATTTCTGTTACTACTGATATGTAAGAATTTGGCATCATCGATAGAAAATGTATGGTTTTCACGGTGACAATGATTAATCATTTCAGAATAAACTAGAGGATTTATTAAGGCAGATTTAGTATGGATTATCCATTTGTCATTCTTGGAAAATGTAGGTGACTGGATTAATTTTTAGTATTTTAGATGTACGAAATACAAGCGTAGATTTTTTAAATCTTCTTATAAAGTTTGTGTAAAACTGTTTTACTTATAAAATTACATTTAACATTTGTATACAATTTTAAAAAAAATAACAAAAGAGTGAAAAAATACCTTGAATCCTTTTTTGGGAATATAATTCATATTCAAAGTGACTTATTTTTTTAACTAATATTGTTTTATATTTTCTGTGTCCGCTCTACATTTTTTTTACCATCGACCTTTACTGAACTTAATTCATTGATTGTGAGGAATAAACGACAAGATCACGTATTAATATTTTTTTTAATAATGTCCTGCCACCCCTTTTTATATCGCCGAAAATATTCCGCGCTTTTTTATCAAACACTTTCTATACGCTAGAGCAGAGACTGTTTAATGGCTTTATCAATTCCTCGCTCTAATTTTGTTACGTCATCCTTTACTACCCATGCTATGAAGTTCTGAAACCAGTTACCAGCTAATGTAAGACTCGCTCTGTAATTGACATGTTTGAAATGCGATAGAAAAATGAGAATTCATTTTAATACAGTAATGTTTCCTGTTTCTTTACCGATTTTTTTTTCACTATTCCCACCTTTTCTCATCAAATGAGTTTATATAAATAAACGATTACTATGTAACTTACTTTATTTACTTTTCTTTCTTTGGAAAAGATTTCTTCTTGGCGGTAAGTCACTAGATTTAATTAAATTCATCTTCTCTATTTTCTTCTACGATTTACCCATTTAGAACCAGTTACCTAAATATTATTTTTAATCATTGATTCATTCATTGGAAGGGTACTCGTCAGCTTATATGAATTGGTTTTGAAAATCTTTGAACAATCTGGTCAGAAGACAACATTGTCTTCGGCCCTATTAATAGTTAACCACTGAAGTAGTCACGTAACTCGCAGTTCTTCATTATATGTCTTAGAAATGCTACTGCAAGTGGTGTAGTATTTTAACGTAGGAACTATTGTACCAGACCAGTTTACCAGACCGTTTTATTTCATTTTTATTTTTTGGGTACCATTGGGAATCGAAGCAAAACCCTTTGCATATAAGATAAGCGCTTTATCAACTAGGTAACGAAGGTTGTCAGTATTCGTTATGAATTGACAGTACAGTTCAGTTCGATCTCACCACCTCCCACGCTGTTATAGGAAACTAAACTAGTCCTCATTCAGCGCGATCTACACTAGAAGATTGAAATAATTTATGAGCTTTCTATAATTTTTATATGATGTAGTGTCTAAGAAGAAACTATCTAAAGGGACTTGTCTGGTGGCAATATGTCTAGGTGTGAAAAGAACAGTAGGGACAACGGACTTAAGGTACGACGTCACTTGATAAGGGAAATGTCTCGCAGCGCAGTGAATATACTCATACTAGTAAAGTGGCTCAAGGCTTGGAGTTGTAACAATCTAACAAGCAGTACTTTCACGTAAAAAGTTGAATGCAACTATATGATTCTTTGTTGAAAATGTTGTAGTGTTGTTTTGTGTAAGTGGAAAAGGGAAGACAGTTGATTGTATGTAGCGGCGAAATATCGGCCGCTTCGGTAGTTAGTAGTGGAAGGGCTTTTTCCCACAAGATGTTATCAGAATCAGGCGCCGGCTACATGATATACCCACCTAGGGATGCTGCAGCCGCACACATACAAGCAGACACACTCGTTTACTCACTAGAGCGCCACTTTCTTAGATGAAGAAAGTGTTGGAGGTGAGCCAAAACTTGATTACCTTCTATTAATCACGCGCGTAGACTGATCTGCTATCAAATTTGGTGGCTCGATTTTCGCAAAGATAGTCAATACTTATTCTAGATGTATCGCATATTTTAAAATTTTTTATTTTACTATTATTCGAAGAAATAACAACAATTTAACGCGTGCACCGAGAAAAATTCATGGGGTGACCATGTATGACAGAAGAAGGAATAAATAATAATAAAAAATACACTTATATAGCACTGTTTTGAGAACAAACTCTCATCAAGAGCGCTCAAACTCGGGACTTGTATAGTACCCGCCATTATTGACAGTTGAAGAAAATAGATAAAAAAATAACAACTAAGCGAGTATATTTTCTTAAGCACGGTATTATTTTTGATGTGCAACAGTATGCACACAATATACAACATCATCCATAGACATGATGGATTTCTAGTCTTTTTCAGATATATAGTACTATAGGGTGGCCCATAAAATACTAAAGGATGTACATCGCTGTACTGGGCACACTGCCATCGTCGCCTTGGCAGTATGCGCAGTGGCTCCATCTTGTTGAAACCAAAGCTCCTGATTATTTTCGATCACTGAACGTAAAAAAAATTCAAACATCGTCCTATATAGGGCCCCGTTGATTTTTTGTGACTGACTTTCCTCATTTTCAAAGAAATAGGGGTCGATAACTCTTTCAGTCATAACACCGCACGAAACAGTGCATTTTTGGAGATGCAATTGATGCTGATGTAATTCCCTGGGATTCTCAGTTCCTCAAAATCTGCAGTTTTGATAGTTGATGTACCCGTTTAAATGAAAATGGGCCTCATCACTTATTATCAAGTTGTTCAAAAAGTTGTTGTTTTCTCTGGCTAGGTGTTGAAATCAAATGGCGTATTACAGGCACTGCTGTATATCTTGAGGTATTGATGTTCTATAACCTGTAAAATAAAATAAAAAAAGATTGAAAATGAACAAGTCATGACTTTTTCAAACCCTTCAGTTTTTCAGTGGCCACCCTGCACAACTGATTATTATAAGACGTTTATATCTTTTATATTCCTGACACTATATCGGTAGTGAAATGTTACAGAAGCCTTACATATATGAAAATCAGACTGCAATCCTTATTGAAAAATAATCTGAGTTCTAACAGAAATTCAACTTGCCACCCTTGGGCTGAAAGACAGGTGTCAAACTTACTAAGTTATGGAGGTAATTTATATGTGGTATTTGTAATCAACATTCAACAAAAATCAATACTACGAAATAAATTTCACACAATTTTCAATATCGTACGTTTATACCAAATTGTAAAATGAACAAATTTTGCAAAAACATTTGAAAATTTCAATAAATTTCCAAATTGGTCTGCAAATATGTTAACATGCGTGTATACTTAATCACGACAAAATATATTATATTCGTCCTGACAAGAGCGGAAAGATATTTCACATAAAAAGGAAGAATTCGGACGATGTTGTCATGTGTATAACGTTAAAAGGATAATTGAAATTTTTGCTGAGTGCCATTTTCTAAATATTTTAATTGATTCAATATGGATGATCCTGAAATCGAAGCGCGACCACCCGTTGCTAAATGTCTGATCTTTAACGAAATAATTGATTATATTTTGTTAACAATTTTAAATGTATAAGTAAAAGTGATTCTTAGATTTAAAAGCGCTTCTTATTGAATATATTTATAGAAGACGTCCTTTTTAAGATATCCTGTTGCTGATACATTTGTTTAAAACATTGGGATGAATTCGGGAACTCTTTGTTTAATACCGCTGTCCAGTCACCATATCTTTGGAAATCTCGATTCAAGAAAACTGAAAGGAAAATGAAGTGACTTAATAAAAAGAATAACAAATTTTACACTTACAAATTATTTAGTCCTTAAAATACAATGCAAATTTCGTTGACGGTTCCTTATATTCTGAAGTAAAATTTTCAACATTTCGGGATAAATCTGTATTTATTCAGTCCAGATTTTTTCTTGCATGTCTTTTGTTTTTGGTCGAGCATTCAATTGTTTCTTTTTTCTTTTATTTTTCCCCAAGGCGCGCGTCCTTTAAGGAAATGGCGCCTGTTTAAGGCGCTTACTTAAACGATTATTCTTATCTGTACCGCCTTTGTACTGAGGGGTCCAGATAATTGTTTATTAGGAATGCATAAATAGCCTAAAGAGATTTTTTTTACCACATCCATTCAAATATAAGAAGGTAATGATGTATCAAAATTTATGTTTTAATATATTAAAAGTTTTATATATACATTGGTAAATAATAGGCCACCATTCATGTTTCGAGTTCGGTATGAATAACAATTTGAGATGGGAGGCAGATGCTAGGTATCACATGGACCGTCCGGCATACCAATGTCTCGATCATTCAATAATTGGTGATAACCGTAAAACTTTCATACAAAATGCAGGAAAAGGATTTTAACACATTTAAGGCATGTTGCCAGCAATGGCTCCAAAACTTGAGTTGAGAAAATGGTGATGGTAAATGAGTAAGAAGAAGGTTTTCTACAAGGTGGATGGACCTAATAAACAAATTAAGAGGATCCTCTTTAAATATTGCATTCAACATAGCACAAGATCGGAAAGGATGAAAATAAATGTTGCATCTAGTTCCAGACATAGCGAGGTCTACGACAATCAGCATTGAACAAGTGACGAGAAAAGATGAATAACAAATAACGCTGCAGAATGCGTAATCATTGTCCAGGGGTTTTGGGTTCGATTGCAAATTGTCTGAATGGAAATGATCACCATCGACAACCAAAATCTTAACAATTATTTCACCTTTAACTTATGTACTACCTAGATCAAAAAGTTTGAGGACCGGCCACCGTATGGCGCTGTCAGTCACCCGATTGGAATTCTTTTTTTTTTTGTTAGATTACCACATTTATCATTGACACTTGCCTCTAAATTTCAGCGTCATAGCTTGATATTTGTAAAAGTACTAAGTACACCTTTGTGCGTGTTTTCGATTTTTTACAAGTTTGAAAATGGCATCAACGAGTTTGCATTAAATTTTGTGTGAAAAACGGATTTAACGGTCCGCAGACCTTGGAAATGTTGGAGAAGTGTTTTTCGGTGGCACGAACGCTTCAGAAGTGGTCGTGAGTCGGTCGAGGATGACGAACGTAGTGGCAGTCGAAAACCGATGAAAACATCAATAAAATCAAAGAAATGTTGGCCAAAAACCGCAAATTGACCATCAGAGAGCTGGCAGAGGACTTAAACATCGCTTATGGATCCGCTCAAAACATTTTCGTTAGTGATTTGGGCCTCAGACGTGTCGCTGCAAAACTGGTGCATGAAAGACCTCAATTTCATGCAAAGAAAGAACCGCGTTGAAATCGCGAAAGACATGATTTCCATGAGTTTTTGACCAAAAACAACACGAATACTATCCAGCAGCCTTCGAATTCACCTGATCTGGCTCCCTGCGACTTTTTCCTGTTCAACCGACTTAAAAAACCGTTTCGCGGAACGCGTTACAGCAACCGAAAGGATGTCATGAAAAAATCGCAAACGGCTCTGATGGACATACCGAAAATTGAGTATCAGCGGTGTTTTGAGGATTGGATGAAGCGCTGGCGTAAGTGCGTTGCAGTCAATGGGGAGTATTTTAAAGGGGACCATATCGATTTTGATGAATAAACTTGTATTTTCGATTTTATGAATTAAGTCCAAAAACTTTTTGATCAAGGTAGTATATATCAAAATCATCACACATTTTACTTAAAACTTGTTGAATTACATTATATTTTCGTTGTATAACCCGCCGAATATTTATTACCTTGTGGCGTTTTTTTTTCAATCAATCAGAAAGATGTTAAAAGGCCTTAAGTGATAACCAATTTTGAAAAAGTCGGATACTAACTGATATCGTACCCGCAAATATTGAGTTGAAAGACAAGCGTTGTATAAACTAGACAAAGTCAATTAGCTAAATTATCAATAGATTTCTTAACTACAATTCTTATATTAAATATTACTAACTACACGAAATTTGATCTTAATCATATTGATACAAAATTGGTCGAACTCAAGAAATTATCGACTTGACTCAACCCCCTTAACTGTTTTGCTGTCCCTACATATACTCGTATAACTAAAAATATTTTTATCTATCCTGAACTTGTGTTACTCTCCAGTGATGATGATTGCCTTTTGGCATATCCAGTTCATAGCTTTTCCTTCTTCACTCTTCTCCACGTCACTTTTTTTCTATCTTATGATTCCAAGAACTGGCATTCAGTTTGCTTCAAAGAGTAGTTTAAAAATAATCAAATATTTTTTTAAGAATGTGGTGTGTTTTTTCTTATTCCCTAATGTATTTTCTATTTCTTTCTATACTCTTCTTTTCAATTCATTGTATATTATTTTACACTTTTATTGCATAGAGTACAACCCGGTGAGTTTATAAACAAGTGGCAATCTCTTCCAACTAACTAGAAATATATTAAAGAGGTCTTAAATGAAACGCAGACAGGACTCTTAAAAAAAATAAGTTCCGATGGGAATTGAATCCGTAGCTCTTGGGCTGAAAGACAGGGTTCTTACAACTAGACCAAGGAGGTCATCACTGAATACATTTAAAAATATTTTTGTTTTTTATTTATTTTTATATTTTGTAGTTAAGCATTCCTTTTTTTTTCGTATATGAAAAAAAACACTATAATCTCTCATCCAGGAATTGCCATATACTAACATAAGTAACTTATGTCGGCGTCAGAATATACGGATTTTTTGCCAAGCGTGATAAAATGTCAAAAAATATTCCCATTTTATAAACTATGCGACAAATATTTTTTTAAATGTTTTTCGTCATATACCATACAGATGAGAGGAACATTTGAAAAGTTTGTGCTAACGGACAATGTGTAGGGAAGGCAGATATAGAGCACCAATTCAATGAACTGACCAAGTCAGGAACGCAACAGGGTCCTCTGTGATGGCAATAATCCGAAAGGCCCAAACAGAGAAAGATGGAGAATAGTTATATAAGAAGAGTTGGGCAGATGGACCGGAGAGTTCACAGCCAAGAAGAAGCTATAGGTACACAATATATTTCTGAGATTTTATTTATTTATTTTTATTTCATTTTTTGTTTTATTTACTCATGACAAAAATCTATAAAATACACAATTGGCGAAAAAACAACAGTTAATTTAATTTAAATACGCAATTATAATGGATCTGGGTTTGTTGCCTTTCATTTGTCGTGTCCCCAGTAAAGTAGGCTTTTGCCTGTATCTCACTGAAGACTATTTAAAAGTAATGAATTATTTGCGTTTTAATATTATAATTATAAATAAATTACTTAAATAGTGCTATTTGGATATAATATCTGTAAAAAAATTACCAAAGAGCTCTTTTTTTTTAATAATAATAATACGATAATTTATACAGCGCCGTTTAGAGAGCAGAATCTTCTAAAAAACGCTCTAACTTGGGATTCGAACCCACTGTAATTGATTGATCAAAAAAAATTACAAAATAAATATTTAATCTATTAGATTAGGTACTTCCCCGCATCTGTGTATGTTAAAAAATATATAATACTGTAAAAAACTTACCAAGAAAAACGAACTACAAAGAAATCATTGTAGATCTTCCGACATGTGACTTTCGGCGCAGTGTGGTACGAGTATATGTGTGTAGTGTTCATATATGATCATCAATTTTCATTCATTCGGCTTTTGGCGCAGTGTTATATATGTGTATAGTGTTCATATATGATCATCAATTTTGTAACACCTCTCAAAAAGCGTTGTCTTTAAGTGTTTCCTATATCTCTAATACTAAGAAACAGTCCATTTCACGCCATAGGACCAGTAACAGCAAAATCATTTTCATGATATCCCACCCTACTGAACCAATTCGGAACAATCAATGCATTCAATGAAGACGAAACCAGCCACAAATTCTACTCCTCTCCGAAGGAACATCTCTCAGACACAGCATTGAAATATGTAATGGGGACATCCTTAGAGTTAAAATTAAGATTTATAAGTATTTAAAAAAAAATATTTGTCATATATTTTTTTTAACTTATCGAAATTTTATTTCCGTTGTTTTTTTAACCATTGCTAGTTATTTTGCGTATTGTATTTTCTTAATTTTTATTTGATACTTTCAATAAATTTCTTTTTACTTAAGGTTGTTGCTTTCACTTTGTAGAAATTCTATTCGAATGCCTCACGCTCTTTTTTTAATCGTAAATTTGATTATGTTTAAATGTTACTGTAAATATATACGTGTATGTAAAGGCGTAATTCCACTGAGATAACATTTAGGCAATATGTAGCATGCGGCATTGACGCATGCTACTCACAGTCTTTTAATCGAAGGAACACGAAGCGACAAGAAGCAAGTATCTTTGTAGCATGCTATATGTTGATTGTTGTTACCGGGACGCATGCGTCACCTTTCGACATGTTTCAGAGTGTCGAACAATGTCGCCGTTATCCGAAAGTCAGCGGATCGGCGCGGCTTGTAGCGTGCGACATGGAGTGGAATATTGATAAAACTACCTTGTTTATTGAAGATTATCATAATTCACCGGAGTTATGGAATAATAAAATTAGTGATTATAAAGACCACAGGATAAAAAATGATAAACTGAAGCAGTTAGCGAGTAAATACAATTGCATTGTAATCGATGTGAAAAAAAAATCAAGAATTTGCGTTCAGCTTTTCATCATTCTAAGCTTTTTGACAGCAAATATATAATTCCCTTCTCCAAAACCGTGGCTTTCTTTTTTTTTTCTACGATTCAAAACTATTACCAAATATGCAGCCGCCTCGATTGTTTGTAAAGACATAATGTACCAAACTGACGTTGCCTCCATGGAATTGTTTAAAACGCATGCTACACGTATTGACGACAAAGCGCATGCGACTCGGGAGTCAAAATCCGCATGCGACATTGTTAAAATTTGTGGCACATAGTCGCACACCTAGGAACAGGCAACACTAGGAAACATGTCACATGCCTCATGTCGTTCAGTGTTGCCTCAGTCGAATTGCACCTTAAAGGAGGCTTAAGTATAATTCATTTTTTATAAATAAATATACTCCAGTAAAAACGTAAATATTTAATTACAAACAAATTTGTGTGTTGTTTTAAATTATAATAATAGATGAGTAAACGAAATTCTTAGAAAATATTTTATAACTATTTAATAAATTATTTTTTTATTTTTCGCAATGTAAATACGTAAGAATTGAGTTATGAATGAATGCATGAAGAATAATTAATAAATTAATGACTGTGGTGATCGAATTCTTGAATCGATCGATGACTCACACATAGGTCCAATATAATACTGTTTCTTAGATCCGTTTTGAAAATCGGCCGATCATTCCGTCCGAGAGAGGATCTTTTGTTTTATTTGCCGGGCTGGGATGGCGCCAGCCAAACTCTACATCGTTAACATTGAATGGGACTCGAACCCCCATAAGTCATAATATAGCGGGACGATGGCAGAGGCGGTCAACCAGTAGACTAGAACACAACCTTTGTATAAGAAAATAAATATTAAACTCTTTGATACAATTGCCATGTCGAACTATTTTATTGTATTATACTCGTACGTTCGATAAATACAGTACAACCTGGCGGCGTCATTGCCATGTGGCAATCTCTTACAACTAACCTGAAAGATATTTAAAAAGCCTTAAGTGACACATGACTAGAATCCTTTTTTAAAAAAATCCACGATCTAGTGGGATTTGAAGCCCCAACTTCTGAGTTGGTAGACAGTCGTCTAACCAGCTAGACTACGGAGGTCTTATGGATGAAGTTTAGGCACGTTATGAAGTTCAGCAAAATTAATTATGATTGAAGTTCAGCCACGTGACCATATATATACTCAAACACTATGAGGTCTGTACACGTACACTATCCTCCACCTAAAGCCGAATGTGTTCCTATCACATGTCGGAAGATCTATAACTATTTATTTGTGGTAAGTTTTCTGCGGATTTTGTAACCATGTTTGTTTTCCTAAACATATACCTATTGGTGGAGGTTCCTAATCTAATGTCTGTAGTCATAACCTTTATGTCTTGATACATCACTTGTTTTTTTTTGTAATATGGTATTTATAACCTGTCGATATTAGTGAGTTTGAATTCAGATGTAAATACTCTTGAAGAGAGTTTGCTCTCTAAATGGTGCTATGCAAATTGCCATTTTACTATTAACAATGGTAGTATTGTTTTGTTTTAACGGTGATAGAATTCCAAGCATGTAGGTTTAGATGACCTCCGTGGCGTATTTGGTAAAACGCTTGCCTCCATATCTGGAGGTAGCTGGATCAAATCTCCCTGTAACCAAGTTTAAAAAAAAGGAATTCAAGTCTGGTTTTCACTTTAGGCCCCTTTAACATCTTTATTTATTATTTATTTATTTAACACTTTTATTGCAAATACAATCTGGCGGGCTTATTGCCAGGCGGCAATCTCTTCCAACCAACGAGACAAAAGTAAATGAAGCAAGTTACGTGGTCGCATAAATCATTCAAATGACTATCCATCCCCACGAAATCCATAAACATATACGTGAGCACATGCCCACGAACCTCACAAAGACGGACAATCACTAGAACATGTTTTTTCATATAAAGTGAGATATCATCAATCAAAAGGAAAGGAAGGGATGGTGGAGAGGAAAGGAAAAGAAAAATCAGGAACGAAACACGTTATTTTATTGACTAGAAATTAAGATTTTTTTCAGTCGCTTCTTGAAGCATGCCAAGGACGGAGCGAGTCTTATATTTGTTTGTATCTGATTATTTCTGGTTGGTTGGAAGAGATTGACACATTGCAACAAATCCGCTGGGTTGTCTTGTATACAACGAAAGTGTAATTAAATACAATACAATATTTAAGTGAAGTATTTTTTTATTATCAAATTATAATTTAGGTGTACATAATTAATACTAAGAATTAAGGGATTTGAAATCAATTATATCTTGAATATCAGTAATTTTAATAACAAGGAGAAAGTAATATATATTTTGTGGCGTTCGTATGCGCGGTCAATGACCGGCGAAACGACCTTTGCATACCTTAACAATTTGAAACAAACAAGTGCAAGGTCCACACGCCGGTCACTCAACTCACTATCAGGTGTGGAGCGCATTCCATGCTAGAGCGAGAAGGCAACACATCTGTCGCGCCAAATCCCAAAACAGAATGATACCTACACGCGGCAAGAATCGTATTGTGAATGCAGAAACGAGACGGCGGTATATCTTGCGCGCATTCCCGCACACATTCAAGAATAGTATAAATACCTACGTCTATCAATTAAATTTCTCTTTCCGCATTGCGATCTAAACAAGTTTTATTTATCAACAAATCATCCTCATCATCTCTCCTAAAATTTCATGGAATATATTCAAAGATTTTTTCCCGCTCTTTCCATTGGTTTGAAAAAATATTTTATATGATAAAAAAGTTTTTACCGAGCTGGGTTAGTTCAAATGACGCCCAACGTTAGATAATGTTTGGGGGCGAAGAAAGCAACGTTTAAGAAACGTCGGCCAATATTCAAACTTACTCAACCAGGGAATAAACCCGAAAAACATTTTAAACTGGTTGGATAGGAAATTTTATCTATTTTATATCATATTATCATTATCGTATTTAGTTTTAGTTGCATTTTAACATTAATTCAGTTAGAAAGCAAAGCTGTGCCGTAGACTTTATATTTTTTTAAGTGAGTTGAGCCGTTGTACACCAGCAACCCACACCGCTGTACTGAATCCGATGGTACACCGAAATGAGACGATCGGAACACACAGGCATGTTTTCTCATCTTTTTTAGAAAGAATAGATATGACCCATAAATACTAGACGGAGTAACAGCACGGGATTCGAACCAGCGACTTTCCGCATGGAAGTCCAGTGCGTTAACGCGAGGCCATGCACCTTTTGGCCATGCCATATATAATATAAACTATTATAATATAATTTTTACAAATCAGCCTAGTCTGGGGAGGGGGTTGCCTATTCAAAAATGAGATTTTTTTAATGTAATAAACATTATATATTTATTCTTCGTACGAAGGTAAATGGTTGTGTATCCCAGGATGTACGGCATGTATGTATGATATAGGTTATATTTGCCCGTAAGATGCTTCGGCTCCTCGGAATTCCTAATAGGACTCGTGTGATACATTCCGCGGCCTGCGGCGCACCAGTGCTTTAAGCGGTATCAAAAATCTATAAAGCGGTAAAAGAAACTTCGAAAATCATAGCAAAAACCAACAAAATGATATTAAAAACGTAATAAAATGGTGTCAGAAACCTATAAACCGTATCAAAAACCAATAAAGGGTTCAACGTCCACAAACCTGAACAACTTCTACGAATTCTTTTACTTTTTACATTTCCTTTCTTACTCAACTTTTATTTTGTAATATTTTTAATTTGTCAATAATGATGAGTCCGAACTTCGAGTAAGAAATCTCTTGAGGAGAGTCTACTTACCAAACGATGAGTCCGAACTTCGAGTAAGAACGCTCTTGAGGAGAGTGTACTTACCAAACGACGCTATTTAAATTATTATTCAAATTATTCTCCACTTGATTTAACGATACTATTTTTGCTCTTTGTCTACCACGACTTCCACTCAGATTAGCACCGTATATTTGTTTCCTTGATCTTTCTTCGTTCATTCAATCTACAATAAATGCCCAAACCATCTCAGAATGCTCTTCTTGGTGGTAATTAATATATTAGCCTCAAGTTTACATTCAGCACTAATCCCTTTATTCCGTATTCTGTCATGTATTGCCACTCAGTGTGCTCTTCTTGGTGGTAATTAATATATTAGCCTCAAGTTTACATTCAGCACTAATCCCTTTATTCCGTATTCTGTCATGTATTGCCACTCAGAGTGCTCTTCTTGGTGGTAATTAATATATTAGCCTCAAGTTTACATTCAGCACTAATCCCTTTATTCCGTATTCTGTCATGTATTGCCACTCAGTGTGCTCTTCTTGGTGGTAATTAATATATTAGCCTTAAGTTTACATTCAGCACTAATCCCTTTATTCCGTATTCTGTCATGTATTGCCACTCAGAGTGCTCTTCTTGGTGGTAATTAATATATTAGCCTCAAGTTTACATTCAGCACTAATCCCTTTATTCCGTATTCTGTCATGTATTGCCACTCAAAGTATTTTTCTCCATGCACGCATTTCAATAGCATTTCATTTTTATACATGAAAGTTGCTAATAAATTATTGTATTTGTAATTTATTTTGTTAAACACTGTTTATTCCACTTTATGTAACGGTAAAACCCTACCGATTACAAGGTTTACACCTCATCATCAGGGGAGTACAAACAAGACAAGAGTCTTGTTTGAGCTCCCCTGATGATGAAGTGAAAACCTTGAAACCGGTAGGGTTAAACCGTTACATAAAGTGGAATAAACAGTGTTTAATAAAACAAATTTCAATACCTTTAAACCTTCACAATGTTAAATAAAAATAATATAAATAAATAATTGTATTATATTACCCTTTCGTTGTACACAGTACAACCTGGCGGGCTTATAACCATGTGGAAATATCTTCCAATCCACCAGAAAAAAATGTTAAAGAGGCCTTACGTGAAAATCAGACTGAAATCCTTTTTAAATCTAGGTTCCAATGGGAATCGAACCCGCAACCTCTAGGCTGGAAGACAAGAGTCGTACCAACTAGACTGGTCTACGGAGGTCATCACCAGTGTTTGATAAATTATTGTTGTAGGCTATGTAAAATATTAGATGTACGAGTAAGCACTAAATTTAAAACTATTTTTCCATAATGATAATTTATCTAGAGTCGTTTTGAGAGCAGAACCTTCATCAACGGTGCTCTAACTCAGTATTCGAACTCACTATTATTGATAAATTTAAACTAAAAAAACAAACAAACAAACTAGGTCACAAAGGGTGAAAAAATTATAATAAAGTATAAAATATTCATTTGAACCACTGGATTGAGGCGAAATAAGCACCTTGCAACGGAAGTTAAGATGTTCTGCTAGTTATTATATTAATAGTTTGCTGCGTCCAATATGACTATGTTATATCAATACAAATAAAACCATATTTAATAGACAGGTTATATGTTACATATGTTTAACTTAAATAAATAAATTCATTACCTTAATTAGAGTTCTTACGATGCCGAACGAAATTAAAATAATGCAACAATATTTCAGGAGAAAAAATAATTTTCAACTTTGGTCGTTAATAGCGGATTTAGTGTCATATAATTATATTTTTATATATTATACTTTTAATGAATACAGAACGACCTTGCCAACTTCTTCCGATCAACCAAAAATATGTTAAAAGTGTGTGGAAAATTGTATTTGAACGTTTTGTATAATGCTCCCTGTTGAAGGAAGCTTCACTAGTTAATGTGTCGTGAAAGGGGAAAGTTGAAGTTGTATATTTGATATTTTTAAAGCCCTGATTGGTTTATCGTTACTGTACCTATACATATATGTGCCTTTTGCTATTTGAGTAGTATTTTCCCAGATGATGGAAGAGTTATAAGAAATATTTAAACAAAGTCAATGGAGGAATAAAGTGTATATTCTCGAATCTCGAATCAGTATAAAAACTGCTTAGGTGAGAGTCGTCAAAAGTGTTTTGTTACCAACATTGATGTATAGAAGAGAAACGTGGCTAATAAAAAATTCTGAAAGACAGAATAAAGGGATATATAATGAATCTGAACTTAAAACTGATGTACTCATTAAGATTAAGAACAGCATTGGGTGATGGTTAAGGTACGTGTAATGTGTATACATGAATTAATGAAGAAATACTGTCAAATATACGTGTAAGACGTGGTAAAGGAAAATAAGATTTTAACTCCGTAAAGTCATGGGAGCCGTATGAGAAGGTGTATAAATGTACAGGAAGTGAAAATTTGTTTCGTTATAGGAATGGAATAGTTTTCCTTTTTAGTGTACGAAGTAAGTTTCCTTTTAAGTGTACGTTTAAGTGTCTAGTATCACAGTGGCATTCAAGACGATTGTGTTAATGTACATATATACTTAAGTTGTAGATAATTCCACCTACCTATAGGGTTAAATGCCATGTGGGTATCTCTTCCAACCAATTATAAATATGTAAATGAGTTCTTAAATAAAATTAAGAACAAAAATATTTTAGTAAAATATTGGGTACTAACGGGAATCCAACATGCAACCCCTGTGATGGAAAAAAATATTATTTCAACTAGACCACAGAGGTCGTCTCAAAATATAGCGTCGTTCAGTGAACATACTCTCCTCAAGGACGCTACGAAACGGATGTACTCCTGCAACAGAAGGCTCTATTTCCATTGGTAGCAATATTTTTAGAAATGGTTTCAATCTGTTTTTAACTTTAGGCTTAGTTAGTAAATTTTTGATTGGTTGGAAAGGATTTCCAAATGTCGATAAATCCATAAGGTTGTAAGATTTACAACATAAATGCGATACAATACGAATAGTTCTGATTATGTCCTAGTTATTAGCTTAACACAAATCACATAATTTTAGGTCCCCCAGGTTGTAATGTAGACATCGAAATTTTCATTCGATACTAATATTTCAAAAAATATACTACGTTTTGGTATAAAATATAAAATGTTGATCCACCTGGTGGATCATACCTTATAGAACGACAGTTTGATACAATAAAAAAGTTTAGGTAATATTATATACTACTTACTGGCAAAGAACAATTAATATAAATTTCATCAATTTTTTTATATAAAATACAATACTATATATGCACAAATAAAATAAAACAACACAAGTCTATCATATATTTCCCACATGGTCGCTCACGTGTATCTTATCTTGTCTTGCCCCTCCAGTACAGTCCCTCCTCCAGACAGTTAGCCGCTGGCGCATCTGATTGGCCGCAAATGATCCTAATTAATAAATTACACCGATGTAATGACCGCTAGACGTGGGCCGACTGTATAATCTAATTACGTACATACTCACACATACACATGTTCCGTCATTCATACATTACTATCAATTAAAGCAGAGGTCCTCAAACTTATTGACACGAGAGCCACATTAGGAAACTGAAAAGTGACATATATTATTACTATAAAGTGTTCTGGTATATAACATATATATAGCCCTACTTATTTGCAGTTGTTTACCATTATTCTATTTAATTTTTTCCTCGTAATTTACAATGATGATAACTTCCGTGATCTAGTTGATAACACGCCTGTGTTCTGACCCGAAAGTTATGGGTTCGATTCCTATTGAGACCCAACTTTATTTTAAAAAGGATTCCAGTCTGATTTTCTCTTCTGGTATCTTTAACATATTTTTTGTTAGTTGGTAGAGATTGTCACATGACAATAAACCCTTCAGGTTATACTGTATTCAACGAAAATGTAATAGAATACAATAATGTAATGGATTTAGATAAGCTTTGAAATAAAAACGAGGGTTTTTTAAATAAAAATCAATGAAGTACTCATTACATGTATTTTGTGGATTAACTCTTTCACGGCTACGGACCACTTAAATGGCCCATACATAATACGTGCCGTCCTGGCGAGCGGCCATTTAAGTGGCCACTAACTTTGCGTGTGGATATCTCGGTCAAAATTAAATCTTATTTAAAATTTTTAACCTGAATATAAGACAAAACGTGTCCTCTAGTGACATCTCTTTTAAAATCATCAAAACTTCAAGTATTTGATCCATAAGAAGGATTTAAACAGACCCCTTGCAGGCCGTCAATATTTAAAGCATTTTGAATAATCGCGCCACGCGTTCGGGCGATCCGAAGGTCATGTTTCTAATAACGATTGCTCCCGATCAATATGAAGTATTATGCGTCGATATTTTTTTTGTAAATACGCGTATTGCGTATTGAATTAATTGCGTTTTTCATTGTTTATGGATTATTGTTTTCTTCGATTATTGCTTCTTATATTGTCGCACTTTATTTATAGCTTTGATTTGGATACCATTACACCAACTGTTTTTTAAGAGATTTTAACATTAACTTACTTTTACAACTTTTCAAATCGTCGTTATTTTTTATGTTACGTGTGTTATACGCCATTGAAAAATTCATAAAATTTTTAAAATAACTTTAAAAATTCAACACCGCTTATATTATCAATATGGCTAAAAGGAACTTGACTGAAGAGGAAATTGAAGATATCACGGTAGTAGAACTTGATTCAGATTTTGAATTAACCGATGAAGAAGACGATGTTGATCCATTAGAAGAAGAGCAGAGAATGGATGATACAATTATTCCAGATATTGGAGCAACAACCAGCGGCAATGTGGAACCAAACGAACTATTAGAAAATGTATTTTCTTCATGGAGCCGAGGTCCATTTGCGCCAATAATCCACGAGTTTGATGAATTTTCATCTGGCATCTTGCCCTCGTGCCAACTTACACCAGAATCATCCGAACTCGATATTTTCGAATATTTTTTAAATAAAAATATAATTGAAAATGTGGTACAACAGACTAACCAATTTTATAATTTTAAAAAATTGAGTAAGGAATATTCCGCTAAATCACGAATTCAACGCTGGGTGGATACAAATGTACCAGAATTATATGTATTCTTTGGTGTCACAATGTTGATGACACGAAATAAGCATTTAACCATACGGGAACATTGGTCCACAGACCCACTTTTAAATAGCCCAATTTTTGGCAAGACTATGTCAAGGGGCCGGTATGAACTGATTTTAAATATGTTACATTTTTCTAATAACAATATAACAAATAGTGGTGACAAATTGCGTAAAATAAGATTATTGCTTGATCATACTCGCAAAGTTTTTACAAGTGTCATGCTGCCTCACAAAAACTTGTGTATCGATGAGAGCATAGTTGTTTTCAAAGGTCGTCTTATGATAAAACAATACATCCCTTCCAAACGTCACAGATTCGGCATTAAATTATTTGTTTTATGTGATGTTGAAACCGGTTGTGTGTTAGATCTAATTGTGTATTGCGGTGATGGAACAAAAATAATTTATGATAAATCGTTGGGTATATCGGGTGCAGTTATCAAAACGCTTCTCAATGACTATATTGGAAAAGGACACAACTTGTGGTGTGATAACTGGTACACAAGCCCACAATTATTTAAGTTTTTACATGACAATAAAACAAATGCATGTGGAACCGTTCGAAAATCTCGTAAAGGTATGCCCAACTTCAAAACACCAAGAAAGGAGACATTGATTCTCAACATTGTGGAACCTTGTTGGCTGAAGTCCACTGGTCATCCGGAAAGCTCCATGTCTTTCAGGTCAAAATTACCGTCTTTGAAACGCAAAAACCATCGACGAGCTGCCTTTAATTCATGGCATCTTCCCCGTACACTTCGCAAATATCGCGTGCAGCTTTGGCAGCTTTATTTCCTCTATTGAACGCGAACAGAAGGAGGTGTCGAAAATGCTCACTATCATCTTCTTGATAATCCATTTTGAAGGCTTGTAATCAAATAAAATATTATATGTATTGTAATGTAAAAGCAAACACAATATCTTGTAGAGCAGAAAATTTTCTTTCGAATGACGTATAACGTTTATCATTTTGTTTTACTTTTGGTGCTCATTTTTAAATTGAAAAAAAAAACGGACACAACTAATGTTAACACCCAATAGTTATCGCACGTGTCGGTAATACTACTGCATGTGAAGATGTATCAACAGTCGTACATGTCTACACGAGTATTGTTTCTAGACAAATTATCAGACTGGAACCTTTTTTTTTGTTCCATCAGAAATAGAAGCTGAAACTCTTGGACGGAAATCTAGAGTTTCAAATAGATAAGATAAATAAATAGTAAGTTTATTGATTGCAACATATAATGTAATATTCTGAAATTACATACATATATATGATACAAGTATATTAGGGCAATGGAAAAGAAAACACATTTGAGATATAAGCTCTTAAATAATCTAAGCTCATCTCATAACATCCTCCCAATCCCGATACACTCCTCACCTATAGGAGAGCGAGTCCGGTCGTGAGGACGAAGATGAAATTTTCAAAAACATAAATATACACACAAGCACAACACTAAATATACTGCCACTGTAAAGAGCGAAAAGAAAATAAGAGTTAAAATTTTGACAAAACAAGGAAACAAATTAAAATAACATTTCTATACCAACTAAACCTCGGAGGTAATCTATTATACAATACCATTACTATAATATAAAACATGATAAATGTTATAATTTCTAAGCTAGTTACACACAATAAGAATTAAACTTAGAATTAAAACTTTTAAAAAAATATAAAACCTAATATGGGAATATATGTTGGTAAAAACATTTATGGCCAATAAAATAAAATATTGAAAACACTTGCGTTTTCTTAACATCACTTTACTTTCCTTACTTCCTTCAAATAACGAAACCTACTTCTATCATATTATTATTAATAAACATATGTACATAACATTTTTTCATTTCATCAACATTGTATTGTATGTTTTTCCAGTTTATTTTAGCAACTATTATCTAATTTCCTTTTCGTTTCCAAATGATCGTTCGATGGCACTTTATTTTCAATGAAGCTGGTTAAAAAAAGTTTGTGTTAACTTTTAAAATCGCAGCTTCTTATAAATTGTAAAAAGATTTTTAGTTTTGTAGATTATTCAATCTTTCATATCATAATACAATATTTACCCAGATCTATCCGAAACGCTATGAAATTCGTCCGAAGTAAAAAAAAATGCAAATCCTAAAGAGATATTTTATGTCACCCAAATAATTTACTACTGTCGATAGTAATTTAGATAGTTCTGATTTGTAATAACAGATGTCACACTATTTTCACTTTTAAAGTAATGTGCGCTAAATAAAGTAATGTGCGCTTTAATAATTCAATTATAAAATTCAAATAATTTAGTATCATTCACGTCCTGGTGTAATTATAATAGTCGCAAGTGAAGATTTTATAATTTTGGCATTCAGCTGTTGGAACGATATTGTTGTGTTTAATTAAATTCATATAAAATGTGTTTATAGGAATAGTAAGTAATTTACTCTATGAATATTTTATTGAAAAGTATCGTTTTTAACACAACAGTTCAGAAACCTAACAATTACAAAAAAATCAGAAACCATTCAGGGGTTTATTGTCTAGTTATTTTAATAATTAAATTTCTTCCATTAATATTATTTTTCCTTAATAAGGGGACTTCATTTTAAGTAATATACAACCATGGTAAAATATTCTGCAGTAAACTATCTCATCCTGTATTTATATATCTCTGGGTGCCGGGTACTCACCGGTCCAAATGAAATGACATGTTATTTGACCACAGTATTTTGTAAAAATAAGTGGAACAAATGACACTTCCGCCCAGTATCATATCTGTTATTAAATAATTATCGTAACGACTCGTTATTCATTTGAACATAATTTTTTGTCCCACCCTATTTTTTTACGTATAGTATGTTTCAATTATTTTTTTAATTGGAATTGGTTTATTTTTTCGAAGTCGATTTTTTAATCGTAAGAATAACTATTTTTCAAACTTAAGTCATACGGAAAATAAATCGATTTTATTTATTTTGTTTATTTTCCTTTATTTTAACGTTATACTTTTTTATTTATGTTTTGTAATGTATGAATTACTCACTGCTTATATGTTTTTAAAGAATGTTTGAAGGTACATTGTAAAGTTGATAAATAATCATCTATAAGCCACTCTAAAAAGTCGTTTGAGGAAACTCGGTCTCTTTGACGGATCCATCGGTATATTAATTTATTGGTATGATATTCCACAATTTATCCGCATTAGTGATGCAATCACATTCAACTTAATATTTTCCTTTTTCATTAACAAGAAAATATTTTCCTTCGTTCCATTACTCGAGTTTTCAAGTTAAAAACACTGAAGTAGGCACGTATTTGTAAAACTACCACATTGACCACATCCGTGACCTAGTTGGTAAGTGTGTCTTTCAACCCGGAATTTATGGGTTCAATTCCAGTGGATCCTTTTTTACAAGTAACACAAGTTTCAGTGTGGTTTTCATTCAAAATCAATTTGAAATATTTTTGGTTGGTTGAAAGAAATTACCAGGTGAGAACAAACCCACCAAGTTGTTCTGTTGCTATGAAAATGTAATATATCTGTACAATACTGCACATGGAAAAATGTACCACTAACTTTATCGATGAATTCTTAATCAAATTGATATTTATTTTGATATCATTAGTTATAATCTTCCTTTGATTTCAAAAAAAAAAAAGGAATTTGAAGGAAGCCTTGGTCATCCAATTACTCATCTGAATTCCATTGTTCACTTTCAGGCGGTCGTCTTTCAAAGAATGCTCTTTATACAATATTTTTATTTATTTGGATGGCACCCCTCAACATTTATAATATTTTAATGTATGATGCGGCCATGCTGATGAGCGAGGCTTGGAGACAATATCGGCTTAAGAACTACTGGAGTATGCAAGTAACTCATAGTTCGTCATTGTACGTGTTAGAAATTCTACCTCACGTAGACAGGCAACACCACTCTAATATGTATATTTCGTACAAGTGCCTTTACCAGACGAACTCATTAACCAAACTGAGAACAATTTTTTTCTCTCCTTTTTTTTCCAACGGGTGGAAGACCAGCGTCCAATCAACTAAGCTTCAAAGGTTGTCATTTTTCAATAATGTGACAAAGTATGATAGTAAAATATTGATTTATAATTGTTTTATTGTTTTCTTTTGTTTGTTTTTAGTGTTCACATTTTGTTTTACTTTTTAGTGTTCACAAAACATTTTACGTTTTATTTTATTTCAACAGTCAAATTACTTTTCAGATACAACAGAAGAAAAAAACAACAAATCAAACCTACACCATTTAATCAATAAAAATCCATACAATACGTATATTGATCTGTGCAATCTTGTCATACAAGAGTTGTACTAATTACAAATTGCAATCAATTCTCTATGGAACAAAAATATGTGTAAATAAACGTTGTTAGTGTTACTGCTTTGCCTGTATGAATAGCATACCTATATATTATTTATGTGTATGGATTTTATAGATCTGTATTTACCTTAAAATTAAGAATAAAAAATATTATTGTTATATAATAAACAACCATCAGAGCTATGAATTATTATTAAAATTAAGTGGTGTTACCACAAATTTATTAATCTCCATTCACCAACTGTAATACAATAATTTCTTTTGACTCCAAAAAGTCGTTAGACCCACCACAACTGCCTTTGCTAGGCTAGTGACAGATGCAAGAACCATAAAACCGCAGAGTCGAAGCTTCTTCCTTTCCCGTAACAATTCCCGTGGCAATTAGCCAATAATTATGCTTATTAGGTGGCATTCGTTTGTTGGGGGATCGATATGTTGTAAAAATGGGGAATAAAAAAAAAGACAAATATGAATTGTAATTAATAAGACATGGTTTTATTATAAGTAGACATAAAACTTGTTTTTACATAAATTTTAACATCCGTATGGTGAGAATTTCATTTATTAAATTCCTGAAAAGTAGAAATATTCTACTATTAAGGTAGTATTTTCTATAATGGATGAATTATGACAGATATCGAACGCCATGTAGCTATAGGAAACTTAGTTCATGGGGTACTAAAACATTTATACATGTATGCAAAAATAACCCGGCCACAAAAAAACATTACATAATATATTTGAAATATAAAAAATAAAACGATCAATCCTTTATGTATGTTAATAAATATTACTAACATTTATATTTGAGATTGTAGGGAATGCATTTTGAATACATACCATCACACAACGTCCCTTTTGAGGTGGGCAGACAGTACAGTCATGCCTTTTATCACTGATACAGCCTCGATTAGACACATATATCTCGTTGTATATGCTCTTCTGTTTCTCATGCTTCTTACTTATATTATACTTCAGAGAAAATCTTCCTTCATTATTTTTTTGGTGTACCTCTTCTTCGCTCTCCATTAAATTCATCATCGCAATGTGGTCAAACCATCTCAAGATTTCTTCCTTCTTCTTATTTATCTCGTGCATTATTCTGAGTGTCGTGGTCCTTTGCTATGCCTGGAACTTGATGCACCACCTGTTTCTTTCTTTATTAATCCTGAGCCATGTACAATGTTTAAAAAGGATTTTGTTAACTCTTTTATCTGATCTGCCCATTTTGTAGGACATCTTCCGCTTGCTCGTTTTTTCTCAACTGTTCCCGTGATCGCAGCTTCTTCAGGCTTTTGTTATTCTTTCTGGCAGCTTTGTTAAGTTTATTTCCTATCGCTACACGTCATTCGATATTCCTAGTAGCTCTTCCATGATCGGAGAAAATATTACCCAAGTAATATAAATTTCATACTTTTTTATAACGTTGACTTCGGATTTCATAACATTTATTCTCATATATTTTTCTTCGCATCTCTTACATAATTGGTTTACCACTCTCAAACTCATTCTCCACTAACATTTCCATATCACCAATATACGAGTACAACGACCAGATGCATTACTATCGACATTATTTGTAGAATCCCAGATTTTTAAAAACGATTCCATTCTGCCTTATAGTTTAGACTTTTTATTATTTTAGTTGGTAATAATGCATTGCCATTGCTACATCCTTCAGAAAAAAGTGCAATACAATGCATTTTAGGATTCAGCAGATTTTACTTCGTGATATTTTCAAATATAAAATTTTTGTAAAGGAAAAGTAAGTGCGATATATTATATATAGGGAAACTATGCAATATATTTGAGCAAATAAAATAATTATGCTATTTGGGTAGTATTTTTTATGCACATGGATAAGTTGCGAGATATATTAAATGCCGTGTAGCTATAGGAAACATAGTAAATGAGGTACTAAAACACACATGCTCGAACCGGTCAGTATCAAAATCTGCTAAGTTTATACCACAGCTGAATTTTATGTATAGGAGTAAAACGTGGGTGTAGAATAATACTGAAAGGAGCCAAATAAATATTGTTGAAATACGTGCAATGAAAATAATACATGGGGTGACAATGTATAACATAATATGGAAGGAAGTGATTAGGTATGAATGAGAAGATTACGCGCAGAAAGCGGAATTAGGGAAGTACGTGAACTTAAGGCTGATTCGTGAATTCGTTTTACTTCTTCAAATCATCTTGATAACTCGAAGATGATTTGAAGAAGTAAAACGAATGAATGAAGAAAGGCAAACACAATAAGTATATAGTGTAAATCTGAGTAGAAGTGTAGTAAAAGAAGACCAAGGAAAGTAGAATTGTATCAAGTGAATGATATTTTGAAAGAAATAAACGTAGAAAGTCAGATAAATCGTGTAAGTTGTATTGGAAAGCGTTTGGAAGTAGAATAAGCGAAGTAAATGTGTCGGGAATGGAACGTATGGCGGTATACCCTTTCTGCCTACCCCAACGAGGAAATAGCGTCATGATATGTGTTTATTTATGAAAAGGATCTCCTAAATCTACCTATATTAAATAAATACTTTAAGAAAATATCCGTTCAATTTATTTCTCTTACTATATCATATATGTGATATAACTGTGGGTAGGTATGTCAAGTATCAATTGAAAACAGATAATCATATAACATATAATACTAAAGTGTATTGAATATTTTTTGCAGTTCGCGTGGCAATTGCTAGCGTCCATCACTAAGGTTATTACTTCATTGAGAGCCGTGCATAATGAGTTGGATATGCCTGTCTCCTGTCATTAAAATACAATGGATCATAATACAGTCCCATATTTTCCTAAATTCAGGGGACGGCTCTGGAGATCCATTTTGGGAGACCATGCCTCGTGGTGTCAATTTTAACCCAAACTTCGGATACATATAACTAACGCACAAAAGTTTCCGATTTGAACAAGTTAGAGCTTATCTTGGTAGATACCAGATGGAGAAATTTCTCCGTAGACAGCATCTAAATGTTGTTCAATTTCTAACATTTCTTTTGAAAACACTCCTGGTGACCGAACGATATTCAATTTTTTAACATTTCAGAATATAACGTAACAACACGTCTTCTATTAACTCTAGTTAACAGACTACTGAGGATAAAGCTATCATTTTTGACTGCATCGTATAACTATGCGGTGAGCATGGCAGGTGTGGTACCTAACCATACAGGCTCTTACTTGTTCAGGCTTCAGACCTGAAACTTTTGAACCGTGGTGGTATTGTGTTATGTATAGTTGCTATATGGAAATCTTTTTTAACCAACTACAACAATATAAAGAGGCCATCATTTTTTTTATTAATTAGCATGATACATTTTCAAATCGGCAAAATGGACATATTGAAGAACGAGGTCTGGCGATTAAAATTTTTAAGGCACTATTATTTGAGCTTTTGGCTTTACAGCCACTGAAGTAGGTACATAATACGTGTTGTCAATTATACTGTAAGTGAAAAGGCAATAACACTCAGACAAGTCTAGCGCACGCAAGTTTTGTTACTAAGCGAACACTGCCAAACTAGGACCCATTTTTTTATTGGGTTCTATCGCAAATCGAATCCAAGACCCCCGGATAGAAATCAAGAGTCCTACTAACTAGATCATGAAAGTCGCTCACAAATAATACAAATAAAATTAACTCAAGTCATGAAACACAGTATGTGACATATTATGTGAAGACGTCAGGGAATAGAGAGAGAAAAAGAGGAGATCATAGAAAGATACTTTTCTTTACAAGTTTCTAATCAGTCAAAGAATCAAATTTCGAATCACAATACAAGTTTCTAATCAGTCAAAGAATCAAATTTCGAATCACAATATAAGTTTCTAATCAGTCAAAGAATCACATTTCGAATCACAATATAACTTTCTAATCAGTCAAAGAATCACATTTCGAATCACAATATAAGTTTCTAATCAGCCAAAGAATTACATTTCGAATCACAACATAAGTTTCTAATCAGTCAAAGAATCACATTTCGTAGCAGAAAGCTGAGAGAAAATATGAAAACAAAAAAAATTGTTAAAAAAATTATTTGGGAAAAAAATAGGTACTATTTGTTTTTCAAAATTGGTTCCAAAGAGATCGTCTGAATGTTATCAAATTTCTTTGAAAAACATCGATGACAAACCCTATTAAGCTCGCTTTGATGACTAATCATATTAAGAAACGTTTTTAACTTTCCTCTGAAAGCCTCTTAAAATAGTTTGGGAAGATAGATAAGAAAATTCAACAGATGTCTGATGACTTCCATGGTCAAGGTAGTAAAGTAGTCTCCGTGGTTGGGAGTTCGATTCAATTCTTGTAAAAGAGGTTCCAGTCTTGTTTTCACCTAAGACCTCCATGATACTTATATTTTTCTGGTTAGTTAAAAGAGATTGCATTGCATTCTTAATAAAATTCTTGCCTTCCATCAAGAGGTTTTGGGTTCTATTCTTGATGGATCCCAAAAATAGTCCTTATCTTTTATATTTCTGGGTACAGTTACCGAATATTTCACTAAGCACACCTACGTTACAACGTAACGTCTTTCAAATATGAACTTAAGCATTCTTATGACTTCCTGTTTGCCATTAGCTTGCCATTCTTGTATGTCATTAGCCTGCCTGTATTACGCTTTTGTTGTATACAGTAAAATACAAAGAGCTGATTGTCAAGTGCTAATCTCTTACAACCACTTAGAAAAATGTTATAGAAGCCTTAAATGAAAACTAGACTGGAATTTCTTATGAAAAAATGGGTACCAACAGGAATCAAACATGTTTGAAGGTATTTCTTGCCTTAAAAATCGAAAAACATTTAGTCATGAAATCTTCGATTGTTTTAATAATAGGCGATAGAGCGTCACCACTCGTACACGGAATGATCTTATTGAATGACTTTTCAGAAATCAATATATTTTATATCTCGGTGAATACATTGAATATTGAACTCCTTAAGCTTTGTAGAAATAACTAACCCAATTCTTAAAAAAATGTATTGTTATATTTAAAATGGTATTTTTGT
This sequence comes from Odontocerum albicorne, assembly GCA_949825065.1. Taxonomy (NCBI): domain Eukaryota; kingdom Metazoa; phylum Arthropoda; class Insecta; order Trichoptera; family Odontoceridae; genus Odontocerum; species Odontocerum albicorne. The sequence continues at coordinate 17,590,448 of OX463858.1, forward strand.
TTTTTATGTTAATGGGTTAAACATGTATAAAATGTAAAATTAAATAGATAAATAAATAATGATAAATTGAATGAGGCGTTTTATTTCCTTAAGAAGGATCTGAACCATGGTGGTATGAATGAAATCTAAAAAATGCGTATAAATCAGCAATAATTATTTATGATATAGTTCCATGAAATATATTAAAATATAATTTGATGATGGGACACGACTTTTGAGATTTATTTGTGTATTCATTTTGGTACCGGGACAGCATTGATATTTTGGTTTTTATCCGAAAGAATGTGCCTAACAATCTTACTATAATTTTGCTGATAATATATAAAAGCGTTTAAGTTATTCTTTGATAATTCGAATGGTCTCGGTGTATAGAGTTAGATATGAGAATGAATGTTGCGAAGTCGAAAGACATGGTGATAGAAAAGGGTGAAAGGAAGAGTAAACACAATATATGTTATGGGTGAGTAATGTCAGATAAGAATTAAGAAGAAGAATTCTGCTATTTTGGTGGGTTTTTCTCAGATGATGAAATAGTTACAACGGATATTAAATGGCGTGTAGCGATAGAGCATTAAGCTCATCTGAATATCTTAAATCTTCGTCATTAGCTTTTCCAGAATTGTGCACTCGTCACATTTCACGTAAGGAGGGTATAGAGATACTCATAATCATTAGCTTGTGGAGGGTTGCTGGAGCAGACGTAGAACATCTTTGCGGATCGAAGCGATCAGATGAAGAGTGCAATGGTATATTGAAGCGATTAAGCAAAGAGTGCCTTTACCTCAGGCTCATCGGACAGCGATATGCTGAGACGACTGGAGAAGAATGTGCGAATCAAATAAAGGAGTTAATAGGATTCTTTTTAAACGCTACATTCAACATGACCTTGACCGGAAAGGTTGGATACAGGTGCACCACGATCCAGACATGGCAAAGTACCAAGATGCTCAGCTTAAAGTACGCGATGAAAGAGAATTAATATTTTTTCTGCTACTGTTCCCTGTTTGACAAATATGATCAATAATCCTGATAATGTGGCCCTTAAATCATAAGGTAGCTCATATCACTGTCTATATTGAATAAAATTAAGCTACATAACCAGAGCATGGTTTTGACACGCAAAAGCCTACTGTTGACGCCCATCATCTGCTTGTGAAATTGGCCTTTGAAACTACATTGGATTCATGGAAAATCTCCATTCATATCAAACAGTTGCATTGTTCATCGACTACACTCATTGTGGTGTAGTGAACAATAGAAGAAACTCAATATTTTGTTATGGGGGTGAAGACGTATTTACCCACGAATCCAGCGGTTTGAGCGTGTTGGTAAAAAGTATTTAATAAGGGATGGTTTTGAATTTCCATGTCACTGTTCGTACATGATCAACAGTCTTCAAACTTTTTTTTTAAATTATAGATTTTAACTACTTCACATTTTCTATGAGAATAAAAATTTAACTATACTGTTGAATACTTGATAATATTATTTTGCGTTGTCGACCAGATCAACGATGTTACTACTGAGTGCGACACTACACCTGACCAGAGATAAATGGTTGGAGGAATATTTTGCAGGCCCTATTATGAAGATTTTAAGACCCTTAACCATGAGAATAACGAGAGGAGATAAATAAATTCAAATTCCCATCGAAACACTCATTTGCACGTGATTTAGCTTGTAACGTAACAACTCCCGACAAAATTTAAAAGCCTTATTTGTTCATACAACCGCATACTTTTTAGAACATATAAACCCGCGTTATTAGTAACAATTTTGTCATTTTTAATTCGTTTTTTGATTTTCTAATAAAAGGAGTGCATTAGTTGGCGGCTATCGGCAATAAAATTCATGCATATGATCGATCACGCGATTTCAAATGGGTGCGTTTTTTTTTATAGTAAATAATTGGCATTTTAAATTTTTATTATCTACTCGTATAGATAAAATAACACACCAATACAGATATTTAAATGTAAAAAAAAAACTTTGTTTATGGAAGTACTTTGATACTAATGTTTCATAAATGAAGATAATAATTTACGTAATTAAATACTCAAGTCTTAAGTGTAAAACATGCCAGATCTCTTGGGAAGACATAGAAAAACATGGCACGACCATATTACTCAAACGCCGTAAGAGAAACGAGTAGAAAATCTTTGTTATAGTGTAAGTATGGACGTGGCAGAAGTGAAAGATGTGTGCCAAAATAGAATAAAGAGAAGATATTGTATTATATATATAAATTAACACTTCAATACAGGTATTAAAATAAAACATTTTACCAATGAGATTACTTTGCTAAAATGATTGTATCTTAATACACTTTCGTTGTCTTCAATACAATCTAGCGAACTTATTGTCATGTGGCAATCTTTTCTAACCAACCAGGTAGATGATAAACATACCTTAAGTAAAAACCACACTGAAATCATTTAAAACAAAAGGTAGGTGTCAACGGAAATCGAACCCGCAACCCCAAGGCTAGAAGACATGAGTCTTATCAACTAGGCCATGGAAGTTGTCATATTTAGTAGTTTGGCCAGGGATGTGTTAATTTTTTTGATTCTATACAAGTTCATACAAACTGATTGGGTGCTTCTAAAATTATTTTAGAACAGGTAAATGTGGTTTGGATTCTTTTTGCATATATTCGTCCATACATATTTACAAATAAGATTAGATCACTCTCATATACCCAATGTGATTGACACGACCCTAAAATCTAAAGTATTGTGTGAATCCAGTACGGGCATGTAGCTAGAGGAGTCGGCCTAATTCATACCTATATACGAGTATTATACAATGTAGGTAGGATGAAAACTGTTCAATGGACACAATACATTGGGATGGATATTATTTAGTTCAACTAAACATCTGACATCTGTGCCAGAGATCGTTAATCATTTTGACTATTTCGAAAATTTATTTATAGTGATGATTCATAAACTTACATTTTTTTTAAAATCAAGGTGGTATGCGCTTTTAGTTCATGTGCTATATTTATCCCATTTAAGAAAAGTATTGTGTTACTCAACATTGGTATCAAAATAATGACATAAATTTTATCTTAATATAAACACCAAAATAGCAAAAAAAAAACTATAAATTACTTTTGATGTAAAATAAGCAATTTTATTGATACATTAATTGAGAAAGCAATGTTTAAAGCAAAACATGTCTGAAACGATTTAAACCAAAGATTTTAATTTGCCGAAATATAACAGAAAAGGAGTGATGTGCAATTAGGAGGGACTTAAAAGCCTTACATGAAGTCGAGATGATTGTCTACTTCCAAAAACCATTATGACAAAAGTCGAAATAGCGTCTACTATAAAGGTTTCACAATTTTTAACGAACTTACACAAAGTATTAAAGAAGCCGAAAATATCCGGACTTGTCGTTGTTTTTGTATTTTATATGATAAGAATTGATATAATTTCCTACTGATTTCAAGGTTTTTACCTCATCATCAGCGGAGCACACACAATACTTGTTTGTGCTCCCCTGATTATGAGGTGAAAACCTTGAAACCGGCAGGACTATACCGTTACATAAAGTGGAATAAACAGTGTTTGATAAAATAAATTGCAATGTTTTTAAGACTCCACAGTGTCAATGCCTTAACTATAAATAATATAGTTTATAATAATTATATAAATTTAATAAACTATTAAACAAAAAAAACTATTAAATTAATCCTTGAAAAAATAAATGTTAATATTAATGATTCAATACAAAGAATGCCATTCGCAAGTGATAAAAAGCTGAGAATTGAAATCATATGTCAATGGATAACGAATTACAGACATGTTCGATTTCAAAATTAATTTACAAAATGTTGCCGATCACTCCTTAACCAACACAAAAGGATTCTAAGCTATTGAATCCAATCACCAGGGGTAGCTAACATCCCCAATCCTCAGCCCTCCCTTTCCCCAATCACCACCATCTGAACTATAACACTCCAGTTACCATATTAAAAATCCCAGCAACGCCACTTGATTATTACGGCGTCATAATATATTTGAATATTCAGCATGGCCGCCGTGGCTGAGGGTGGGGGTGGGTGAAATTTTCCCGCATATTTTCCACCGCACAGTGTTCGCGCGGTAATCTGTTATTTAAATTGCATTTTGGAGAGATTATTTTTTACCCGGGTGTAAAGGGGTTAAGTTGCGTCTAGTTGTTAATTTGATTATTGCGCTCCGTTTTTCAATGTTATTATTGTTTGTTCATCATTTTATTTGTATTTAAAGTTGTTTAATTTTTCTTATTAATTACTATTTGAGTAATATAATCCATTGTTATTTTTTCATGATTATGTGCGGTATATTGTGGGATGAACGTTTTGGTCTGTCTGGAGTGATGAAGTGTGAGGGATTTGATTCGCGTGATGTATAACATACATGTGCAACGGAGTTTTATATAATCAAAAATAAGTCTCGATTTATTGTTTCATGATATATGTCCTCAGTGAGATACAAGCAAAAGCCTAGTTTACTGGGGACACGACAAATGAAGGGCAACAAACCCAGATCTATTAAAAGAGTGTATTCAAATTAAATTGCCTGTCGTTATTTCTTGTCATATATAAAAAATAAATAAATAAATAAAATATAAGGGGGATTTGTTAAATTAATTATAATATATTTTTCTTTAAGCTTTGAAATAATTAAACAATAAGTATAATATATTTATACTAATGTAGTATGTATATTTAATATATTTTGAAATTCAAAATACATATTTAGGTAATGGAAATATATGTTACATTTGAAAGAGATAATTTATAATAGTTTGCCCTTGATTTAAAGTTATTTAAATATGATAATAATGCATTTGTTCTTATTGATTCGTTATAACTTATTACTGAGAGAGATAATCTATCAAAATGTATCGACTTATTTCGAAACGTCCTCAAAATTCAGAAACACCACTTCCAACAGGAGAAGAGTCAGGCAGCAAGGACGCCTGATGCTGTCCAGCCTTAACTCTTACATATGTGTACGTACATATTTTCACTTCAGAATTATAAAATTAACATTTCTGACAACCTCCGTGACCTACTTGGTAAGACTTTTGTCTTCCAGCCCGGGGCTTGTGAGTTCGGTTCCCATTGGAACTTAGATTTAAAAAATATATTTCTGTCTGGTTTTCACTTAAAGCCTCGAATATATTTGCAGTTGGCTGGAAAATATTATCATATAGACAATAATCAATAAGACAATAAAGCAATAAGACAATAATCAAGTTGTACTGTATAATGATGAAAGTGTTATAAAATATAACACAATTACCTGACGCACATGGTAGAAAAATGAAATTTATAAACCACACATTAAACCTCCAACTTGATTTTATACAAAAAAAAATTGTGGGAGTCCATAGTTTAACGGTTAGCATTTACGCTAATCAAACAGATGGTTCGAAGCCTAGTGGATTCTCTTTCAGATGGTTTTACTCTTAGACCATTTTACGTGTGAATTTATGAATCCAGATGGTGCTCTCGTTTGTGATATTGGACTGTATCAACCTCCCGTATTTATTTAATAAATTGAGTAAGTAAGGAAGCTTTCTTGAGGTGATTGTAAATAGCGCTGTACATAATTACCTTGAACAAATACCGTTCAATTAGATTTAAGTTTAGGGTCCGATTCTCAAAGGAACTTAATAAAACCTTCCTAGTCTGGTTATTCACATGAGGTTGAGGTGCATAGCTGCGCGATAATGAGCTGGACTTCCGGGCGGTAGGTTGCTGGTTCAAAGCTACGCTGTGCTACTCCCCTCAAATGATACAGGCATTTTTTCCACCTAATGTTCGAAAGTATAAAGATACCTATGACTTTCGTCATACAAATAAAAAAAATGGAAAAAAATATCGGTTTGCTTCTACATTGGATCTAGTACAGCGGTGTTATCGGTGATTTACTAGTGTGCAGGGGCTCACTCACTTAAAGAGGAGAAAAAATAAAGAAACAAGACTTCACTCCAGTTGAATTGTCCAGTAACGACAATGACATTCACATGAGATACCACTAAGTCAGAAAATATTTCAGTCTGAAAAAGTTAGAGCGTGTATAGATAGATGCTACGCCAGTTACGAGTACGTCCAATACATGGTCGGGTAATGTTACAATTAAAAAAATATCTCTACTCTCAGTTGAATTTCAAGTACTTATAGCCAACTCAAGAGCGCTTCGTAACTAGCTCAACATATTAAAGAAATAAGTGAGTTTGAGAGACAATGATGTCACTAACAAGAGTGCCATTTGCATTTTTAAACTCATATGTAAGATGGTTTAAGAGTATAACTTTACAAAATATTAGTAATAAGTTGAGTGTAAGGATAGGGAGTTAGTAGTTACGGCCACTAAATGTGGTACTTCTCCGCATGTGCATATGTATAAAAAATAATGTAAGGTAAGAAAACCATGTAAAATGTACCAAGGGAAGATGCACTGCAAAGAAATCTTCCAATATGTGATTCCTCTCAAAAGGGTACCACTATCTAATATAAAGAGGAAGACCATTTCACGCTACAGGACTAGGAACGGTAAAGCCTTTTCATAACACTTCGCCCTAATGGATCAATTAAAAACAGTCAATTTATTCGATGAATATTAAATCGACCTCCGAGTTCTACTCCTTTTTGAAGCCACATCTCTCAGACACAGATTCAAAAGATACAATCGAGATATTCAATTAAGAAACCTGAATACAAATAGACAAAGTTTGAAATCAATCTAAGTTTAAGACGCCTCCAAGTTCTACTCTTCTTCGAAGCAACATCTCTCAGACACAGATTCGAAAGATACAATGGAGACATTCCATTAAGAGACCTGAATACAAATAGACAAAGTTTGAAATCAATCTAAGTTTAAGACGCCTCCAAGTTCTACTCTTCTTCGAAGCAACATCTCTCAGACACAGATTCGAAAGATAAAATTGAGACATTCTATTAAGATACCTGAATACAAATAGATAAAGTTTGAAATCAATCTAAGTTTAAAACGCCTCCAAGTTCTACTCTTCTTCGAAGCAACATCTCTCAGACACAGATTCGAAAGATACAATGGAGACTTTCTATTAAGAGACCTGAATATAAATAGACAAAGTTTGAAATCAATCTAAATTTAAGACACGATCATGAGTATCAATAATACCTACTATTATAACAAACGTTAATTGGAAGAAATCCACCAGATGCATTTGTAGTGTTTTAAAATAAAAGGAAAAAAAACTTTTCAACAAACAAGTTACCTCTTAGCACGGTATAAAGTTCATCTAAACCATTGAAGTTCCTTTGATTGTCTACCTCACGATCGAAAAACTAAAAGAAGTGTATAAAATAAGATAATATAATTAAATTAAATGCCGAAGGGGTGCGTACGCGCCCTAAGGTGAGCAAACAGAGCCGCATTTCCCTCGCTCCGGCCCCGGGCGTTGACGGGGCGAATGGGATGCTGTCGAGCGTGTTTGGGTTCACACATGCGTAGTGTTGAAGGCGATGCGTTTTATTTTTCAAATACTGTTTAATACACTCGAATCCTGATTAACGATATCTACACAAAAATAATTAAATATCACAGCAATTTGAATAAATGGGATGCATTAGGGATGGGGATGTGAACTAAAGGCTGATGTGTTGAGAAAGATGAAAAAGAGCGACTCACATGGTCTCGGCATGTAGAACAATTGAGAAAGACTTATAAAAACTAATGTGAAAAACGTGGTATAGGAAAGGGACGTTGAATCAAGAGAAGAAAAAAGGAAACGTAAATAGTCAGTCCTAGGAGCTGTATAAGAAAATATATACTCGTAGTTGTAGAAGAGACGAAGAATAGTAAAGATAGTAATGTCAGCCACTCTGTCCACGCTGCCTACCCCGATAGCGAAATGGCGTGGTGGGATGTATGTATAAGCATACTTATGTATAGAATATGTATAATAGTAAAATGACAATAAATATAACACCGTTGACAAAGTAAACTTTCCTCAAGGGCGCTCCAACTAAGTGTATATTAATACAATAAATAAAATAATTTGCACTAATTAACATAATATACGTGGATTGTCCAGAAAGTAAAGAACGTTTTGGCATAACTTACATAAATAAAAACGAAAGATATCAACACAAACCTTTATTAACAAAGTCACAGTACCTTCCTCCATTTTACAATGTAGTCGCCATAGCTGTCAAGGCACTGATTGTAACGTGGAACCAATTTTTCAATTCCGATGTTACGAGTATACTCTTCTACCGTCAAATATTTGAGCCAGGATGTCACTTCTTGTTTGAGGTCTTCATCGTTTGCGAACTGTTTTCCACCCAAAAATTCCTTTAGTTTCGAGAATAAGTGAAAATCTCTCGGTGCCAAGTCAGAGCTGTAAGGAGGATGTCCAAAAATTTGCCACTTAAGAAGTTGAAGTTCTCGCTGTGTTCGTGCTGATGCATGAGGCCGCGCATTGTCATGAAACAAAACCACCTTCACCGACAACATTCCACGTCTCTTGTTTTAGATGGCGCGTCGAAGTCGTTGAAGAGTTTCACAATAGGCCTCTGAGTTTATTGTGTGTCCTCTTGGCATAAACTCCACGGGGATCAAACCCTTTCAGCCCCAAAAAACTGTGGCCATTATTTTTTTGGTGTTGAGATTCGGTTTTTCTTTTCCGAGCACAATTTTTTCTGTAGCCAAGATGCTCTGTCACTATTTCATGTAGGAGCGATCGTGAAATTTGTGGGAAAGATTAATGTACTGTGCTTAAAGTGAAACGCCGGTTTTTCTGAATTTTGTCTTCAACTTTTGCTTTCAACTCATCCGTAATGAGTGTTGGCCTTCCACTCCGATCTTCGTCGTGCACACTGGTTCTTCCTTGATTAAACAATGCACCATTTCTTCATAAATTTTGCACCATTTCCTCACTGAAGCCTCGTTCATTACACTTTCACCATAAACATTCTTTATTTGAAAGGTTACAGAACAAAGACGCACGACCGTTCAGCAACAAAACTCGGCTCGCACTGAAGCGGGGGGCTAACTGGCGCGCATACGACCGCGGTGGTAGGGGATCGGCGCAGGGCGTGCTGCGCAATAGTTCTTTACTTTCTGGACGCGCCTAGTAGGTATATATAGGTACATACATACCATCATGCCATTTCCCTGTCAGGGAAGGCAGATATGATAGACGCCGTACTTTTATATCTCGACACACATCATTAACCTATTCTACATTCAAACACCTTTTTAACAACCTTTACGATTTCTTCGACATTCTACGTTTTGTTAGTCTTTATTCATTCATTCGTTCCACATGCCTTAACCGTAACAACATACTTTTCTCCGTCTTGTTTAACACATCAGCCTTAAGTTCACATCAATGATTTATTCCTTCATTTCGTATTCTGTCATACAATGTCACTTCATGTATTCTTCTCAATGCAAGCATTTATTCGGCTCCTCTCAGTCTTTTCCACGTCCACGTTTCACTTTGAGTTCATGTGTTTTAGTTCCCCGTTGATTTTGTTTCCTATTGCTAGACACCGTACGATATTCCTCTTAACTCTTCCATTATCTATGAAACTATTACCCAAATAGCAGAATGCAGTTGGCACTATCCCCCAGTTAAGTTATCGTCATATTCATTGAGACCTGTTTATACGTATTAAGTCTGATATCGTTTATTTTTTCTTGATATCAAAACACATTGACAAATTACACAAACATGTCAAATTTACTTAGAAGAATGTCAAAAAAATATACGTTGACATTCAATTAGCATTGCATCTATAGTATTTAGATTCTGTGATACTCGTACATTGTCGTCCCATACTACATGGGACGACAATGTATGGCAAAATACGAAATGAAGTAATTTGGTATTACTGTTAACTTAAGACTGATGTGTTGAGTAAGATGAAGAAGATCATTCTGAGGTGTTTGGGCACGTGAATCGAATTAATGAAAAAATACCAACAAAATAAATATATACTCGTATATGGTGCGAATGTGAGAGGAAGCTTCTTTTCTTTCTTCACGTATCGTATCCGGTCCTTCTGACGTTGGTGATTACTCTTGAGAAATTATTTGTCATTGGCGGCACATTTTTCTCCTCTCAATACATGAGTCAGATAGGAAATTTAAAATTTTTCGTTTTACATCTGCCGGAAGTACGAGTAATACATTGGTGCTAGAAATACAACGAAACCATTAAATTCCGAGCATTCTCCGATGAATCCAAATTTAAAATGTTACCAGTTAAAATAACATTTCGATCTTATGGTCCATGTCTCAACACTATAAAGTAGAATAGAATATATAATATATAGCACTAAATCATGAGTTACCGAATTTTTAGATAGATTCAAGTTATCATTGCATAAAACTGATCACATCCTCCGAAATCCTGCACCTGCCAATTCAATTCGCCATCTCACTTCCGTTTCTGGTTCAAGATTATGATTGATTAAAGTTTTTGGATGTTTAAAACCTTCAACTTGTTAAATAGATTGCCTGGTCAGCTGCAAATATACGTCATTATGAGAGTCGACTTAAGAAACCCACATTGTTATGAACATAAATTTATCTGCTGTTTATTCTATTCCGTACTGAATATGGTCTAGTCTAGGCTATTCGCAACGATCACTGTATCATCAACATTCCCTTTAGTTTAAATAAACTTAAATAAAATCACTAATTTTAGTGTCACATTTTCCCCATCAATAATTTGTTTAACTCAATGAATTGAATCTTCCATCGCAAAAGTTGACCCACTTTGAGAAAAAAATATATTTTCGTCGGTCTATCTTTCGATCGCCGATCGATATTATTTTTTAATCGATTTTTATAATAAACCTGCCCATGTCTCGCGAGATGTCACGATAAACCGATTAGATTATACGACATTCGATATTTTTGCATGTATAATAATAATAATATAACAAAATCGTCCGAGAAGGGACGGCCACGTCACGAATTTCGATCGTTTTGTGATGGTGATATTTGAAAAAATAAAAAGACAGCGCCTCAGGCCACCATTTTGAATTGTCACAGATCAGCGCTTCTCAAAGTGGGTCACACGTGCGAGTGCACGTGGAATGTGAGAATTGTCTGAAATTATTTTTAAATAGTTTTAACATACATATGTATATGTATTTCCTTGGTTTTTTCTAGTAGATGCCCCACTGCTTTTGCTTCTTGGTAGATATTTTGTATTATTCTTATATAAGTTGTTTGTATTCCTGGTTTTTAGAATGCTTCAAATATATACTCGTGTTTTACTGAGTCAAAGGCTTTTTCAGTTTCATATATAAAGCCTAATCTCTCATAATTAATCTCTCCTTTCTATGTTGGTTTTTCATCTAACAATAATCGATTCGCGGTATTTTCATAATTCCCCTCACGATAACAATACTTCAGGTAATCCTACACCTTCTATTCAGTCTCGCTATGAGTGAAGTTCTTCCTCCAATGCAATGTTCTTCGGCGGGTCGTGGGCTGAACAATGAGGTCCATTGAGCCCTATTGAGGTCCAATGGGACCCAAACACCGGGTCCTGCCATAGCAAGGCCAATTAGAGAAACATGATACCCACCCTGTCGTAACCCGCATAGGGCGGGGTACCGACTGTTTTCGAATAATATTTGATGTCTAAAAGTGGTTTAAGGATGTTCGACTTTTTTTGGTTTTTAACATGTTCATAATGCCTGTAAATAGCTGGGAATGGATTTGAAGTATTATATTATGTAAAACAGTATAGAGTATGAGAGTGAAGTATAAAGTAAATGACGAGAAGGAATAAAAGGGAACTGAAGTTATATTTCGCTACTCAAACGGCACTTTCGACTAAATACACAACATTAAAGCACGTTTTTAATATCCGGTTTCCAAAGAAGTACAAAACTAATAAATTAAAACGTTATTAGTTTTATACTAAACGGAAACACTAGTAACGACTTATATCTAAAGCTGCAAAACTCGAGCGCGATATGAAAAAAATCTGACATTAATGAAGTACTATGAGATTTAACGTTATATTTTTCAGTGAAGGCATGTCACCTTTTCAGTGAAGGCATGTCACCTTTTCAGTGAAGGCATATCACCTTTTCAGTGAAGGCATGTCACCTTTTCAGTGAAGGCATGTCACCTTTTCAGTGAAGGCATATCACCTTTTCAGTGAAGGCATGTCACCTTTTCAGTGAAGGCATATCACCTTTTCAGTGAAGGCATGTCACCTTTTCAGTGAAGGCATGTCACCTTTTCAGTGAAGGCATATCACCTTTTCAGTGAAGGCATGTCACCTTGGTGAAATTGTTTTGTGTAAATGAAGATTAAAATATAAACGTAATTTGTGTGTAAAGCTAAAAATTCGTACTATAATATCAATTTGTGTTCAGTATTCCGTATTTTACAGAAAATACTGTTTAATAATTAAAAAACAATAATAATTTTTGTATTTCAGTAAAATGAGTGCATCTCATGTCTCGATATATTAGCGAAATAAATTACATATTATTTTAAAAATAGATCATGTCGTTTATTGATATTAAAAACAATTTAAAATGTTAAAAATGTCAAATAAAATTTATTAAATCGTTAAAATATCCAGTGAGCAATCGCACAATTTTGTATCCATTTTTTAAATAATATTTAAGGGTTAAAAAATAACGAATATTAATAAATACCAATTTATAAATACCAGAAAATGACCAGAAGTTTTTTTTAGAAAGAGGTTCAGCTTATTTTAATTTAGGGCGACTTAAATATTTTTTCTCGTCGGTTGGAAAATATTGCCACAAAGCAATAAATCACGCAGTATAAAATTAAATACGCAGTATAAAACGAAAGTGCAGTTCGATACAATACAATGTCAAACTATTTATTTGTTTATCCTCACAGAAATAAATATTTTTTGTAAGTAAATAATACACTTTTATTAAAATTACTCTCCTTTTAATAGGTATCCAAATTATTATTGGCAAATTTCCTTTTCTGAAAGCACTTGAAATATGTTTATCGTATTTATTTCTTATAATATTTAAATAATTCTTACATAAAACATCCAATTGATCTTTCACCACATATTGTTGTAAGAATACCACTAATTGGAATACAATTTTATTCAATTATAATGTACATATACGGAAGAGTGATCGACAATAATTATTTAGGAATATCGATTTCTCCACTGTCCAACGTATGAATGTAAATATGTGTATAAGTAGATATTCAGAGTACGCCCTCGATTGTAAGTCAAATATTAACCAAATTATACAATTAAATTCATATTAAGGAACTGTGTATATAAAATAAAATATCACTTTTGAGACATGTGTTGGGTAAAATTATCATTATTGGTCTCGTTCATTTATTTACAAGGATTTTTTTTTATTATCTACAATACATGATTAAAAATCGATACAATAGGCAATCTCTCGAGGTTGAGTATGATTTTCAGCCGTCTTGTGGATAGATCACGCATGTGCGTGTATTGGTTTATTGTGTGCAAGCTGTTGCATTTAGGCACATAATCTTGACAGATATTACCCAATGTTTCCATGGCAAGGAGTCCTACAAATAAATAAAATGCCAAGTAAAAGAAGCAACTACTGTCTATAGATGCCTAAAACATGTGGTCTGGAATAACAAGTATATGAGAAAAGAGAGCAGGGCTAAAATTTGTGAAGTATGTGTGAGGTTAATTGTGATATGAAGAACAGAGTATCGAACAAATACAACAAAAACCAAAAAGTATGCTCAGAACTAATTATGATAAATGAAAACCCTCAGTGCTATTGCAGGAAAAATACTTAGATATTGAGTTAAAAACTCCCGTATTCAAGAAATACTCGTATGTGGAGTAGATGATATTATGAGATGGGTTGCAAACCGTAAAAGATACTGTTGAGGCCATATAAAAGGATGTATAGCACAAGGGATTCTTAATGACAAGCAGTTGACAGTCGTCCCCAGGAAGAACTCCAAAACGATGGAAAAATAACTGGAAGTCAACATCTTAAGAGAGGCAGTGCTGATTGTAACAGATCACAGATCTTACTTAAGAGAAATACAAAAAATGGATTATTTTAAAATATGTATTAGTTGATGTTATTTTTTTCATAACATTTTTAGGATGTGCTTAAGTGAAGTGGTCCGATAATAGAAACTTCCCCTAAATAAGTCAACATTTGTGAGTAAAACTTGAACAAATTCTGTATATTGTTGTGTGAATTCAAAATTTGTAAGAGATGTAATTATTAAGCATAAGAGCCCATCGGAACAACATATGGTCACTGGAGACATGCTCGCATGGAGACATGCTCGCATTGTGAGCAATGAAAGAAGACGACTTCAAATTACTCCATGATGAGTTGAAAATATACTGATGATTGCTTGCATATAATTACATAGGTATAGAGAAAGTTTCAATTTCAATTATTATTACGAATTGAATTATAAAAAAACGTACCAGCTGCTCCGAACATATTTTTACAACTAAATCGCTCGTCTCGTTTATGTTTTCTTGGTTACAATTCATTAATCGTTTACTTTGGAAACTGAATATATGGTATACACTACTTGTATGTCACTATTTATTAATATAGTTTATATATTGATATTTAAAAAAATATTTACAGAGTTTGAAAATAGGGTAGACGGAAAGCATCAACAGTGTTTTAAGATAAAGTGGTCAAGTTGATGACATTCGTAGTTTATGTGATAGGATAACTTGATCAACCTGTGGGAGCCTGTCGGTTCGATTTCTGTTAATACCCAAATTTAAAAAAATCCATCTTGTTTTTACTCAATTTCTTTCTGGTTGGTTGGGTTAATTATAACATGGTATGGCCGTTTGCGTGGTGTTCAACTTAGTTTATTTATCCATATCCTGATGTCAAAAACAAATCTTGGAACATAATGATGTTATTTCATAAACCTCAGATAATAAGGAAATCATTTGATAAATAAGGAAAATATAAAGAGGAAACGAATTTTGATGATACAGATATCATGTGATTAAAAAAAAGAAAATAGAGTAAGTCAGAAACAAACCTCAGAAAATAAGGATATGATTCGATTAGAAAACAGTCAGAAACAAACCTCACTTGATAAAAAGTTCAGAAATCATTTGATAAAAAGAAAAGAAAATAATAATCAGAAGCAAACCTTTAAGAACATCATTTGACTAAAAAAGAGAAAAAATGTCAAACACTAAGGAAGCTATTTCAGAGATAATGTCTCTTGAGTCGCCTCTTATAACAGTTTTTCATGTATTATACTTCCTCACGGAATATACATTCATATAACATGAATCAGTTTAGAAGAATGGGCGTGGATCGGTTCATTGTGCTTCGGGTTTCGCGGTTCGGTTCTAAATAACAGTTATTAAGTTCCAAATTTTTATTGCACGGGTTCTTTACATATTATGGTCAGACTCTTATTAAAAGACCCTCGGCAAACAAATAATATAAAAATAATATTAAAGAAAAGGAAGTTTATATCAACAATAATTTATACCCCATTTGCTGACAGCATGATAACAAGGTGTATTTAGATTTCGTGGAAATCATTTATGGTTTTGTTCACAAATTGAATAAAAAGAAAATGAGTCGTTTCCGTCATGCTTTTATTACTTAGATCGAGGCGTGACGGAGTGAAAATATTGTGTTTTGAGTTAATTTTTTTCAATACTTTGCACGAATTTCTTCAGTTACACTATGATAGTTTGTTCGTAGTTAGTTTATTCGTAAGGAAGAATATTAACCAGGATTCTTCTCATACTGCTAGGTGATCTCAATAATATAAACAAAGTGTTACTTAGTTCAACATCTCTATACCATATGTTAATGAGTGTTTAGCCATGATATTCGTTCTGTAAATTGGTATTTGAAATAGAGAAAGAAGACGCGGTAATTTTATTTCTCGTGAATGTGTAATCGAATTTATTTATTATTTTGTGTACATGGTACATGTGGTAAGCTCATTGCTAATATATAAAGCAATTACTTCCAACCACTTCCAATTAAATTTATATTAATCCATGGAAAATAAAACAGTTGTTATACTACAATATATATTGTTTATAGTTAAGGCATTAATATTGTGAAGGTTTAAAGACAATGTAATTTGTTTTATCAAACACTGTTTATTCTACTTTTTGTAACGGTATAACCCTACCGGTTTCAAGGTGTTTACCTCATCATCAGGGGAGCACAAACAAGACAGTCTTGTTTGTGTTCCCCTAATGATGAGGTGAAAGCCTTGAAACTGGTAGGGTTATACCATTACAAAAAGTGGAATAAACAGTGTTTGATAACACAAATTACAGTTGTTATAGATTAAAAATACTTGAAACGAATACTATGACAAATTTATAAACAAAAACGATAGGACTAATGGATGGATACATAAAAAAGATGGGATCGTAAGAAAATTAGAATGAAAGGAGACATAAAGTGAATTTTTTTTAAAGAAGGTTACGTCCATAAATCCAAAGTCATGGTGATAGAAAACTGTGATAGGGAAAGTAAATATGACATATGGGTGAGTAATGGAAAATAAGAATAAATTATGGAATTCTGACTATTTGGGTGGTGTTTTATCAGATGATCGAAGGGTATGTAGCGATAAGAAACAAAATCAAATGGGCACTAAAACATGTATACTAGAATCAGACATAATCATAATCAGCTAATTCAGTATTGTAGTACCAACGATGTATGAAGATTAAACGTGGACGGGAAAAAATACTTAAAGAAGTCGAATAGGTATATGCATTACTGAAACACTGAAAATAATACGTGGGGTAACAATGTATGAGAGAATACGGAACGAAGTGATTAGGAATGAATGTGAACTTACGGCAAATGTATTAAGTTATATCAAGAAGAACACCCTGGGATGGTTTGGTCATCTAGAATGAATGAATGAAAAGGACTAACACACAAATATACAGTGCACATGTGAATGGAAGGCATGATTTATAACGACCAAGAAAAGTGTGGTAGGATCTAGTGAAGTACAATATATTTTGAAAAAAAAATGCAAAAAGTTGTATGAAAAGGTGTACGGGTATAGAAGAGGGGGAAATGTGTTTCGCGATAGAAAAGTCGAGTGCTTTCTCTTTTCTGCCTATCTTGGCAGGGAAACGGTTTAATGGTGTGTATGAATGTATTTTTTAACTCTCTTTTCAACAACATTAACAATGGTGTAGATGTCATAATTCTTCTAAGTTCGTTCCATAGTTATACTCGTACAGTGTGGAGAGCAAATTAAGATATTTTAAAATGTATGCGATATTTTGGTACGTTAAGAAGTATGTCATCATTTAGATGTATTATTATTCCCATCGCGTGCGATGGTGAACTGCGAGTTCCGTGCCTACTCCAATGGTTCTAAATCCCAAAAACTTGATTAATGGGGTCAAAGGCAATGTCATCGCGATTGTAGGGCTTTTTTATATGTCCAGTACCAATATGTGTTGAGAAAAATGTATCTGAGGTGCATGGTCGCGAGGTAACGAACTTGACTTCGGTGCGGAAGATCGCCGGTCTGAGCTCCTCCCTTCGAATAACACAAACATTTTTTCCACATAGTATTCGGTGATTTAAGGTTATATATTTCGTTCATATCTCGCTTCGATGCGTCATTGGATCTAGCACAGTGGTGTGACCAGTGAGTTTGCTGGTGTGCAACGGATCACTCACTTAAAGAGGAGAAAAGCGGTTCTCGACCACTGGGCCCAGCATTGACGACGATTGAAAGATACCACAAGATAAAAAATGAATATAACGAAGATTTTTAGTGGATTTTTTTCACACTTTTCATTACTTTGATATTTTTTATTCTTTAATTTTAGGTGGCAGATAAAAAAATGTATGAATTGAATTATTTTGTCATATACCTATACGTCAACATACTGCCTGTCATATAAGAATGTAACCTGATAGCTCTTGACAAGCAACAAGGCGGCATCCTTAGTACGTGATCCAATCACCTCAACCATATTGTGGTGGCCATAGGCTACTGCTTCTTCCGAAGACGAACCTGTCTTCTTTTTATTTTGCTTAAATTATACCAATATTTTTTACGAAGATTTGTTAAATCTCACTAGGAGCTACAGCTCAGACTTGTTAGACTCGTTTAAAAATATAAACCCTCAGTAAAACTGGGAGCAAACAGGAACAGATCGAATTAAATGATGTAGAACTGTTGCTAGTTATAAGGGACTCAATGGAGAAAGAGGACGCATTCAAACTGCATATACTGAAGCTCCTTGCTTTATATGCAACTGCCATCACAAGTTAGTTAGCTTTCATACATAATCATCGTCAGTGACACCATTGATTAATACCCTGTTCGCCTACTTGGTTTTGTGCGTATTATTATACTCGTCACGGATAATAGATACTCGTTGTTGATTAGTATTTTCTCAGAATTAATCTTATGACCAACACTTGCCTCCGTGGCTTAGTTGGTAAGACCCTGTCTCACAGCCCAGAGGTAGCGGGTTATAATGGCTACGAATGGCGGGACGAATATCATGGCTAAACACTCAGTCACGCGTGGTATAGAGATATTGCACCAACTGAATGACACGGTTGATATATTCTCGGTACCGACTAGCAGTATGAGAAGAATTCTGGCTGATATTATTCCTAACGAATAAGTTAACGCCAGAAGCAGACCCTCTTTGTGTAACAGGAGAAATCCGTGCCAAGTGGATAAAAAAAATCCGCTGGAACCAAGATTTAAAAAAAGGAAATCAGTCTGATTTCCGTTAAGGCTTATTTAACGTCTTTCTGGTTGATTGGAAGAGATCGCCACATGACAATACGCTCGCCAGGTTGTATTGTATACAATGAAAGTGTAATACAGTACAGTAGCCAACCCCATAATAGTGGGTTCGAACACCGAGCAAGAAGGCACTTCCGAAAAGTTTGTTCTTTAAATGTTGTTATATAAATTGCCACTTATTATTATTATAGAAAGGGCATTGATCCTATTGAGACTGCTGATATGAACTATAGTTTTGTAAAAAACATTTTAAAATTTCAATAAAATGGAAAATAAATAAAATCATAACATTATACGTCAGAATGACTCCAGATTGAATTATGGAGAGCTTTTGACAGCTTTCCACGACCACCCTTAGTCTAGTTGGAAAGACCTTTGACTTCTACCCTTTGTAACAATATTCGAATACGTTCCAACACATTCACTTCAGTTCAGTTCGATCCCACTACCATCCGCGCTGTTATGGTGGACAAAATAAGTCCTCATCCAACACGATCTACACTAAAAGATCGGCAGAAGGAACTGCCCAAAGGGATTCCTTCTCCTGTGGCAACACACCTGAGTGTGGATAGAATAGTAGTGATGGCGGACTTAAGATCCGACATCACGGACGAAGGAAAATGACTCGCAGTGTCGTAATTTTTTTCTAATAAAGAGCACGTGCAATAAAGAGCCGGATCCAACACATGCAATGAAAAACTTTAGTTCCGTGTCTACTTCAGCGGTGTCAAACCCAAAAACTCAATTACTGAGGTTGAAGATAATAAATTCTCCCGACCACGCTCTTCATTATATCGTAATTACTAAGTAGGGTATGTTGAAAAGTATCATACGAAAGAGGATAGGTTTCAACAAAATCAAAGGAATGTTTCAGCGAAATTTCTCTCTTTTATCTTGATTTTTTTTGACACATCGTATTCAAACAATGTCAGCTCCTTCTTAAATATGGTGACAATAATGCGTCTTCAGTGTGTATCGTAATTTAATAACAACATTCCTACATCTCCTGCGTGGGAGAGAAAATGGGAGGTGGATTTTAATATGTGAATATTTTTACACATTTTTATTACTTTTATCGCCTCTGCGAAATGGAAAGATATGTAATAAAGATGGAGGGAAGGGGTGCGAAAATATAAGCATGAAAAAAAACAGGGCCTGACTAAGTTTTATTCGTATCAAGAAAAATAATATTCATATTTTAAAATAATAGTTATTAAAGCCTTTTGACTATCATAAGAGATTTTGTTTGGATATTTTTGAGAAAGGCAAAATTAAGTTTAATTCAAATAAAAGTTGAAATTGACATATACAGTAATACTTCGTTTAACGAAATCTCTCGCTACAACGTTTCATTACAACGAAGCTTACTACAGAGTAATTGAAAAGATGCAGCGCGGACATGAAGAAGAGGACGATGACGTCGTAGAAAATATATCAGTAATATAATACCTTTAAATTATATATTATTTGTAGTTACGCTGTGAAGGTTTCAAGACATTGTAATTTGTTTTATCAAGTACTGTTTATTCTATTTTATGTTCCACTTTACGCTCGAAACTTTTTAAGTAAAAACTATCCAGATAAACATAGAGTAAAGTTTTCTGTGTTAAATTAAATTAATCCTTATTCTCAGTTATTACGAGGGATATCGAAGGGCGTGTAGCGATAGGAAACAAAGTCAATATGGCACCAAAACATATATACTCGAACCAAACCGTATAAAAATCTGTACACAACAATATTTCAATACTAACTTTGTTGTATCGGGTTGAAACGTGGACGTTGAAAAAAACTGTGAATAACCAAATAAATGTAGAAATGCGTACATTTAGAATAATACACGGGTGGGTGGCAATGTACTAAATAATGTGATAAGGGACAATGTGAACTTAAAACTGATATGTTGAGTAAGACGGAGAAGAGTATTATGAGATGGTTTGGACATGTTGACAGAATGAATTAAGAAAGACTTACAAAACACATAGATATACAGTGCAAATGGGAATGGAAGGCGTGGTAGAGAAAGACCAAGAAAAATGTCGTTGAATCAATTGAATGATACTTTGAAATAAGGAAAATTAGGAAGAAAGATAAATCGTAGAAGATGTATTAATGTAGAAAAGGTGAAATTTATGTGTCGCAATAGGAAAGCCTAGCGTTCGCTTCTTTCTAGAGAAACGGCGTGATGGTATGTGTATATATGCAATTATTTGAATAAATAAGTTAAAAAATAATACTTAAATAGTTAAAAAATAGCTTAATTCATGAAAAAACTTTTAAATAATGTTGTTCAAATAAAAAAATTCTTTTCATAAATGTAAACTAAAATAAAACTAATTTAGAAACACTATTTTGTAAACAAATTTGAAATGGAAATTCTATAACGTTTGAAGAGCAGGCACTCATCACGGACAATCTAGCTCGGGATTCGAACCCATTTTTACTAACAGATTCAAAATATTACAAAATAAATACCTGTTTATAAGTTGAATGTGAGAATAGGAAGGTGATGTGGACATTAGATTCAGGATTTCCCTCACATTTGTATATGTTTAGAAAAACATATTATATATGAAAACTTCCGATACTTGATATTAACATTTTTGGCTTTATGTAGAATAGTTTATGTGTATTGTCTTCATATATAACTAACAATTGTGATAAAATTTCCCATATAATTAACAATTGTGATAAAATTTCCCATATAATTAACAATTATCTTAATGTATAATTAACAATTTTGATAAAATTTCCCATATGTAATATATAATTAACAGTTAATTGTCTTATATAATTAACAATTGTGATAAAATTTCCAATATGTAATATATAATTAACAATTGTCTTAATATATAATTAACAATTGTGATAAAAATTTCTCATGTATAGTATATAATTACCAATTGTCTTCACATATAATTTACAATTATGTTAAAATTTCCCAAAAATGGTCGTTTCTTAAGTAAACTTCCAAAACTGCACTTTACATGCCTCTTATTTTTTTAAGGCAGACAAGATTGGTCCAATTGAAAGATGAGAAACGAACGTCAATCAAAAATAAAAATCATCGTTTAGTTAAATATTACGTTACCATAATATGACTATTGCAATAACGAAATAAACACGTTTTAATTATTAAAAATACACGTATCATCAACTACTAACATCAATCAAGAAATATAACTCAAATAAATTGAAATGTTATGCACTGCTTCAAGAATAAGCATATAGATGAAATCTGATAAATAAAAATAGATTATTATTAGATTTATAAATATTATTCTTAGGTGTACTAAACTAAACATTACTTGCACGATGTTTTTTTAATCCATAAGAAAAAATATTTATTGTTTTTCACCAGATTCTGAATGTAAAGTGAAAGTAATTTCAAAGGGGATGATCACCCTTTCCTCTCTCTCGTGAGATTCTCTACTGCCGCTATAACTGTGGATGACAGCTTAGAGAGGGATGGTTCTCATACTGAATTCTTCTTTCATCCCTTAGATCCTTTCCAGTTCAAGTGTAAGGTATCTTTTTTTTCGAATATCATTGCGAGACATCGAAAACGGTTTATTCGTTTTTTTTGTCTTAATATTTTTTATGTTAAAAACTTTTCACGGTTTTATTGATATTTTAACAGCAAAAAATAGATAAAAATTAAAAGCATATAAATATTTTAAAAAAAATCCAAGCTCCAGCCATGTGATTTGACGACGTCAAAATTCAGACTCATTATTTGACTTCCTCTCTTTACGCTGGTGACACTTCTGGGGTTGTGTATTTGTGTGTTTTTGGACAGTTTTTGATATTTTAGACAGTTTTTGTAAATATTTATTGAGTTATTAATTGTATCAACTGCTTATTTATTATTTTTTAATGATTTATTATTATAATTTACGTGTACAGGGGTGCGGGGTGAAAACCCGTAGACCCACTAAAACGTGCCTGAATCGAGCGGACCAAATTTGAAAAGAAAGTAAAGCGAGAAGTTTAATTAACAGAAGATTGTGCATGACGGGGTATATGAATGTAGAGGAGGCAAAAGTTGTGTTTGGATAGAACAGTTTAGAGATCTGTTCTCTCGGACTATTCCGTAAGGGCCACGGGGGGATGATATGTATGTACTAGGGTCAGGCTACACGGAAGGGTAGCCAACATGTCGAAAATAAAATCCATCCGGTCGTGAGAGCCTCAGTACACTTACTTTCTGGATACGCCTCGTATGTTATTTATTACAAATTTATCAAAACTTTTTAAAATATTGTCACAAATTAAAAATAAAATGTGTCTTAAAATACTACTTAATTTAGGGACAAAAATCCGTTGAGATTCATTGGTGTTCATTTTTTTAAAAAGGTTTCCAGTATAATTTTCATTCAAAGCTTTTTTAACATGTTTTTAGTTAGTTGGAAGAGATTACCACGTAAAAATAATCAATTAGATTGTTCTGCATACAACGAAATTGTAATAAAAATAATAATAAACATAATAATAATAATAATGACCTAACCCCTCACGATGTGGCGTGGTTTTTCATGAGAAGTTTACAAATTTAAATGTATTTTATGAATAACTAATTTTGTGAATAACAAATGAATTTAGTATTAAAGAATATTTATTACTACATCAATTTGTTATTCCACTAAATATGTTAATCTTCGCTACACGTATTTGTACCTCCTATCGCGAGGCCTCGTAATAGGAGGTAAAAATACGTGTCGCGGATATTTTTAAATGTTTTTATCCACTTAGCACGGATTTCTCGTTACACTGATTCTAGCGTTAACTTATTCGTTATGAAGAATATCAGCCAGGATTCTTCTCATACTGCTAGGCGGTGCCGAGAATACCAATATCCACAGTGTCATTCAGTTGGTTCAATATCTCTATACCACACATGACTGAGTGTTTAGCCATGATATTCATCCTGTAAGTTGGTATGTAGAAAGGAGGGTGATTCCTTGCACGGATATATTTATTAGGTACATATAAACTTAGTGCTTCTAGAATCGCGGGGCAGTTAAAGCAACCTTGATAAACCTTTAGTGGGAATATCGCAATAAATTCTTGCCTTCTTGTTTCAAGGCTTCTATAGTTACACACTGTGAGGAGTTCGACATGATAAGACTATTTTGGGTAATCGCCCTTTGTTGTGTACCATAGATGTCTGAGGACTTTTTTTGTATTTGTTCTACATATATTGTTTTTATATTTGAGCTGATGAGGAGCGCAAACTGTAGATGCATATTTAAATTTGGTTCTAATTAGATAATTTTATAAGTTTCGTAGGATATCGGTACTGTTAGATGAATTCTCATTATAAAACCGAGTAGTTTGTACAACCGAGCTATTAGAGTGTTCGTAAAACCGAGTTATTAGTGTGTTAACATAGTATTTAATTATGAAATAAGCATATTTATAAAAGAAAGTTAAAATTGTTTTTTTCTAACATTAATTTTCTTTAATATTTAATAAACATATTTTTCCTCCTTCATTTAACATATAAATGATTCATTACCGCAAAAAGCTTAAAGCTACTTCATTTATAAGTTTTGATAAATAGCATAGTTCCAATTTTAACATACCTATACCGTTTTGAACTATAGCCGGATAAAAAAATTATGTCAATGAAATCAAAATCAACAACGAAACTTAATTTCCTATAAAGCACCGCCTAAGGCGGGAGTCTTTTCAAACTGCGGCGCGAGACCAGTTCCAGTACTGCGGGAAACTAACCGCTTATTAGTTATATCTACCCGCGGCCCCCCCACGGCCGGTTACACCACTGGATAGATGGATGGCATCATTTGGATCACGTGTTGCTGGCTCTATTGTAAATTAATTTATAGAGATCTAGGTCTAACTTCCTTGGTGGGATTTCACTCTCATCAAGTAAATTAAAAAAATAACATATTAAGAATTGTTTAGGAACCCATGAAACAGTTGGTTAATTTGAGTACAACCTAGATGGAAAGGTTCTAAAAAAGATTTTGGGATTTTCTAAATATGCCACAAGTTTAGAAAACCGCATAAGGACGTTATGTTTTGATCATAAACATTGATTTGACAAATCTTTCCCTTGTGATCATACGAGTCTATGATTGTCAGCCATACTGTGGGTGGAAGACACTTGTACATGCATTAGTTTATTGCACATAAACTGTTACACTTTAGCAACTAAATAGTCTAGACATATCAAGCCCAAAGTTACAATGGTAAGGAGATGAAACATTCAAGACGATCAGCAGGTTCAATTTGCTGCAGCTTTCCTTAGGTAGAGTTTTATATAGCGCAAGTTTAAGTGTTGGCCGAGAATGAGGATGAATTACAGATATTGATAAGTAAATTGTGTAAGAGATTCAAAGAGAAATACCTAAGAATGAATGTTGCAAAATCCAAAGAACGGTGATAGAAAACATGATAAGGAAAGTAAATGCGATATATAGGTGAACAATCAAGGATTAGAGCAAGATTGTAGTGACCGAAAATAAACTCATTGGGCCACTAAAACATATGTACTCGAACTTGACAGTATGAAAATTTGCTAAGAATATTATAGAATTATCTTTGATGTATATAAGTGAAACGGAAAATGAAGGGAAACTAGCCGAGTAAATGCTGTATAAATGCGTGTACTGAGAATACTACATGGGGTGACAATGTATGACAGAATACAGAATTACGTGATTAGGGATGAATGTGAACTTAAGGAATTGGTGTATTAAGAATAATAGCACTCTGAGATGGGTTGGCCACGTGGAATAAATTAATAAAGAAAAACTAACAAAACAAATATACCTCCCTATAGAGCGAGCGGC
The DNA here is from genome assembly GCA_949825065.1 of Odontocerum albicorne. NCBI lineage: Eukaryota > Metazoa > Arthropoda > Insecta > Trichoptera > Odontoceridae > Odontocerum > Odontocerum albicorne. The sequence goes on from OX463858.1 coordinate 17,616,063, forward strand.
CTGGGGGACGTAGTCCGGGACAGAAGAGCATACAACCTGAGGACGAGGAGAGCTGACCCCTACAGTCTTCGCAGACAATGAGTTGGGATGGAGCCAGAGAGAGAGAGAGTGAATGTGAGTAAAAGGCATGGTAGATGAATATTGAAGATAGTACGGTTGGATTAAGTTAATGATATTTTGAAAGAAGAAAATGTAAGAAGTCAAAGAAATTGCAGGAGTTGTTTGAGAAGGTATATGGATATAGAAGAAGCGAAATATGTGTGTCACGATAGGAAAGTTCAGCAATCTCTCCTCCCTACCAACCCCGACAAATAAACGGCGTGATAGTGCGTACGTATGTATTTTTAGTGTTCAAATAGCAATCATTATAACCAAAACAAAAATATAACAAAATTTGGTAAAACGTTTATTTTACTGTTGTTACTCCCACTTTTTTTAAAGAATACCATTTTTGTATTCACTAAAGGTTTCTTTAACATATTTTTGGTTGTTGGAAATATATGTGTTTTTATTTTTATTTATTCTTATTTTATTTTATTTTAACGCTCAAATAACCATTTTTATATAAAATGTGAAGAAAAAAAATAGCAACGAATAAAATTTTACATTTACATCTACGCATTGTTATACAAAAAAAAACTATCACAAGTCGAACCCAACTGAACAAAGAAAACTCATACAATTTAATCAATTGATCCCGGCAAAAACAACTTGTCATTATTACTGTAGTCAAATTGCACTTTATTACTGCACATGAAAATTCGTGCAATGCCTATATTGACTGTCCAATCTATAAAATCCTGCTATGCAAGAGTTGTTGTGCAAATAATTAGTTACGTCAATTTCACTACGGAATAAAACGTTTTTCCGGGTGGGCCTACATGGAACGTGTAACATGACAATATGAGTTATTTTAAGACTTGAAATGCGAGATCAGTACGAGTTGTGAGGTTGAATATTTTTTTCTATCTAACAAGATTGTAAGACTGACTACTTTAATATATTGCCGTATTCAAAATAAATCCGCCAGGCTGTACTGTACACAAGTAAGTACGATATTTATCTTGTATGATCTTTATAATATAGATCTAGTTAAGGTCTTGCGTAAAAGCAAATAATTTAGACGTTAATCTACTTTTTATTTATTTTTTCTTTAGTATTTATTGTTAATTGTTGATAAATTACAAAATACGATCTCCGTGGCCTAGTTAGTAAGATGCCGTGTTCAAACTCGGAGGTTGCGGGTTCAAACTCCGCTGGATCCAGATTTTTATAAAAAGGATTCCAATGTGCTTCTCACTTAAGGCTACTTTAACATCTGTCTTGTTGATTGGAAGAGATTGCCACGTGGAAATAAGCCCGCCAGGCTGTATTGTATACAACGCAAGTGTAATACAATACAAAATATAGAAATCGAGTAATAATATAAAAAGATTGTTAGTTTTTATTTTGCACTAATAAAAATAATATTTAACAAGTGTTTGTTATTCCAATAAATACACGTATCGAGAGAGTAAATATTGTAAAGGATGTAATAAATTATTTTTTGTTAAGTATTATAATGTGAAGCTCTACAAAAGTAAAGGCAGTCTTTGATAAAATAATACAAATAATTGTAATTTGGTTTATCCAACACTGTTTATTTCCCTTTCTATAACGGTGTAACCTTACCGGTTTCAAGGTGCACACCTCATCATCAGGAGAGCACAGTATTGTTTATGCTCCCCTGATGATGAGGTGAAAGCCTTGAAACCGGTAGAGTTATACCGTTACAAAAAGTGGAATAAGCAGTGTTTGATAAAACAAATTACGTTGTCTTTAATCCTCCACTATGTTAATGCCTTAATTATAAATAATTTTAATAGTCTTTTCATGCTTTGAGACATTGTACTATATTGTATTACACTTTCATTGTATACAGTACAAGATGGTTATTTTAATGTCATGTGACAATCTCTTCCAAACAACCAGAATTATGTTAAACAAGCCTTTAGTAAAAACTAGATTGAAACCCATTAAAAAAAATCTGGGTATCAACATGAATCGAACATGTTACCACGGAGGTCTGAGACATTTGATACTTTAAATAGAAAGTTATATGTGGACCTTATATCGGGCTGAATAAATTAAAAAAACATAATTCATTTCCTTTTTATGATGTAATATGGAAATGAACCATTGATTTACTTTATATTTAACACAATTTATTAATATTATAACCGATTTTAATGGCAACTAATTTCTTCTACATATTAACGTCTTTTTCTTCAAAATATGCATATAATATAACATGTGATCTATTTCTATGACAAGTTTTAAAATTTGAAGATCAACTTTAATAATTGTTAAGACTTAACTTTGATAAATTATATAATAACCTACAAATTTAATAGTTAAATTTATTTAAAAAATCTCACTTTTAAGAAGGTAGTTTTTTTTAAATAAAAACAAATGTGAAAATCTATGTTACGAAAAAAAACTCAAGTGATTATAATAAATTTCTTAACAATTGAAACATCCGCTTAGCCAATAAAAAATACTATGAGAAAAAATATACACAACATTAACACATACGTATTTCATAATTACACCATAACTTACCAACATTTTTAACATCAAGATCGTACCGTACGCATAAAAACTAAAAAAAAACTAGCAAAAGAACTCAAGGTAAAAATAAAAATCGATAGTGTGCTAGGAGCATTATATTCCGATGGATTACGATGATTGCCGAACAGGCGGCGAGAGTAGCCGAGACCTCACACATAGGTGCGCGGGCGCATCCCAGCGTCATTGGTAACGCCCCTTCTGACCAATAGCGACGAAGCTCCGCCTTGGTGGTTATTTTTTTTTCTCAATCCAAAGATCTTTCATTCTATCGGTAGCTTTCTTAGAATTGGCGACGACTGGTGTGTTTTTTATCCGTCGGTATATGGAAGTTTATTTTCTATATATTTTTTTTCGTATTATCCTTTTTAACTTGCTAAATGTTAAGAGATTGAAAGAAAATATTTTTTTAAATAATTTATTCGTATCGATCAATTTAAGTATTTAAAATTTTGTAATACTTTTTGATATTTCGTTAAAAATAATTGTAATATTTTTAGGAAAGTTATTTTATCTTTATGGTTTTTTGAAAGCAGGAAGTCGGTTGATGTCTTGAGTAAGCTCAAAAAGAGCACTCTGAGATGGTTTGGGCATGTAGAACAAATACTCGAAGAACTACTAGTATAATAAATATATAAGGCAAATGTGAGTAGAAAGCATGGTAGAGGAAGGTCGAGGAAAATGTGATTGGATTAAATTAACATTTTTAAAGATGGGAATATAAGAAGTGACAGAAAACACAGGATTTGTATGAGATGGTGTATACATGTGGAAGAGACGAAATGTGTATATACGAGTATGTCGAGATAGTCAAGTCTGTATTCTCTGCATATTCAGACATGGAATTGGCGTAACGGAATGGATGTTTGTCATCGTGAGATGTTTATTAAAGTTGTTGCATTTTAAAATATAGTTTGGATTAATATTTGAAATACAACTAACCTTTTTTATACCATTCATTCTTAGATCGATAAATCAATATTTTTTAATAATACCTAAATATTTTAAGATAGGTTGCATTTAAAAAAAAATTGGATTAATATTTCAAATACAAGTAACCCGTTTTATACCGTTAATCCTTAAATCGATAAATCAATAATTTTTAATATTTCAAGGTAGGTTGCATTTTAAAATATTTTTTGGATTTATATTTGAAATATAAGTAACCTTCTTTATATAATTGATCCTTAGATCGATAAATAAATGTTGAAATTTAAATATTTAAATGCAGGTTCAGGTTGACTTACTTTGTTATATGAGTTATGATTTCGCATGTAGATTGTTAATTTACTGAATTACTCGTTTATCAAGTTTTGGACCTATATAGAGCATGGCGTGTTTTATAGGGCATAGCGTGTTTTAATAGGGCATAGCGTGTTTTATAGGGTATAGCATGTTTTGTAGGGAATAACGTGTTTTTATAGGGAATAGCGTGTTTTATAGGGCATAGCGTGTTTTTATAGGGCATAGCGTGTTTTGTAGAGCATAACGTGTCTCTATAGGGCATAGCGTATTTTCATAGGGCATAGAGTATTTTTATAGGGCATAGCGTGTTTTTATAGGGCATAACATGTTTTTTTATAGGACATAGCGTGTTTTTATAGGGTTTAGCGTGTTTTTATAGAACATGACGTGTTTTCCTAAATTGCCTTTTTCTCCTTTTTTTCTAATACGGTTTTCCCTACTCTTGAGCATTAATTTTCGTGTAAAGTTGTATTTCTTTACTTGTTTTTCGTTTTTATTAGTTTAGTATTATACAGTTTTTTTTTTCTGTACATTAATAATGTAAATCATCCAGCTTTTACTCGATACTTTTTTAAAAAATATATGAATTATTGGATGAAGTTGCCACTTGGCATATTATATGTTACACTGCACAGTAAAAAAATATATAAATAAATGTATTTAAGAATTTGATATGACACGAAAGAACTTACCATCACCAACTGCAGAAATGTGCATTAAAAATCCAACTCGCATTTACCTGTTCTGAAACAAATACAGAAGTATCACGCACTGCCAAGAGATGTGTGAAACAGTTTTTTTTCCAACGGAACTCAACTGATGAAATAATTATTTCACTGACCAAAAGAATATGTAATAAATTAGAGGAATAACAAAATTAATTATTAAAAAATGTATTTTGTGAGTTGTTCTTTTGCATATAACGTTCATATTTAAATCATTTAAAGTATTTTATTTAAATTCCTATCTTTCAATTCACAATGAAAAGCAAAATGTAAGAAATATAAAATTAATTAAATTAAGAAGAAAAACTCCACTCTCTCCTAAGATTTTCGATTCAGTTTATTTTTACAACCATTTTCTTTTATTGGATTTATTCCTTCGCCGTTTAAGAATCGTATTGCTGTCTTTGATTGCTCCTTACCAGTGGCTCTCAAAACTTTGACGCCCGAATCCCCAATGGGGTAATTTGCGACGATTCCTTTGAAAAGAGATTATTGTGTATTAACTGAAAAATGTTGGTAGATCTTAATATAAGTTAAATAAAGATCACGATGTCATAAGTATGTTAGGTATCTTCTTCTTGAATAATGGCCGTGAACTCCTATATATGAAGGAGTATACGCCAGTGTTAAGTGATTTCCACTTCATGGGATCTTGATAGTTCTATTCTCATGGGTGACATCGGTGCGCTCGGTTAGCGCATCCGTGGTTGATATTTTGAGTATACTAAATTAACTCGGTCCAGGACTATTATATTTTGTGAAATACTATGGAGTGAAACAATTTTACAACTAAACTACCTACAAAGTTCACAACTTAATGAAATTTACAATAAGATGAGAATGAAACGTGTAGTAAGCAAGCGAATGATTTCAATTTAATTAACTATCGATATTTATATATTATACATATATAGTATATACCTATTTTATTACAGGTTAATTTTATTAGGTATCTGGAATACATTACCTTTTCAGTGACTGAACCTTGAGGGCCGGTAAAATGTTTTTTTTTTATACAGAAGTAATTTTTATGAATTGAAATAATATGCAGTACTTAAGATGGGCAGGGCTGGCCACATATAAATAATTCATTATTAAAGATTTACAAAAAAAATCTGTACGATTTATATGAGATAGTACTTAGAAGTTTTGGGTTCGATTCTTAATGGTACCATAAAAATAAGAAAATAAAGGGGAACAATCTGGTTAAGATCCTCTGGTAATAGTACTTATCCGCAAAAAACGTGTGAGAGTGTTGTTACCTGTCCATATGTGGTAGTATTTCTAGCATGAATGATTGCAAACTGTGAATATCTTGCCTACTTCAGTGGTTTTTAACCCTAAGGCTCTATTACTGATGTTGAATATAATATTGTCTCTCGGTCATGCTCTTGAACGTGTCCGCATTATCAATTAGAATATATTGAGATGGATCATATAAATTTAAATTAATATAACGAATATTTTTGCACATTGATGATCTCTGTGGCCTAGTTGGTAAGATGCATGTCTTCCAACTCGGGGGTTGCGAGTTTGATTCTCGTGAAGAATCAACAAATTAAAAAAAATGATTCCAGACGGGCTTTCTCAAGTTAGCTTCTTAGCACTCATCTGTTTGAAAAAGATTGCCTCATGGAACAAGCTTACTTGGTTGTACTACTCGTATATACAACGAAATGAAAATACAATTAGTTTTATGGGCTTGAAACTTTTGTAAAGGTACATTTTTTTGTTCGATGGGACAAAAAATGAAAAATATACTCTATGCTACAGATCCTTACGCCATATATATATGATACGTCCATATAATTATAGATAGGTCCACATAATAAAAAAATAAATATAAATGTTCATTGTAAAACATTTTTTTAAAATAATAACAAATAAAAATAAGGCATCTTCAGTATTATGGCATTTTCCTTCATTTATCTTTCGATATTAAAGTCAATCACATAACCAAAAATTTCAGATCATTAGGTACAGTTAACTCCCCAGTGCCAGCTCATAACGGGCAAAGGGGGAATCGGCCCCTGTTGCGGCACACCGTAGAGCATATTACGACGAATTTCGACAAAAAAAATTGGCGAAAATGACAAAAAAAATTCAGAAAGCTGAATTCAATGTAAGTATGCCGAGCTTTTGAGAGTTTCGGTGGAAGTAAGCCAATATATGTATTTTACTGAGAGTTGTCAAATCTCAAATGTTACTGCAGTTTGGATTTGTTGAAATGTTCAAATAATAATTACATTTATTGACAGTAAAAGCAAAGAAATATAAAAAAAAATACACACTGATAAAAGTTTCACATAAATCATAACAAACAATCTGAAACAGGTGCCATCAAAAGATCTGGGTTCATCTTGTATGCCCCTTCCGATTAGGCATCAGTGTAAAGAGAAGAAATTCGACCGGGGGCAACACAGGTGTTTTTCAGTACACGCTTTCACATTATACAAAAAAATATCATAATTTATAGTGCATTTATTTTAATTGCATCTAATGCATATAAAAACACTAATTAAAAAAATATAGACTATCTACCTACCAGATGCATGAACATATACATTCATAAATACATTCATAGACATAAATATACAAAACACAAAGACACCCCTTTCATACACACATATACCTGTGCATGCATACATAAGTAATAATTGTTTGTGTGTTTTACATGTGAGTTTTGTGGGTGTAAATCAACTGCCTCAGATCAGGCAGTGAGCCTGGTGAGACTGCTGATATAGACCTTTATATGTGGAATGAGACTGAGAGGAACCGAATTAATTCTGTAGAAATGCGCGCATTGAGAATAATATATGGAGTGACAATGTATGACAGAATACGGAATGAAGTGATAAGGGATGAATGTGAACTTAAGGCTGATGTGTTAAGTAAGATAAAGACGAGTACGTTGAGATGGTTTGAGCATGTGAAACGAATAAATGAAGAAATACTAACAAAACAGATGTGTAACGCAAATGTGAATGGAAGGCACGTGAGAGGAAGACCAAGGAATTGATGGTTGAATCAAGTAAATTATATTCTGAAAGAAAGTCCAAGAAATTGTAAAAGTTGGATGAGAAAGTATAAGTATAGGTATACTATATGTAGAAGAGGATAATGATGCGTGTCGAGTTAGGAAAGTATGGTGATCTGTCCTCTCTGCCTTCCCCGATAGAGAAATGGCGTCATGGTATGTATATGTTATATGTTACGAGTATATTGAGTTGAGTAGAATTACGTTAACATTCAATTCAACATTTATACCATAAAAGATTCAATATTTTTTACGAAATTCCCAAAATTATGAAAGAAGCCGACAGCATTCGGCTTTTCGTTATCTATTTGTTTTGTATGTTAAAGATGTATACATACTCGTATTTACGTAATATTGATCTAAAAAATGTAAATGTATGTTCTCGAATGTAAAATGACAGATGTGAGTTAATTATTGTAGGTTAAAATTAGTTTGTAAATATTTTTAACCTCTTCAGACCAGGCGTCCATTATAATGGGCACATTATGCAGGTATGCATTTTGTGAACAACTTTGTACTATATTTATTTTCCCAATGATTACTAATTAAATGTAGGATACTGTATTATAGACTTTGATCGTTTTGGGCGCCATATATGTCTACGTTGCATTTAGTGTAAATCGTATCGTATCTACGTTGCATTTAGTGTAAATAATACATTCAGAAACGAGAATATTTAAAAAAAATCTAAGAATTATTCAGGTCTGAAGAGATTGAATTAAATCAACAAAAATAAATGTTTTTGTCATGCATACAAAGGTTATCATCATCTTTGATCTAGAATAAACAACATTTATTATTTTTTCTGGTGCACTTTCCTTACCAAAGTTCACTTTAAGGCGACCTATGTTTTAATGTTACATATCTTCAATAGTTTGAAAGTAAGAATTTTATTGATGATAAAGACGCTACATGTAACACATCGATCAATAAGTCCCCAACTAACTACTAAAACAACATTTGTTTGCCAAAATTCTTCTTTATTCATCAACATAGTCTCCTTCAAGAGCAATACATTCATTCCAAGGCTTTCCTAACTTTTCTATGCCAGCCGTGTAGAACGATTTATCTTTCGTTTCAAAATAGGCGTTAGTTTCGGCAATCACTTCTTCATTGGAGCCAAATCTCTTTCTCTGGAGCATCTTTTTTATGTCTGCGAACAGCCAATAGTCGCTGGGGGCTAAATCTGGAGAATACGGTGGGTGCGGAAGCAATTCGAAGTTCAACTCATGCAATTTGGCCATCGTTACCATCGACTTGCGACATGGTACATTGTTCTGATGAAAGAGGACTTTTTTTCTTCTTCATATGGGGCCCTTCTTTTTACAATTTCTGCCTTCAAACGCTCCAATAACGCTATGTAATAACATTTTTCAAGCCATCGCTGAGTTTTAACGGTATTTTTTCCCGTTAAAAAACAATGTTTTATCAACACACGAAATTCTGTTTTTTCCATTGTTTTGAAAATAGCAAAAGTAGCGTCACTAAAACCACTGTAACTCAATGACACAATGTCGAAATGTCATGAAAGTTTAACACGTAACTTCTAAAGGTTGTTACTACCTGAGAATGGTATGAATTTGTTATTAGAGGCGCCATCTGTTGGTTAGTCCCGGGACTTATTGATCGACGTGTTAGTTACCTCTATCACGTGGATTTTAACTAATGACTAAAGCTGGAATTTAAAATTTATCTCAGCCTCATAATATTTGTATTGATTTTTCTTCCGGTTCCGTAAATGAATTAAACAATGGGCTGTAAAAATCACTAGCGCTGGCCCTGAAATTCATATAGGAATGGAAATGACAATCGTCATGATAAATGCAAAATGACCGTCATTAAAAATGTGGACAAAAAACTCGCTCATTGACCTCAAGTTCAACTAATCGGTGTAATAATGTCTTTGTTTCATGTCTTGAGAATCGCTTTTTGTCAGAAATCTCAAGGTATTCTAATGCTTTATTCTTTCTGTAGTATAGTACTAGAGTTCCATTTTAATGCAGACTTTAGACCGCCTAAGAGACGAAGAGTCTGCCTACAAATATAGATCAATTAGAAATGTATTGAATATAAAACAACGTAAATTAATATATTACTCGTAAGTCCTGATTATTTTGTGTTATGAGGTTGTTAGCTGAGGTGATGCATTTTGATCATTTATAGCAGGGATCAAAAAGAGTATATACTAAAAAAAATCATTACCTAACAGAGTAAGAAGTACACCCTATTAAAATTATGTGGTTTATAGTTGAGGCATTAACGTTGTGGAGGTTTAAAGACGTTGTAATTTATTTTTATCAAACACTGTTTATTCCACTTTTTTGTGACGGTAAAGCCCTACCGGTTTCAAGGCTTTCACCTCATCTTCAGGGAGCGCAAACAAAACTTTTAAAATTATACTAAAAATCAATTCGATACGTAACAGAATACATTTTTAAGAAGTTAAAAGTACTCGATCTCCCATGTTTAGAATTATCAAATTATAAACTACTAAATGATTAAAAAGTGCCATGTACAGTATGAGTTTTTTTTAATATGTCTGAACTATTATAAAACGATGAATGTTGAATAAAAATTTAAAACCGACACATCAACTGACAGCTGAATGCCAAAACTATAAAATATCTACTGGCGATTATTATTTATCCAAGAAACCGGTATGTGGGTACAAATAAATGGTATCTAAACAAAATGATTTAACACTTAAATATGAAATAAATGCAACAAGGTTAGATTAAAGCGAAATGCCTGTTTCGTTTTCCCAAATAATTCTCAAACTGACAATGCGTTTGTAAAGCGTTTGACAATGTTTTGTAAACAGTTTGTCAATGTTTTTGTAAAGCAAAACAAACCTGTCGTCACTTTAATTTATTTTCCTGTGTAGATTTTCTTTCACATTTAAATGTTAAATCATTATGTTTAAAAACGGAGCTCTACAGTATAAAAACTTAATCAATAATAACAAATAACTTCAATTTTATGATTGAAATATTATTATTTTACTTATAAAAGTTATAATATTGCGACATCTGTAAGTGCAAATCAGAATTATCTAATTTATTATCGAAAATGATGTGGTGCTTGGGACCTCTATTTTTGGTTTTTATGTATTTTATCTATTTCGGATGAACTTCAGCGCACTCCGGACAAATGTTGGTAATTATTTTTATAATACGAATCATCTTTTGATAAATATATTATAATGAAGTCATGAGACAAGAGGCTAAACACCAAATCTGGTTTCGATCTCACAAATTGAAACCTCTATCGATTTGTATTAGAAGGTGTATGGATGTATGTCGAGATAGGAAAATCTTGTGATCTGAACTCTTTGCCTACCTCGACAGGAAATAGCATGATGGTTTTGTATGTATTTGTGCATCTTATGCGCTTATGATAAATTCTAATGTCATGTCACCTAAGAGTAAATCTAGTCCGGAAGTCAATCTGCCAGGAATCGAACCTGGTCGCCCGCTTGTTTAACACGAATGTTAATCGTTGGAACAGCCGCCTACATTTAAATAGCAACAGTAAAATTCCTGCATTCTAATCAGGGGAGTTCTGATCCACTGAAATTTGGATAAAATAGCTATAAGTTTAGTAGTGATGCCACAAATCATTAATTCTATTGTGGGTGGATTGTCAGTTTAAAAAAAAACACAAGCAGAGGCCACCCAGTTTGTCAAAATTTACATTGGTCGTATTTTACATTGCGATTTAAACAATTTACTGATTTGCTTTATTTGTAACCATATATACATAAAAATATATTAATGAAATAAAGGATTTAAATGAAGAAATAAAAATATGTATCTTAACAAAACACATTTCGCCGATCTGTTTAGTGTCTGTAGAATAATCGATTACTCGAATTATAAAAAAATCAACAGATATACTCGTACATATACTATCACACCGCTTTAATGTCGTAGTAGGCAGAGAGGAGAGAGCGAAGAATTTCCTATCGCGACACAAATTTTATATACTAGGACAAATTTTATATTTTATATACTTTTCCAGACTAGGACTATTTCGATAGTTCTTAATTCATAGCAGTCTTCAACACATAGTCTACAGCTCACAGCTTTGTTTCCTCAGTATTAGATATGTGAGTTGAATCCTTTTTGCATCAACTTAACTTAAAGCCGTTGTTTGTTTACTATGTGCTGAAGGTCTCCTTGACACGTCCCGATTCCTTCTGATTTCTCACTGTTCTCTGTCAGCATACGCTTACTTCTGAATTCCGCCAATCAACAGGTTTTGAGGAGAAGAAAGATACATGGATGGTATGGAAAGGTATGTCAGAACGCTGAGAGTAGTAAGATATATTCAAGGAGCTTCAATACTTGCAACTTGTTGGTGTTATCTTTCTCTAAAGGGTCCCTGAAAACTAGCAAAGTTTTAAACCATTTATAGTAGTTGTACACCGTGCCTTCTTTTGTCCTTCGCTAACTCACTATAGAGGATATGTCTTTGGATTTTATTGACAGGAATGTGAGCTGCATGTCCAGATCAATAACGGCAAGCATGCAATATCGAAATCTTGATGCTAAAGCAGTTGCTACTTTTCAAAACTTGATTGATTGATTCTTAATGTTAACCTAGAATCTTCAATACTCGATTAAGCTCCTGCTGCTGACGCTTTTAAGTGGTTTAATGTGTCATTTGTAGGAGACCCATGATAGTGAAATGACACATTAACGTAGCGTTAAGCTACTAATATCCATTTTTCCAAATTGTTCATTGATGTTTTATTCATGATTCATATTGTTGTTAAAATTATTGTGTTTTATATATGTATTGAGTATGAATAATTCGAGATAATTTTCGTTTTTTCTTTACAATTTTTTTGTTGTATATTGTTTTTTGAGAACCCTTCCATGCACGGGATACTGCCCTGGACCTTGACCTGCTGTGTGCTTGTCTAAGTGGTGGTATGTGTGTGCTTCTTTAGATTATAATTTTGTATGAATCATGTTAATGTTTTTTTGTAACATCTTATGTTTTGTATTGATGCACACTTCAAATTGAAAATTTTAATATGTACTATTTTAATGGTCGAAATCGATCGCATATCGTGAGAAAGTGAAAATAAAATTTCCATCTAGCGATGCGCTGAAATTTTCCTTTTAAGATTTAGAAACCGTGAATAATGAGGCACTACCAATCTCGATAACCTTCGTTATTGAGTGATTTTTGCATACATACGTCTAAATTATATTTTTTGTTTGACGAGTTTGCAAACAATGATTTCATTCATCAATATGTTGTTAGATCGATACTGTCCCACCTACCAGCATATCGCGTGTTGCAAAGCACGGACCACGGGTGTTGTTATGTAACGGACATGACAAGGCAACAAGGCAAGGTAAATGAACAAGTGCGTCCTATTGTCAGTATTGGTGTTGCACGATTCGCAGCAGTCTGACCGGGTGGCGCGCGCTAAATACTACTTAATGCGCTATGTAGGGTTTCGGAACCATCCGACCATTCACAAACACGATTGCTGAGGTCAACCGAAGTCGTAGTACTTCTGCATTAATACAATATATTGTTGCCCAGAGTGTTTATTACGACACGTTGGATAATCTTCGTTTATGTTGCTTTTGTTAACACTAAAAATATGTACTTGAACTTGACAGTATTAATATTTGATAAGGGGATTGTTGAAAACGGTATTTTAGTACCGAATTTGATGTATAGGTGTGCAATATATTGGGGGGTAGTGAAATATTGGAGTAAGTTGATGAAATATGTTATTTAGGTAGTATTTCCTCCGATGATGGAAGAGTTGCGAGGAATATCATATGTATAGCGATAGGAAACAAAGACAAAGGGGCACTAAAACCGGATAGTATCAAAATCCGATAAGATGACAGTTATCAACCGTTTTTTTAGTGCCAACTTTGATCTATATGAGTGAAATGTGGGGTGACAATGTATGAGAGAATACATAAGGAAGTGATTAATGATGTATGTGAACTTAAGGCAGATGTGTTAAATAAGATGAAGTAGATCATTTTGAGATAGATGGTTTGGGCATGTAGAATGAATGAATGAAGAAGTACTACAATATAAATATATGGTACGAATGTAAGAGGAAGGTGTGGTAAAGGAAGACTAATGAAAATACGGTTGGATCAAGTGAGTTATATTTTGATATAAGGAAACAAAGAAAGTCAGAAAAATCGTAAGTTTTGCTTGAGGAGTGTATGCATATAGAAGAGGCGAGCAGAAATGTGTTGGAATAGGAAAGTCTGGCACCTGTCCTCTCTGCTTATCTCCACAGAGATATTTCGTGATTGCATCTTCGTTTATATTAATAAGGGTTTGCTAGTGCAATTTCTATTATTTTGCACTATATTGACATATGTTATTTGGATATTACTGAAAAAGGGTCGTTGGCCAGAGAAAGTGCTAGAAATACAGTATGTGAAAGTCACTAAATTTGAAAACCGGGAGAAAGTCACTCAAGATTGTGGGAGGGGGAGATATGTATGCTTTCAAGCTGATGGTACCTCAACAGCTAGACTTATGAGAAACAGTCAGCGTGACCAAGAGGCTCAGCGGGATCCACATAACTGTGATGTCTGTGGAAGGAAATGCGTATCTAGGATCGGGCTGCTTTCACAGAAAATCACTCAACTGAAAAGAGTGGTCGGACAAACTACAGCATCTGTTCATCCTAGTTTATAATTCTATAACCCGAGAATAAGAATGTGCTGAGAGTACAATGCGCTAGCTGACTCAGATGTGAATATATTTAGTCCAACACTGTCAGAATTTAGGAGGATGGTGACTGAACTAAACAAGGAATGAGTGTTAAATTTTTTTCCATACCTATATTTTATATCATTTGTAATATTTTACTGAGCATGAGACGAATATTGGTCATTGGAATTTTAATCCTTAGTATTATTTATAAATTATATATTTTGTATAAAAATCTGGATTAATTTTCTGTAAGTATTGATTTAAATAAAAATAATAATCTAAGAAAACGCGATCATATCAGAAATAACTTTATTTGTTGAATGTAAGAAATGGATACTGAATTTATATATTCAAATATATTGAAAGTTAAAACACTGTTGAATCCACTTGAATATATATATTTAATCCAACAGTTTCAAGACACATGCGATTCATCTTCAGGGGTACTTCGAACTAACTATTAGTTGAATTTCCACAATGTTAACGCTAAAACTCGAGAAATTTACGTATTGTTCCTGTTGTGTAAAATCCTTAACTATCCCGTAACTCATGTTTGTTTGCCGAAAGTTTTCAGCGTTTTTCAGATCTTAGTTTTGCGTTACGTTCAAGATATTATTTATTGGCTTTGCCAGTTTTTTGCTCCTCTTTTCTTATATCGCCTTTTACTGTTCATAAAGTGAGACTCTGGAATTAGTAACTAATTAATATTAAATTGAGTTCGTCATTGGAATGTTTTAAAAACTCTTAATTTCAAGTCAGTAATGTTACTGTTTCACTCTCTACTTTTCTTTTCTTTTCAGTATTCCTTCCCTTTTCCTTTGATTTATGACGTCTCACTTTTTTGTTGATATCTCACTTGTGAGCAAAGATCGGTTAGTCCATGAATTTGTCAAATTTCTCCTAGCTGATTTGACCATTCCAATTCGTCTTCGAATCTCAGCTTCACATCCTCCAGTCCTCGAAATAAGAGTACCTACGAGTAGGTAGACAAACTCGTTGACCTCATGCTTACCTCCGATCCTTTGTATTGTATTACGTTTTTGTAGTACACAATTTAATTGAGTGTGCTTATTGCCGTGTCACAATCTCTTACAAACAACCAGAAATATGTCAAAGCTAAAGGCAAACTGATAAAAAATGGGTACCTTCTTGATTGAAAGGTAGTCAGGTGTCTTACTCACTAGACCACCGGGAGGTTATCCATTAATTTGTCGGGTTAGGCAGAAAAAATAAAGAAAACCGTACACTTTATCTTTCATCTTTACAACTCACATATTTTAAAAAAGCTCTCTGTTTATCTAAGTTCCAACTATTTCTCAATACGATTATGATTCGATAACATTTACTTCAGCGTTCTTTCCCAAACCTTTTACTCATTATAGCGCTGTAGATGTGTAAATGTTATTAATTGCAGACCCATAAAAATTAGGAAAATATTGAAAAATGTTATGTAAGCCTTTACTAACGCCGTCCTCCGTATTTAATGTATAGATCCACTATTAACACAGAACGGGTGGTGCTATACTTACTGTCAGTGCATAAACAAAAAAAAAACATTATACATAATCGAATTTCTGATATTTTCATATTCATTAATAAATAACTGAGTATAGATGGCTACACATCAAAGTTTGTACTGTGTATAACGAAAGTGTAATAAAAAAAATTACCTAATCGCTCTTAATGCAATGTGTTTTGTTATGAGACTGATATGAACTCTTATAAATATTATTTTTGGATCTCGACTTTATGCGTCTCCATATCATATATTTACTAAACAAATACTTTGTAATTCCGCTAATTACATTAATCATTGCAACACGTTTTCTCTCTAAAAATAATACGAGATACTTGAATGAAAAAGCAAACACAACACAACGGTGTAAAACATTACGAAAAAAAAATTGAAGAGATATGTGTCAAACAATAACAGACATTCTGTATAAAAATTCTAAATTCAAACATTATCCGCTCGAAAATTTCAAATTCTAAATATTTCCCGCATCGCAGTCATTGGATTTAAATTTTATAAACATCCCTCCCCCCTCGAGGGAGGACTGTTCAAAAATTCGGAAAAAAGATAAATGGATCACCTCAGCAATAATGGGGAGCATTAATTTGAAATTTTCTTAATAGTTCTCAGACTTTATATGAGTATTTGAAATATTTCTGGCGACTTTTTTTCCAACGGCCGCGGTGCGCCTTCTCGAACGCCGATTTGAAATTCAAATCTTTTGATGGAACAAATTCTGCACACAGTGAGACCTCGGCAATACTTATTTCCAACAAAATTTGAGTAAATTTTATCATTATTACTCAATATTAACAATTTTATTGTTGCAATGGATGATTAATAAAAAATATATAGTGCTGTTTTGTTAATAAAAAATATCACCTCAAGAGTACTGGTTTTTTGTTTATAAAATACGGCTAAATACTCCAACTAAATAAATGGAAGTGGAATGAGGTAAAAAAATAGCGAAAACTAGAATATCAATAGAAAATGACAAATCTATTTATTATCTAATAAATACAGAAGAAATGCAAGCACTGAGAAAAATACATAAGATAACAATATATACCAAAGCACGGAAGAAAGATATTAATGTTGAATTAGGGCTGATGTGTTGAGTAGGAAGAAATAGAGCATTCTGAGATATTTTGGTTCTAAGAATGAATAAACGAAGAAAGATTAACAATACAAATATATAGTGCTAATGTGAGTGAAGGGCGTGATAGAAAAAGAGCAAGAAAAACATGGTTGGATCAAGTGAATAACATTTTGAAAGAAAGAATCGTAGAGTCAGGAAAATCGTAGGAGTTGTATGAGAATATGAATGGATGTAGAAGACGCGAAGGATTTGTGTATTGAGAAAAATAAGTATAGCTCTTTGTCCTATCTGTTTATCCCGACAGGGAAATGGTGTTACGGAATGTATGTATATGGTATATGTAAATCTTGACCATTGGCGATGCTGGCAAATGCGGTAATACCGTAGTTGGTGCATGATGGGCAATTCAATATGATTTATAGTAATTATGAACATAATCGTAAATATATTTGGTGCATACTCTTAATTTTAAATAAATATTATCTTTTTCGAGCAAAACTTATTATTTAAACTAAATAAAACGCTGCATCATGCCATATAATAATTATTGTTGATAGCTTCAATAACATCGGTAGATTTAGATACAAAAAATGTATATTATTTTGAGGTTGACATCTACATTGAATGAAATATATAAATATAGACTTGTGTGATAAAAAATTCTACAATTTATCAGATTACGTTCGATTTTTGGGTTGCATATTTTAGATTTCAGACTCTCCAAATAGATAAAGGAACACCACATATAAAAAAAAACATTGTTCTTTTAATAATTTAATCAACCAGAAATATATTGAAGAGGCCTTTAATGACGACTGGAACCCTTTTCAACTTTTGATAGCATCGAGAATAGAACTCATAATCTCCAAGTTAAAGGATATGTATCGTAATGTAAACCAGTTGACTACGGCCGCCGATAAACTATGAATTTATGTTTTGTTTGTATCATCGTAGTTTCACTGTGAATCTTTGATTCCCCGTTCGAAATTCAAATATTTAGATGCGCGGCCATTGCGGCGCTATGCGTCTTCTTGTTTTGTTTTTATGGTTTTATGGCTGTCCACAGAATTCGCGCGGGATTTGAATCTTCCTTAGTTCGCGGAAGCGCCGCCGGAATTCCGCCATGATGGCGGCGCCACGGGAGCCGGCTTGGGATTGGCGGGATACCGCTGTGGCCCAATTAAACATCGGGATCCATCGGTCATGTCATCAGAATGCCTAAATGTTTTTTTTTTTCGATAAGCGCCGTTACGTGGACAAGCAGAATGATTGCCCTATTTAAAGTAACTGGGTTAAGTTTGGTTGTTTGTTAGGCACACATGAGTTGACATGTCCACTAACTCTAGATAGTTTGATTTGGGACTTTAATTTCAACCCCTATTGAACTAATCATTTAACGTGATTCTTCATTTTAGTTATTCTCTTTAAGCATCTTTCTACAGCACAGCAATATCTTGCCTGATGTTAAAATGAATTCTGGCAAAACAATGAATATGCGAATATACAAGACAAAAGTGCAAGGTGTACGTGGAAGCAAGTACCCGAGGAAAACATGGCTGGATTAAGTAGACCAGACTTTGAAAGAAAGTTAAGTCACGATTGGAGCAAGTTGAGAAATTTTGCTATCTGGGTAGTATGTTTTCAGATGATGGAAGAGTTAAGAGGTATATCGAACGGCGTGTAATGATAGGAAACAAAGTCAATGGGAGCACTAAAACGTGTATATTCAAACCAGACAGTATCAAAATTGGTTAAGATGACAGTCCACAATAGTATTTTGGTGTCAACTTTGATGTGTGAGAGTAAAACGAGGACGTCGAAAAAGGCAGATGAGCCGAATAAATGTTGTAGAAAAGCATGCATTGTGAATAATAAATACATGGAGAAACAATATATTACAGAATACGGATTGGAGTGACAAGAGAAGAATGTGAACTTGAGATTGATGTGTTAAGTAAGATGAAGAACGCTCTGTCCTCTCTGTCTACCCCAACAGGCAAATTTCATGATGCCTATGTATGTGAGAAATGTGAAAAATAGAAGGTTGTGTGCAACGAGATGTATGAATGTGAAGGAGGTCAATATTGTGTGCATGGATAGAAAAGTTAGCATAATAAGACATGATGATATGATTGTATGTCATCTCAATTTTCATTAAGTATGAGCATTGATATTTATTCTGATTCATGGGTTCAACTGATTCATAAGTTGTATCAGCAAATTGTAATGTTGGTTTTAGAGATAGTCATGAGGTTAGACATACTGGGTTTGATGTAAAAATGCCCAGCTATTGGGTGTTTTAATTAAATGTTGTCCATATATCATTATGTTGAGAGTTTCCAAACCTTATTAGTGGCTGCAGCACCCATCCCAGAACAAACCTCTCCCGACTTCACGCCGAACAGTGTGAAGAAACCCTCCAGCACCACATCCTCGTTTGGGCCGTGAAGTTCTATAAAAGCCAGCAGAACCACAACAATCCTCTAATCGCTGCCCTGGGGGCTTAGTCTAATCAATCGTACTTCATTCGGTATTCTGTCATACATAGTCACCCCATATATTCTTCTAAGTGCACTCATTTCTACAGCATTTATTCGGCTTATGTCTGCTTTCTTCATGCCCAAACTATTTCAAAGTGCTATTGTTTGAATAAACTATACGTGAACTACACGGGTGTAAAGCATCTTATCTCAGAGCAGGTAATAAGTTTGTATCATGAGGAATATAGTATATAAATATTTTAATAAATAAAAATTTAAAATAAAATAATTTTAGTGTTCTTTAGTGTGAATACAAGAATCACATGGATCATGGTATCAGAGCGATCAGTCCTATCAGCACGATCCGGCTCACTTAGACGGTTAACAATATTTAAACCTAACACTTATTTTGTTGCTAAATATTACTACAATTACAAAATTAATAAGCTGTAATGTGTCATGCGCCATAATAAATTAATTCTCATATTAAGTAGGATGTAGAAATTATTATGAAAGTGCTTATTATTATGACAACCTGAATTAATGCCGCCTAGCGTTGAAAAGTGTAAGCTTTGATCCACTTTAACGCAGCCGTCACTAAACTTGTTTATCAGAAAAGAAACTTGTTTTTTTTATGTATAATTATGTATGGATATGTATTCACTTAGAAGAACAAGTCAATAAAAACTGTGAAGTATTAATCTTACCAAATATTGATGTTTCATCTATTATAGTTAGATGTTTATTTTTTATTTTAGCGTTTATACCAAACGTGTAATGTATGACAAATTTTTAAGACAGGTAATTTGTTATGGAAAACGTTTGTTATTTGGACATTTTATAAAGTATCCCATAAAATAATGTAAATTTTTTGGTATATTTTATGTTTCAAGGGTATTTTTTAATAAATAAAGATGATTAATATAAATTTTGAATCTATGGTAGAATATTTAAATTGCTACGTTGTGCAATGCCTTTGGTATACGGTGTCAAGTCAAATGAAATTTTAGACACTTTTCGGAAGAGTGAGGAAATTTTTAATACTATGGACAGAATTATGTAGTTAATTTTGTCTATAACAAGACTACATAAATTAGGCAATGCGTATTGTGTGATTTTCCAAATGTCACTGACTACTTAGAACATAAAGCGTAGAAGTGGGTTTTGCTGGGTTAAATTGCATTTTTTTGGACTTCTGTTCTGGGTTTGTTTTTTTTTTCTAAGTTATTTATTTATTTAACACTTTCATGTAAATACATCTGATGAATTTCTTGTTTTAAAGCAATTTCTTCCAATAGAATTCCAGTAGAATTGTTATTCAAAATATCTGGGTTTCAACAAAAATTAAAACCACAACCTTTAGGTCAGAATATTGGAGTCGAAAAAATAAGGCCACAAAATTCCTTAATATTATATTGAATTATAAGTACAATAGGGCTGGTTGAGAAATTAGCGACATTTTTATACACCTCTGCCTATGGTTAGAATAATCAATTTCAAAATGTACTGTATTATCACACTTTCGTTGTATAGAGTACAACCTAGCGAGCTTATTGCCATGTTGCAAATCTTACCAGTCATTAAGCTGTTTAAAATACTTGAAGTGAAAACCAGACTAAAAATTCTTTGTTAAAAAAATGAGTACCAACAAGAATTCAATAAATTACTCCCGGACTGGATAACAGGTGTTTTACTAACTTGGCCGCAGAGTTAATAATTATGTACAATTTCATATTGAACATTTGATAGTTACAGGTGTTATATGCAAATGTTACATCACAATCATCAGGAAACTAGTTTATTGCGTAAATCTCTAAAGAACTAGTTTTTTCAATATGCTTTTGATCAATAAATTGAGTATTAGATAGATATTCATTTTATTTTTTTCCTTTCATATTGTACCCTTGAATACACATATATCCAAATTGGTGTTTCAGACATATTGAATAGCGCATCAGAACACAATATTGTTTTAGTATAAGTAACCGAGATTTTGGGTTTAAAACTAATGGGGTAGGCACGGAACTTGCGGTTGGTAACACTACCTTACGTGAAAAAACTGCAGTGCAAGACACGTACTCTTCACGAGTAAATATTTTTATCTAACGAGCTCTTTTACCAGACGAGGTCCTTTTTTATTGGCGACCATCGGGATTCGAACCCAAAACTCACGGGTGGGAGTCAGCACCTTACCATACTTATATTTTTTTGAGAATTAGGAAACCAATTTAAGAAGCACTTGAATATGTTATATCACTTTGAGTATATCTTATCAAAAATTATTATTGTATATGAATACTATAAGTACACATACACTACGCTACACCTAAAGCCGAATGTGCTACTATCACATGCCAGAAGATCTACAAAGGTTTATTAGTAGTTCGTCCTCCCTTGGATTGCGTTTTCTCGCAAATACGTTTTTTTTAAACATACGAGTATGTATATATGCGTGAAAGTTCTTAATCTATTAGTCGCAGTCGCAGTTCTTAATCTATTAGTCGCAGCCACCACCTTCTTATCTTTACACTCAACTTGTTTATATTTATTTTGTAATATTTTAATCTGTCAAAACTAGTGGGTTCGGGTCCCGAGTTATAGCGCCGTTAAATCGATTTGTTTTCTCTAAATTGGTATATAAATTGCCATTTCATTAATATTACTAACGGATATTGAATCTGCAAACTCCGGGACGAAAGGCAGGTGTTTTAGAAACTAGGCCACGGAGGTAGTCATTTTGTAAAATGTCATATTACACATTTGATAGTAACAGGTGTTATAAAAAAATGTTACTTCGTAATTATAAAAAAAACTAGTTTATCGCGTAAATCTCTCGATAACTAGTTGTTTTATCTTTTATACCATATATAGTTACCTATACGTTACTGAGTAGTTGCTAGGTATTAACTTTAAATATCGTCAGATAAGGTAATTATGCATTCCTCTAAATGGATATAATGCTTATTGAATGTCAGCGTTTCATTTTGTACACATTCTTTTAAGAAAATTTGACATTTTTGTAAATTATTAATGTGTTTTGATAACAAGACAAAATAAACGATTTCTGACTTAATACTCACAAACAGGTCTCAAGGAATATAACGAGACGTGCTTAGTTAACTGAAGGATAGTACCAACTATGTATATGCACTGTACATAACAATTTCAGACCTAATACTTACAAACAGGTCTCAAGGAATATAACGAGATGTGTTTAGTTAACTGGAGGATAGTATTAACTATGTGTGATATATATAGTAGTATGTACTGCACATAACAATTTCAGACCTAATACTTACAAACAGGTCTCAAAGAATACTCATATATCGAGAGGTAATTAGTTAGTTAGAAGATAGTACCAACTATGTACGAGTATATGCACTGTACATAACAATTTTAGACTTAATATTTACAAACAGGTCTCAAGGAATATAACGAGAGGTGATTAGTTAACTGGAGGATAGTACCAACTATAAGTATATGCATTGTAGATTAAAGTAGTGTAAATTATTTAATAATATACTATGCGTATCCAGAAAGTAAGTGTACTGAGGCTCTCACGACCGGATAGATTTTATTTTCGACATGTTGGCTACACTTCCGTGTAGCCTTACCCTTCCCCTCCGCAACGAGACCGGTTCGAGGTCAGTACGTTGAGAAGTGTCGACGCGACAACACGTTTTGTGAAAAATGTCAATCCAATCTCCCGCCAAGTGCGAAATACGCGTCGTCATCCGTTATCTCGTTTGGAAGGGAAAACCACCGGTTGAGGTTTATAATGAGGTGAAAACTGCATATGGTGATAAAGCTATGAATTGTACGAGTGTGTACAAGTGGTGTCGCGAGTTTAAAAACGATCACGTCACACCTCTTCACCCTCCGCCAAAAAGTTCAAAACCACAATTTCAGCCAAGAAAATCATGGCATCCTTGTTTTGGGACTGTCAAAGCATAATTTTAATTGAATATATGCCTCAAGGGGAGACTATCAACTCTGCAAGATACTGTGAGACCCAAAAAAAATTGCGGAGAGCGATTCAGAACAAGAGGAGAGGCATGCTGACAAAGGGAGTCTGCCTGCTGCACGACAATGCCAGACCACACACGGCCAACGCCACGAAGGAACTGCTCGCCTCGTTTAAATGGGATGGTCTGAACCATCCCGCGCATTCCCCTGACCTAGCACCTTCAGATTACTATCTCTTTACCTCCCTGAAGCTGCACATGGGTGGAAAAAGGTTTGCAACCGACGAGGAGGTAAAGGAAGAGGTGGAGAAGTGGACGGAGGGGTTGGCGGGAAACTATAATACTTCGAGGAAGGCATCAAAAAGTTGATACCCCGCTTCACCACCTGCATTGAGAGGAATGGCGACAATGTCGAAAAATAGCTTACATATGTACTACGATAACCACGTAATTTTTTTGTTTAAATAAAAAAAATTGTAACCTACAAAAATTCAGTACACTTACTTTCTGGATATGCCTCGTACACCGAGTTGGAGCGCCCTTAAAGAGAGTTTGCGTTGTAAACGGTACTTTATTAATTGTCATTTTATTGTTATTATAAAAAAAACTTTTTGGAAATATGCTTATCCATACATACTCGTACATACCATCACGCCATTTCACTATTGAGGTAGGCACAGTGGACATACATCCTTCGCTTCGTCTCCATCCAAATATTTTTTCTTACATTCCTCTGACTTTTTTACGTTTCCTACATTTTTCACTTTTAACCTCACTTTCCTACTCTCCGCTCCATCTGAGAGAGCTCGTCTTCGCCTTTCTCAAAACATTAACTTTCAGTACATCCCTAATCATTTCATTCTGTATTATTTCAAACATTGTTACCCCACATATTCTTCTTAGTGAACGCATTGCTACATCATTTATTCGACTTTTTTCATTCTTTTTTAAATCCATGTTATTCTCCCATATATTAAAGTTGATACTAAAATACCGTTATGGACTATCATTTTAGCATATTTTTATACTATCCGGTTTGAATATATGTTTTGATGCCCCATTGACTTTATTTTCTATCACTACATGCTGTTCGATATTTCCCATAACTCTTCCATCATTTGACAAAATACTACCCAAATAGCACAATTCATCAAGTTGCTCTAATCTTATATTGTTCATCCATATATCGCATTAACTTTTTCCTTTTACACACAAATCTTTCTCCTCGCATGTATCATAATATTTACTTATAAGACTGTAATATGCAAGTATCGACGTAAATATGCAAAAAGGATTAAACCCACATTTTATCTATTCTAAATAATCGAGGAATCATCACATTACAATATAAACTAAAAACTGATGTGCAATGTTTGGATAGACGCTGAAAAAATCGTCAAAAATTGAGATAAGTAAATATTACAAAATGGGGACACTACAACTTCAACCCGAAACAAGAAGACAGTAAATTAACATATATACGTTATATAGAAAATAATGAAATGAACCAATTGAATGGAAATGCCTGCTCTGAAAATAATATGTGGTGTGTCGATATATGACCAAATAAGATATTTAATTATTAGGTGTTAACATAAGTTGTGTCCGTTTTTTTTCCAAATTTAAAAATGAGCACCAAAAGTAAAACAAAATGGTAAAGGTTATACGTCATTCGAAAGAAAATTTTCTGCTCTATAAGCTTTTTGCTTTTACGTTACATGTATTATTATTTTTTATTACAAACCTTCAAAATGGAATGTCAAGTAGACGAAAATGAGCATTTTCGACACCTCCTTCTTTTCGCGTTCAATCGAGGGAATAAAGCTACCAAAGCTGCTCGTGATATTTGCGAAGTGTACGGTGAAGATGCTATGAATTAAAGGACAGCTCGTCGATGGTTTTTGCGTTTCAAATACGGTAATTTCGACCTGAAAGACATGGAGCGTTCCGGACGACCAGTGGACTTCGATGAGGACCGCTTAAGCCATAGTATTCATGAAGATCCCCTTCAAACATTTTTCATCACCATTTTCAAACCATTTTTCATCACCAGTAATAATGCGATCAAGGAACCTTTGCTTGTGGCCATGCGTAGCTCGATGACACGCGATCAAACCAGCAGAAATTGTCGAACGTTGATTTTTGTTGTTTTCACTCAAAACGTGTGGAACCCAAGCGCCGAACTTTTGGACTTTTCCCATTGAGTTAAGATGGTGGTATACAGTCATGTGACTACAATTCACCAGCTCAGCTAATTCTACGGTGGTTTGAAGTTAATGTTTTATTTTCGTTATCCTTTCTGCTTGGACAGACCTCATTCAATCCGCATAATATACTAATGTATTTTTTCTTCTCTTATTCTATCATACTGTGTTTCCCATACCTATAGCGCAAAGACTTTAAAATATTTCGCAATCGCTTAGCCGATTTGCTGCCATTGACTAGAAGTTATCATTGATTTATGTTTTAGGAAAATATAAATTATCTACGAGTAATAATTTTTTTACACATTTTTTGGTTTAGTTCGAATTTAACTGTGTGTGTCATTTTAATTCAATAGATAACTATATTTTTGAACAAAACATAAACAACAGGCTTTGGAACTAGCTGCCAACAAACATAAGATACGCTTCATCGTTAGGGTGTTTCAAACAGCGACTCAAAAAACATTATATAGTATTTTCCTTCTAACATTATTTTGATTCTTTGCCAAATGTAAATTATGCATCAATATATTTTGCACATTTTTAGTTTTGTTCGAATTTAATTATGTATGTCCTTTTGATCCAATTACCTACATAATTTTTCTTTCGGATGAAATATAAACAAAAGGTTCTAGAACCAGTTGACAACTAACATAAAATCTTCTCCATCGCATATTTCAAACAGTGACACAAAAAGTATTATATTTATTTCCTTTTAGTGATGTAACGTATTTCTTGATTGCCCTCCTGTTCCCTAGCTTCAGATAAAATTGTTATATTTAAGTCGTCTCATAATTCAGTCTTTATTTAAAACTTGCAAAAATTCTTATATCATTGTATTTTCATTGCATAGTGCTCAAAATTTGTATATCTTTCACCCAACATTACAAACTTTTTTTCTGGTTGGTTGATCGAAATTGCCCTTTGGTATTAAGCCCGCTAAATCATACATTAAAGTGTTTAGTGAATAAATTAAATGAAACGAAACCCCTCAGTTACAAAATTAAAAAATATAAAAACATTTGCAAAATAATGTAAATAAAGTTTATCATGCAAGGTATTATTTTGATGTAGTCATAACTTGAGGAACATGGTGTGATGTAAAGTATTCGTGTAGGTATGTACTTGTAAGAATGTACTTCAAGCAGAAAAAGAGGGAGGGTAATGTGTATGGCTGTTTATGCTTTGAATTAAACAGTAATTGTTTTTTTTTTGTTGCCAGTCGTGTGAGAAATCCATGGGCATATAATGAGTTATATAAATATGATTTATTTTATGGGACACGCCACAAGTTCTCAAAGTTTTCCCTTTGCCAGACTTATGTTATTTGTTGTATTATCTACACATATGGATTTATAAACTAGATCACATAAATTATTACATTATTTCCTCACAAGATGAAGAAATCATTTTAGAGACCACGATAGTTTGTGCATATATATATATATATATATATATATATATATATATATATATATATAATATATATATATATATATATATATATATAGATTATATATATATATATATATATATATATAATATATATATATATATATATATATATATATATATATATATATATATATATATATATATATATATATATATATATATATATATATATACTATATATATATATATATATATATATATATAATATATATATATATATATATATAATATATATATATATATATATAATATATATATATATATATATATATATATTATATATATATATATATATATATATATATATATATAATATATATATATATATATATATATATATATATATATATATATAATATATATATATATATATATATATGTACATATATATATATATATATATATATATATATATATATATATATATATATATATATATTATATTATATATATATATATATATATATAATATATATATATATATATATATATATATATATATATATATATATATATATATATATATATATATATATATATATATATATATATATATAGATATATATATATATATATATATATATATATATATATATATATATATATATATATATATATATATATATATATATATATATATATATATATTATATATATATATATATATATATATATATATATATATATATATATATATATATATATATATATATATGTGTGTAAATAATTTCTTTGCATTATAATTTATCCCAACAAGTCTTGTTTGTACTCCCTGATGATGAGGTGAAAGCCTTGAAACCGGTAGGGTTATACAGTTACAAAAAGTGGAATAAACAGTGTTTGATAAAACAAATACCAATGTCTTTAAATATCCACAATGTTAATGTCTTAACTACAAACAATATAATTTATTTCCACATTCGTCTACTAATAATTGTGCAATAAAGCATCTCGAACCAAAATTAGGAAGCTCTGTTTACATTAAGTGTATACAGTAAAACATACACTTAGGTACGGATGTTTGAAATTACGTAAATAATTTTGATAATTAAGTCACGGATGTAGGTGGGCCTAACTTTCATAAAAAATAATACATTGTAATTATGAAACCATATTTGGACAATATGGTGAAATAATAGTGATTTTTATTTACTTTAACATCCTTAAGTAAACATTGTGTACCAGCAAGATAAATATAGGGAGTTTACTTTGAATATACCATTACTTATTTTTACTATATACATAGCGACTGGTAACTGAAGGGGTCAACAAGGGCAAAATGGTTTATACAGGGTGGCAACTGAAAGACTGAAGGGCTTGAAAAAGTCATCATTTGTTCATTTTCAATATTTTTTTATTTTCTTTTTTACAGATTATAGAGTTTTACTACTCCAAAATACACATCAGTACCTGCAGCAGGTCATTCGATTTCAACACCTAGCCTGAGATAAAAACAACTTTTTGAACAACTTGATAATGAGTGATGGGGCCCATTTTCATTTAAACGGGTACATCGACAAACAAAACTGCAGATTTTGGAGTACTGAAAACTCCAAGGAATTATACCAGCATCAATTGCATCCCCAAAAATGCACTGTTTGATGCGGTGTTATGGCTGAAAATTAAGTTATTGGTCCCTATTTCTTTGAAAATGAGGAAGGTTAGCCAAAAAAATTTAACGGGGCCCTGTATAAGACAACGCTTGAACATTTTTGACACCCACCGGTCGAAGATAATCAGAAAGTATGGTTCCAACAGGATGGAGCTACTACGCATACTGCGAGGATGACGATGGCAGTGTGCGCAGTACAGTGATGTACATCCTTCAGCTTTTCATGGGCCACCCAATATGAACATAACATCAGTTCCCAAACATTTTGTGTTTAGTTACTACATAAAAGAGCAGTTTAATCTGAACTATATATTTATGTGTAATAGATCTTGAATACTGAAATTAGAAATGGATTTAAACCAGTATGTCTATAGTAAATAACAAGTTTACTATTCACCAAACCATTAACACCGGCAAGCTGCCACTGATCTTTGGGCAGATATAAAGATGAAGACCAACAAAAAGAGCATCTATCTACTTAGTAATTTCACAATCTTTTTCGAACGTGAGAAATTGCTTAACATACGAGTATACCTACATACCATACACACCATCACACCATATGTTATTATATTAGGAGTACAAATTAGATCGGTCCGTTTCCAAAAGATGGCTATGGCTGTTTTGAATGGTTCATAGTGACAGCCGATTTTGGCGGTTTCAGAGGTTAGACATCTGCCAATAATATTCAGTTTATATCGCTTTGAGTTTCATGCAAAAACCTTGTTTTGTACAGTGTTGAAAATGTCGAATTTTGTCTTAACCTAGCAGCATTTGCGGGAGGTTATAATTTTCTGCTTTAATTGGAAGAAAAGTGCAGCTGAAGCCCATCGAATGCTTGTCGAAGTTTATGGTGACGCTGTTCCTACTGATAACTCATATAGGGAATGGTTTCGACGTTTCAAGGATAGAGATTTCAGCGTCGAAGACAAGCCTCGCTCTGGACAGCCAAAAAAATTCGAGGACAAAGAATTAGAGGCATTACTCGAATAAGATCAGAGTTAAACACAAGAGGAGCTTGCAGAATCATTGGGAGTGACTCAACAAGCTGTTTTCGTACGATTAAGAACCATGGAAATGATTAAAAAACAAGGAAATAGGGTGCCTTATGAACTAAAACCGAGAGACGTTGAAAGGCGATTTTTCACTTGCGAGCAGCTGATTCACAGGCAACAAAGAAAAGGTTTTTTGCATCGGATTGTAACTGGAGATGAGAAGTGGATATTCTACGACAACCCCAAGAAGAAAAAATACTACGTTAAGCTCAACATCAACACCAAAACAGAACATACATGGTTCGACGATCATGCTCTGTATCTGGTGGGACCAAAGGGGTGTTGTTTACTATGAGGTGCTGAAACCTGGCGATTCCATTACGGGCGATCGGTATCGGCTACAATTAATTCGTTTGAGCCGTGCATTGCGAGAAAAACGGCCGGAATACGAGCATAGACATGATAAAGTTATTCTTCTTCATCGGCCTCATGTCGCAAAAGTCGTAAAAAAGTATTTGAAAACGCTCAAATGGGATGTTTTACCGCACCCGCCGTATTCCCTGGACATTGCTCCTTTTGATTACTGGTTGTTCCGAAGGATGCAGCACGATTTGGTAGGTCACCGGTTCACTTCTTTCGTAGAAACCGAAAATTGGCTCCAAACTTGGATCGCCTCAAAAGACGAGTCATTTTTTCGAGATGGAATTCGAAAATTGCCTAAGAGATGGGAAAAAGTAGTAGCCAGCGATGGACAATACTTTAATTGATCTGTTCATTCATTTTGTTTAGAAATAAATGCATTTTTGAACACAAAAAACGAACTCAACTAATTTGTACACCTAAAATATATTTTTTAGAAAAGGCAGAGAGGTCAGATCCCTACACTTTTCTATCCAGGCGTACAGCTCTCGCCTCGTCCACATTCATTTCGTCAACATGCCCCTTCTGTTTATATCAATATTATATTTTCCTTGATTGAAATTTATCTATTTATCTCCAATTATGTTACAGTTTCGTTATTTACAGTACAACCTGGCATTGGCATGTGGCAATCTCTTCCAACCAACCAGAAATATGTTAAGTTACCTTAATTGAAAACCAGATAGGACTTCACCATTTAAAACAAGGATACCATGTAACACAGACGTCGTACGAACAAAACCATCCTGTGAGTACAAGATGGTTTCGCGTGTACCTACTGATTTACTGTGCGCCTGCTATTGCACTTTAGCGAACACACATTCTTGCAAGGAGGTCAAACATCCACGACGATCGGAAGGTCTAATCTACTGTAGCCTTTCGTTAGGCAGTGTTATATTGCGCGATTTTTGTATTTCTTATAAATATCATAAGAATTAACGATAAGCAGCGTATAAGCTACAGAAAAAACAAACTCAAATGTAAAATGGTCTAAGAATAAAATCAGTTTGGAAGTGAATCCATCAGAAATCGAACCTGGGACTCCCATTTGCTTAGCGTGAATGCTAACCGTAAGACCACGGCCACCGACATCTTCATTCAAAAGCATTAAAAGCCCAATCATCACATCTCACTTTGAAGACACTTATCTTAGTCAGAAAAGATTTCTGTGAAGATTCCTAAGTTTGATACCATCTTGAGCAAATCTCGAATCTACATAATTATTTGGAAGTGTTCATCAGGTAGTTCTTGACCAGATCATTGTTTTTATACTATTTCGATATAAAAAGAATATTTATTTTGAATTTGTTTATGTAACACATTTTTGTTGTTATTTGTCAATTTACTGTTTAAAGGGGGGATTTTATTTTTTTGTATATTCACCTCCGAAATGAACAAAAATATCGATTCTTATAATAATTCAAGAATTGGTATAAAAATTGTAGTGTACATATTGCCAATAAAAATGACCAAAATGATCTCTTCGATATGTTGTCCATTTTTTTGTTTGTTTGAGGTAATTTAGGTTTATCCATCCGCCCTGGACTAATACACTCACACACAACCTGCATTCTCAGAATTCAGTGATAATCTTCCTTTATCAGACGAAATAGGCTTTTACTATCAAGATTTCATTCTAATAAACATTTATTCATTTTATTTTATTTCAATTAATTCATTCAAATTCAAAATTCGACTGAGGAGAGTCTACTCTCTAAACAGCACTGTATAAATTATCCTTTAATTTTTATTATTATCTGTCCAAATATCAGACAGTTTTGTCAGTACTCATGTTCTGATGAAAATAAGACTTGTCATTCATAGATTTTGGTCGTAAATTAAAATTAGAATTATATAAATGGTCCTTTTATTTATATGATTACTAGAAAAGATTACTTGATAGTAATAAATAAGCCAGGCTTTTTTTGTATATAACGAAAAGGTAAAACAATACAAATCAATATTTTTAAAAGTGTACGTATATACTACATCTCTGCCTACCTCATTTGTTAAAAATCCAGCGAGCCCGATTGACATATTTCAAGCACGCGACTGCTAAGCTTTTATCCCTATTTTCTATAAATATTATAATACAGAAACCAAAAGAAAACAAAGAAAAAACAATGAACATTGGAAAAAGGGCAAAACACGCTGGACAGGACAGACATCGTTAAATTAATACTATCTATAGAGGCATTGGCCAGGGCTACCCACTGATTTTATAATTTTATACTTAAGACAGTGTTATGCGGACATTGATAACAAAACAAGATTTTACAGCCTTTTGATATAACATATACCTACTAATTACATTGGATTCAAATAATTAATCGGTTTGTCAAAAAATTCAACGAAATCAAAAGATGATAGTTAACAGTAGTCTTTTAGTGCAATATTTGATGTATGGGGGAAACGTGTACGTGAAAAACTGTCAAATAAATGCTGTAGAAATCTTCTATATTTTGTTTATGAGCACGACATCATGCAGTGACGATGAAGGAATTTCCCAAAGAGACTCCTCCTCTGGTGGCGATACAAATTATTGAATCGATAATCATCGCAGAACCACAGAATGCGTTCTGCAGATTAATCCAGATGGTCGCAAAAGTTGCAATAGGGTGAAGGATCAAGATTGAAGTTGAAGAGTTTGTCATTAAAACTCTCATGGTCAGAGATAAATTGGGTAGTCCAATAGTTTGGATTTACGCACGGGAAGCCGAGGCGCGTCCTGGTGCATGATTTTTTTTTAAATATCTATGTTCCCACAGAGGAGGAAGACCAACGATGTGGCCAAGTCAACAACTGGGCCTCTTGGCAGGCGTAAAGGGTCATCCCTGGCAAGAGGTGAAGGCGGACGTCACCTATGCTTTCGGGCTGACCCTTGTAGAGAAGGATAATCGTGGCGCGACCCTGGACCTCCAGATCCAACGAAGCGAGCCCCGTGAAGACTGAGAGTGCTTCCGCCGAGCATGTCCTATAAACTTTGGCGATAGCGAACAACGCCCACCGTTGACAGCCAATCAGTATCCTCCGGCATATGAAAGCTAACTGCTGTGTGCCCACCATAAAAATAAGAAAATGAATTTTATAGATAAGCTATCAAAAAATCTGGACTCATTTCATAGCGTCCTCCCAGTCGTGATACATCCCCATTAATAGAGGGCGAACCCGACCGCGAGAACATCAGATATTTTCAGCCTACACTCTTGTACATGTAAATTAAAAATTAAAAGAAATAAATGATAATAAATAAGCAGTCAATAAACTGCGTCGAGAATTAATATCACTTTTATCCTTCTTTCCATTTTTTTGTATTTAATATTTGTACGTTTCGCAAGCCCTGAATAGGTGGGTAGAGACACCTACCCACTCTGGAGGGGAACAAACTGTCGACCGTGAAGATTTGCCTCGCGACAGCCGCCGAGGAGACAAAGAGGAACAAGAAAAAGAAACACAATGTTCGGAAATAAAGTTTTCAAATTTATGTCCCACGTTCAAATCGGAAGATAGTTCTGGATAAAGCTGGAGAGGGAGGCGCGGGCGAATTCGGGATATGAAGGGGGGTGGATGGTGGAGATGGGAGATCTTCTATGAAGCCATAGGCCATCGTAAATAATAATTCTGAGACGACCTCTCGGCCATTTGGAAGGCGAATGTGGAAGCGATGCGGAGCGATTATTATTGGAAATTATTATTGTTGCGAAATATGAGAGCGATCCGCTTCAACCGATATATTCTTGAAATATTTTTTAGTTTCATAAATATGTTTAGATCAAAGACCCTTAAACAGTGACCGTAAATATTACTGAAAGATGCTGAATATTTTGTGAAACGTAATTAATAAATTAACAATTTAATTATGAAGCAATGTATTCAACTATAACAACTTATGGAACTAAGTTTGTTTTATAATAATTTATAATTTTCACAATCTTCCAAAATGTATTGTAATGGATAAGAGCCTGGATTTAATGACAATACTTTTGAAGTGAGTTGGATTTAAGATTACTCTTTAATAAGCCATATAAATAATTTAATAATTAATAATAATAATCTCTTCAATATATTGTATTATATTATGATTGTTTTATGTTGAGATGTAATCATTCCTAAATGAAAGTGAGGTACTTTTAAATAGTTAATTATATGTGTATGTATAAGATAATAAACAGCTGGCGTGTAATTAGTCTGATCTCTGGTATAAGAGTGCCGCCAACGCATCGCTTCCTGTATTGGTTGGTGGTGTAACCGTAATCCACGCGCACACGCACTTCTCTACCTGCACATGCACATTGGATGCATACATTACTATATATTTTTTAAAAAAATCTGCAAATACTCGTATTATACATTTGGACAATTTCTACAAATTAACCATCTTACTTTCAGCTTTCATTGCACAAAGTATAACTTTGTGGGTATATTACTACTTGGTAATCTCTTCTATCTAACAGAATAATATAAATAAGAAGCTTGAATGACAACTAGAATAGAACTTTTTGAAAAAGGCATTAATGAAATGGAACCGAAATCCTTCTAGTTAGAAAATGACCCCGCTACAATATTAAGCATTTTGTCTTTAGATTTCACTCCAAAAAATACTTTTTTTTAGATTGTTCTATATTTTTTGTAGAACTTCAGATATTATCTTAGCGTGTATATTGATTTCAATGTGATGAGATTCTACAACAATAATGATTAGGGAAGAATTTTTAGTTGATGGGATTCTTCAGTCATAATGATTAACCAAAAGTTTTCAGTTGAAGAGACTCAACAACCTTAATGCTTTCTTAATTTTCCGTTCATGGGGTTCTAATAATTATAAGTCAATAATTTTCAGTTGGTTGGATTCTAAATCCATCATTATAAGTCAAGAATTTGCAGTTGATGGGATTCTGCAGCCATATTGATTAGTCAAGTATGTGCAGTTGATGGGATTTAATAGCAATATTGATAAATCGAGAAATTGTAAGTAACCACTAAATAAAATATCTACTTTGTTGTAGAGTTGTCAAACATTAAGAAATATTTTATACTTCCCTAGAAATTTCATCATGACAAGCAGAAATATTAAAAAAAGTAACTGAATTATAAATCAGTCTAGGGTGTGTTTTAAGTTTTTAGGTACCAGAAGAAGTCACACCAACTAGGGCATGTAGTTCGACCTGTGTTACATATGTATATCTTTTCTTTTATTTAGGAGTACCCCTATTTTTTCTGTATTGTTTGTGTTACCAATACACGTTTATTTAAATTAAGCATTTATTTTATGACAATGTCGCGTGGAGCATATCCTGTATGACAAAGATAGCGTAGCAAAAGGTATAAACATATGCTAGACTGTGCAGATTTGGACACTTATATCGCATGCAGAATCGTGATCCTGCAAAGAAAAACTTTGCTCTGCGATGGAGTTTAGGAGAGCAGGGAGACCAAAAAGGAGATTACTTGATGATATGACGAAAATAGTCGAGCACTGTGCATAAGCAATTTGAGTAGTGCAGTGGCAGAGGATCTTGCAGATAGTCTAAACCCATCCAGAGTTGTATGGCTGATATCGGATAAAAATACTTATCAATGAAATGTATTTTATTACTTCACGAATACAATACCTATACCCTAATACGCTTGATGAAATCCTAAAAATAAAATATATTATAATCGTTTCGTTTATTGATAACACAAACAAAACAATATACACGTAAGAAAACTATATACATTAATTTAAGTTTCACATGATTCAAGACAAAAAAATTAAATTAGATGATATCAAAAAGTCTGGGCTCATGTTGCATAACTCCCCTCCTGATCGGGCAGCACCCTCGAGTAAAAAGAACTCCACACCTTCACATTATACAAAAAAAATGTCACACATAACTTTATGATATACGAGTATTCAAATAACATCCAAGGAATAAAAAAATAATTATTTCCAACGACGCACTAACTCGGGATTCGAACCCATAATTATTGACGTATTAAAAAAATATTGCAAATAATAATAATAAAATAAGTTGACCGTAAGGATAGGAAAGGATAACATAGGGTAGTCCCTGCATCTGCATATGTTTAGAAAAAAACCAAGGGAAACAAAGTATAAAAAAATCATTCTAGATCTTCTGACATGTGATAGTTACATATTCATGTTAAGATTATGTGTGTAGTGTTATATATAACCACATATTTTGATAAGACCTTTTAAAAAGGGTTGTCTGCAAGTGTTTCTTAAAGCTGCACACGCCACTCATACAGTGTATGTCTATCACATTGAGATAGACCATTCCAATCCACAGGAACAGGAATGACAAAAGTCCTGTCGTAGATAATAGTCCGCCCTATTTGGTCGATTTGGAATTATCAATTACTTTGGTGAAGACCAAATTTACCTCAAAGTTCTATTTTTCTTCGAAGCAACATCGTTGGGACACAGATGCATACATATGCATTAATTTGTAACACGTGAAAAAACATGGGGGTGGATGTACACTGAAAAAAAAAACAACCAAACGATATCAATTTTAATAAAAAAAGTATGAATTTTTATGTACAGAATGACTATTTGATGTACAGAATGACTATTTGATGTACAGGATGACTATTTGATGTACAGGATGACTATTTGATGTACAGAATGACTATTTGATGTACAGGATGACTATTTGATGTACAGGATGACTATTTGATGTACAGGTTGACTATTTGATGTACAGGGTGACTATTTGATCTTCAGTTTGACTATTTGATGTACATGGTGACTATTTGATGAAACTTATGTAAGGGGGCATTAGAGGGGATAAAGACAAATAAAAAGCTATCTTGAATATAATTTTATCTAAAACTCATGCTCGGCTGTAGGTTCATGATGATTATTTGTTTTTATACATACATACTAACATACCATCATGCCATTTCTTTGTCAGGGTAGGGGGAGAGGAGAGAGCGTCAGACGTTTCTATCGCGATACATCTTTAGCCTTTTCTATATCAAAACACTTTCTCATATAACTCCTACGATTTTTCTGACTTTTTACATTTCCTTTTTTCAAAATATCATACGCTTGATCCAATCGCCCTTTTTTGATCTTCTTTTTACACACTATCCACTCACATTTACACTACAGATTTGTTTTGTTAATCTTTATTCATTTATTCGTTCGACACGTTTGGACTATGTAGAACTTTTTCGTTCCTCGACAACGCCATTCATTCATATTGGAACTGTATATTTTTTTATTCATTCGTTTTACGTGTCCAAACCCTATCAGAATGTTTTTCATTTTATTCAACATGTGAGTCTTAAATTTATTATACATTCATCCTTCATAACTTCATTTCACTTTCTGTCATTAATTATCAACCCACTCATCATTCTAAGTTTATGCGTTTCTACAGAATATATTTCACTCTTTATAACTTTTTTCTACATTCACGTTTCATTTTCATACATCAAAGTTGTCACCAAAATATTGTTGTGGATTACCAACTTAGCAGATTTTAAAGCTGTCCAGATCTAATACGTATGTTTTAATGCTGACTTTGTATCCTATCCCTACACGCCGTTCAATATCCCTCAGAACTCTTCCATCGTCTGAGAAAATACTAACTGAATAGCGAAATTCCCCAACTTGCTCTCATTTGTTACGGTTTTTTTTTACAGATTTTAGTTAATTCAAACATTTGACTTAGTTTTATTATATCAAACTAAAACAATAAAAAAAACTCTGCCACTGTCTTAACATTGTGGGTATTGCCATAAAACGATAAATAAAAAAGTTGAAACACTTGAAAAGTTGAAATGCACAGAATGAAACTGAAATGTAGAAGAACTTGAGACACAAATAAAAGACAAACAGTAAAAACTTTCGTATCTTTCCACTGTTATGGGAGTTAATTTTCTAAGTTGAGAGAGATCGGAGATTCTCTTATAGTTTTTGCAAAGATATACCAACAATCCAGTCATAAAATTAGATAGCTCGAGTACCTATTTGAAGTTAAACCGAGAGTCTTTAAATAAAAGATGTAATATTTTTAAAAAGCATTGTTTTTATTACACAGTACATCCTAGAATTTCATTTGTACATAACGAGTATACACATATGCTAATTTTCCAGCCCACATTTTACCTGTTTCGAGCAGTGGCGTACTAGCAATTAAAATAGATCCAGGAAATTATTTGAAACCCGCCCCTTTATGATGTTCAATACACATGGCCTCCCTTTTGCATTATTTTTACATTTTACTTTTTCTTCCTCACCATCGTGGTCGATCTCTATCTCTGAAACTTGATACTCCGCCTGTCTTTATTCTTTCCGGTCCAGGGTCATGTTGAATGCAGCGTTTCAACTTTTTAATTTATAGCTTCAATCTTGTCCGTCCGCTCTGCTATAATTTTTGCGACATTTTTGGATCAACCCGACAACATTTTGTGGTACTGCGATGATAAGTGAATCAATAATTTCTGAATGAATCTCTATTCAGCCTTACATCTTCAGATCGATTGGCTACTCAAATTTAGTGGCGTTGAAGGATTGTATTGTTTCATTTAAAGTTTTGTGCGAATGTATTTGCAACTTGCTGTGTTGTTTGAACTCCTGATTTTAAGTCATTTATAGGTATATTTACTGCGCTGCAATTCAAATTCTATATCTT
Source organism: Odontocerum albicorne (assembly GCA_949825065.1). NCBI lineage: Eukaryota > Metazoa > Arthropoda > Insecta > Trichoptera > Odontoceridae > Odontocerum > Odontocerum albicorne. The sequence continues at coordinate 17,654,782 of OX463858.1, forward strand.
CTGATGTCGGACCTTACGTCCGTCACCGCTATTATTTTTTTTACTCTTAGGCATATCACTGCTGGACGAGGAGTCCTTTTAATAAGTTTCTTCTACGTAAAAGAAGATTTCGATCTTCCAGTGTAGATCCCGTTGGGGATACCTAGATGGGGACTTATTTTGTGAGCCATAATATCATGGGTTGCGATGGTATCGAACTGCACCATTCTTCTTCCTCTTCATCGCGTGTTCAATGCTGAGCATCGTAGTCCTCAGCTATGTCTCGAACTTGGTGTACATTCCCAGTCCTAGGCCAAGTTGAATGCAGCATTTGAAGAGGATCTTAGTATCTCCTTTATTTTGCCAGCTTATTTAAAAGGAGAACTTTATTTTCCTCGATATCCCTCTACTATCACCAGCTCGTTAGACGTGCGTTATTTTTGGCATTCTAGTAACGTGTCCAGTGTACGTTAGAATTATTTTCCTGCATGTTGTTGAAAGTCTTTTGGTAATCTCTAATTATCGGATGATGGATGTGTTAGTGCGCATTTCATATTGTACTGTTATTTAATAATAAAAAAATTGATACTGTTATTAAAAATTAAGACATCTTTTTCGTGAGACATTATATGTATAATCAAAGTATAATGATAATATGGATTGTAAATTTGAAAGAACTCATGAATCATTGGACGATTTTAATATAAAAACTATAACATTTTTATCTATGGTTAGGATATAAAGAGGTTATTGTGAAGATGGCAGTAGGGGAAACAGGAAATATGCTGCTTCACTGCAGGGAAATATAATACTTTTTGAGGCGCTATTTGAAACACTTTGACGAAGGAGTGAGGCATTACGAGATGAAAGGCAGGTTATTAGACTTATAGATTGAATTACTTTTCACATGAGATGGAATCCGGAAACTCAAATATTTATTACTGTAAAAAGTGTCCAAACTTAGAACTATTTATTTCTGAAGAGGTAGGTAGGTAGGTTCATTAGTTAATTTGCTTGGCTTCTTTTCTGAAGGTCATCTGTTCAACTACACCTCTAGAATATTACCTTGTACTCGGATCATAACATATTATCATACTAAGAATATTTGTGATTTTTTGTTGAAAGTACCAGCAAATCTCTAGGTTTAGTTCAATTGACCGGTTACATTTTTATTCGGTAAGAGCCCTCCGTACATTGCTTTGCGCAGGGTCTAAAATACTGTAAAGACGGTCCTGATTAATATATTTTTCATTACTTAATAATTAAGATTTTTTTATACGAAAAAGTCAGAATAAATGATTTATCATTAATAATTAGAAAAAGACTTGTGTTTTTTTATTAAAAAATTTACACGTAGCCCTTACTGAAATATCAAATAAAACTATTCTATTTCGTAACTGTAATTATATTATACAACTATTGTAATTATGTCACAAGTTCTTCTTGGAAATTCTACTGGCAGATAAATGAAAATAAAAATAGTGTTCCAAGAATTTATCGAAGGCTTTTTACCCACCTTTTACCCAAATTAGAGTACAGTCGAACAAAGATTTGTAAAATATTGAAATTGAATTAAAATGACAATTTTGAAATTTCCTGAATTTGCTACATTTATGGCCCAAACTTAAAAAAATACTTAACAGACACATATCTTCCAGCATGGGAGTTGTATGTTCGATTCATGTTTGAAAAACATTACACTAAATCTAAAGCCGAATGTGTTACTAACACTTATCGGAAGATTCACAAAGATTTCTTTGCAGTGCCACTACCCTTGGTAAGTTTTCTGCGGTCTTCTTACCAAATATCTTTTTCTGGACATATGTAGATGCGAAGAAGTACCTACTCTAATAATCTGGTTACAGCCATTAACTTCCTATCCTTGCTCTCAACTTATGCGTGTAAGTATATGCATATATTTATTTCATAATATTTTAAATATGTCAATAATAGTGGGTACAAATTCTAAGATAGTGCGCCCTTGAGGAAAGTTTGCTCTCTAAACGGCGCTGTGTAAATATTTTTTTAATTATTATTATTAAAAAAAATAATGAGGGTTCTAATCTGGTTTCACTTTACGCCTCTAACATTTTTCTGGTAGGTGTGATTTCCACATGGTAATACATCTACCAGGTTGTATTGTATACAGCGAAATATAATAACAGAAGTAAAATATTTTAAACCCTTTTGCAAAATGTGCATAATTATATGTCATATGAAATTCAAATGGCAAAAAAATTATCAAGAAATTGTCGAATAAAGGTTAACTGACTGTTATAGATGGATGATGTAAGTAGAATAAAGGTTAACTGACTGTTATAGATGGATAATGTAAGTAGAATAAAGAGATATTTGTGAATTAAAATCTATTATATTTTAAGTTTTATTATACGAGTATTTAAATTTTTCTTGAAGGCCGAAGAGGCGTTGGCAGGAAGCAAATCTCCTGGCTCCACAATATACGTGGTTGGACTGGCATAAGGGGCGTTGGAGATCTTTTTTAGGCTACCGGGGACAAAGATATCTACTCTCAAGTGATATTCAACGTTGGGGGGACCTGAAATGACACTGAGAAGAAGAATATATTTTAAGTGAGTGAAGAGCAATGAAAAAGTAGACCGAGAAAAGAGTGGAAGGAGTAAGAAGCATGAGAAACAGGAGAGAATGTATGACGAGCTATTATGAATGTGGGCGAGGCGTGCAACTATGTGCATTGATAAAAAGAAAGGAGATCTGTTCTCTCTACCTACTCTATAAAGGACATGTCGTGATGGTATGTATGTATATATGTAAAAAGTTTTTGTTTCAACAATAAACTAAATAAGTTTTTAAATATAAGTGGTTAACAAATCTTGTAGTCATAAGAGTTAACTAACACAATCGAGATATATTCAAGTTAACCAAAATTATACGTTTAAACGCCGAAGGTGTTTTGGGTTACGTCAATGCCGAAATTACTTGTATTATCTCATTCCTTTCGTTACGCTAACATTAATATATACATATCATCCCGCCGTGTTCCTTGCAGGATGAGCAGAGAAAACAGATCACCAAACATTGACATCCAAGCACACAATTTTGGTCTGTCATACACAATATTCCAGTATTCATACTTTTCACTTCACTTACTTTCAAAATCTTATCCATTTGATCCAGCTATGTTTCCCTCAGTCTACCTCTTCCTCGTACACCTTGTACTTCAGACTTGTATACTTGCTTAGCCATTCTTTCATTATTCATTTTCTCCCTATGTACAAACCATTTTAAAACTCCTTTTTTCATTTTACCTAAATATCCATTTTTTACATACATTAATATCCGATGTCTTCGTTCCGCCTTTTTTCAAACATTGACACTTCAAAAAATTTCTTAGTATCTCTACAAAATCTAGTTTCTCTAAAAAATCAATATTGCTCTTATTCTTCTGTTGCCAAGTTCAATCTTTACTTCTATCCACCATGGTTGGCACCAACCCGTTGTTATGTTTTCATTTTTGCTACTGTTGATATTGCACGATTGTCGTGTATAACATTACGACTTAAAAAATGTTATGTTCTTTTTAATCCCTTTTTTACATTATGGGATTAATGGTTTTGGCATCATTTGAAAAATAAATCATTTTCAAGTTATTATTCCAATATACCACAAAGGGGTCCAACAGTTTCCGGCTTGAACTAGTATGTGGTCAAATAACACGTCGGTCACGTCCACCATATATTCAGACAAGGTTACAGTTAAATTTGATACCTCTTCCCGCAGAAGTATATTAGCTAAAGCCAATATAAGACGTGTTGTTTCGTTATATTCTGAAACGTTTAAATATAAATATCATACGGTTATCAAGTTTTTTTTCAAAAAAGGGAAAAGCCCAGGATAAATTAAAAGATGTCAATACCTATCCAAATGTTCTTGAATTTCAACTGGGGTTTCCCCTTCTTTTGAAAGAAATTTGATGACCGTATGATCATCAATTTTCAATATTTCAGAATATAATGAACCAATATATCTTCTATCGGCTCGACCTGACATAGGATTCTGGGATAAAAAAAAAAGTGTCCCAGTCGGCATAAAGATTTCATCCGTTAACAACACTCGCACTAGACGTGTGGGAGTGTTGTTTCCAGAATATGTGATAGAATTTCATATACGTATGATGATGAACTTTGAGTTACTTGTCAGCTCTAGTATTTTTTAACCCGAAGGCTCGATTTCTGGGGATGAAGAAAATGTTGTCGTTGTAGAGATTATTCGATGGAGACGACAATGGCGACCGTATGTGAATATAATATCTGTGGCATTATGTCAGAAGTTGATATGTCCATTTTTTGTCATTTTGTGTTTATTCTCCCAATTTATAGAAAATATTTTTCAGCATTTTGTTGCAAAACTTAGTGTGTCAGTCATTATCCAAACAAAAGATATATTTTTTGGAAAAACTTAAAAAATGCGTATTTATACTGATTTTAACAGCTTATCAAAGTTAATATTGCTTTTCCTGTATAAAGGCTGTAAACTAAGGTAAAACGAACATATCAACTTCTGCCATAACGCCACAGATATAACATTGACAGTCCACCTTTGAGATGACCACCTAAGAGATGACAGGATTGTGTAACTATTTTTTTTAATTTCTATAATATTTTTATGGATATAATTTATATAAAGATTCTGTTCTTCTTAGGATTGTCAAACTTTTTAAGCCCATATTTTTTAATTTTGATCATAAACAATTTACTAAACAAAATATAATGAAAAAAATCTGTCATTATAAAATATGTTTTTATTTTATTTAGAAAAAGTTCGTAACCCGGCCATGTCAGAAGGTTTTCCATTTATATTTTTTTAGCTTGTTACTTGAATCGTCTTTTCTTAGTGATTATTGACTTTGGAAATCTTATATAAACCTTTTGTAACTTCCCTGGTGCTATGTTGAATGATAGTAGCACTCCAATACTGTAGGGAATTTATAGATTATTTACCAGATATTTTAGTTTCACACCTTTTCCATACTTTTTGTCGATTTCGTAAAGACGTCTTCAATGGCCCATGAAGGAGAAAGGTTTCCCAAAGTAGGACCGATACTCCGAACAAAAATCATCAACTAGTTTAAAGACGTTCAAATGTGTGCTAAAACCCACTTAACAAATTCACTTGTCAATAAAAGTTGATCTGCTTGCGGTTAATAAATAATTATTCAAGTACGTGTTAAGGAGTTTCATTACTACATTTAAAAAAGTTTAAAATTAGTATTTCGTTACACTTAGATTTTACACTTTAGTTAATATTGAAGGTTTTATTTCCATTTTTATATAATTTTGGTTTTCTCATACTCTGTTCAAGAATTTTCCACGTTTTTATTTATAACATGTTTCGTATGCATAATAGTTTTTTTATTGGTTTTAATGACATTTTCTATAATTTTCAGTTAAAATGTAACTACTTCAGATTAAGTTATATATACATATATAATCAGTACAATTAATTGAATCTACTGTTAGTTTTCTTATTAACTATAAATTTAAAAAAATACAAAAAAAACAACGCTTGGAAGACTTCCATGTATCTGATAAAAAACAACGCATGGAGAGACTTCCATGTATCTGATGAAAAACAGTCTGAAGATTTATGAAAGAAAAAATGTAGGGCTCAGAATAAATGATTACACATACACATATGTATCATTCTATTCAAACACACAACCTTCATATCTTTCTCATTCAAACATTTCATCATGCAAATGATCTACCATTATTCACACATCTCACTTCGACTTCTTTCAAAATCTGATCCACTTGATCCAGCTACGTTTTTCTTGGTATGTCTCTTCTACTCAAAAGTTACAATTCTGACTTGTATTCTCAATTATCTCTCAATTCATTCTCTCTCTATATAACATGTATATCCAATTTATCTAAACACACCTTTCTCCATCTTATTTTGACATCCAGTTTATCCATGCATTCATTTCTGATGAATTCATGAATAAAGTGGATGTTTAAATTCTTTATTTCGCATTCTTTTATAGGTACATTGACAATTAGTTTTTCTTACTGTTCACATCTTCACAGCATTAATTGATCTTACTTTTATCTTTTTTCTATTTTATTGTATTCCTTTCATCACATATATAACACTCTAGCAGCCTTATTGATGTGTGGAAATATATTTTAATTAACCATGAGGATGCCTTAAATAAAAACCATACTGGAATTTATTTTTTAAATTCTGGATTTCAACGGGAATCGAACAAGCGACCCCCTTATTGCAAGATGCCCATCTTACTAATTACGTCATGGAGGTTGTCACTTATTCTGTTAAATTCAAACTTCGCTTTCATAAGTTTAATTGGACACAGACACACTATTGTCATTTTAGCTGCAATTGATATAGTTACTCCGTTAACCTTATTCCCTCGCTACCCTTCTTACAAAGTATCTTTCGACTAAGTAATTGAAGTATATGGCCGTGTGGTAACACACTGGACTTTCGTGCGGAAGGTTGCCGGTTCAAACCCCGAACTGTGCTACTCCCCTTGAATGACGCAGGCATTTTTTTCGCCGTATTATTCGAGGATGTAAGGATACCTTTGGTCATATTTATTATTAAAAAAAAGGAAAAGCTTCCCGGGATGCTGCGATCGTTTCCCTCTGGTGTGCCATCCAGTACAGTGATGTAGTCGGTGAGTTTGCTGGTGCGCAACAGCTCACTCACTCCAAAAATATAAAGAAATAAACATAAACTCCTCGACATAGCTTCACTTTTCAACTGAATTGACATTAGAATGATGAGAGGATCCTCGATTACGAGGCCCAGCAATGATCAACTAAATCATTTAATATATTTGTGTCACATCCTTTCCTCCAATATGGAAGATGATGATGAGTTTCATAGACAGAACCGTGTAAGACCTAATATTATTGGTCGACACTTTAGATCTGCCATTCCTAAACTTTTTCCACTTGCTATCCCTTTGGCATCTGTCTAAATAACTAAGGACCCCCAATTAATATAAATTAATTGTGTAATATTTTAAGGAGTCAGAAAAACAAATAAAAGAGTTCACTTTTTTAAATTTATATATACGTGTATTACAAAAATTTCCACCCGTTACCCACTGTAATAAACTGACGTCTAAGTCGCCGCCTCCTCAGCTTGCTCTTGTATAGCTCGCTTGTTCGCTGGTATTTACCTACCAACATCCACTTGAGTGCATTGCTTAAGTTTAAAGATCAGTAGAAAAATGTATTCATTCGAATTTATTGCGTGCGTGAAGAAGACATTTCTTAATATAATTGTAGTATTTTCTTAAATAGTTCACCGACCCCCTGGGATACCCTCAAGGACCCTAGTTTGGGGACCGCTGTTTTAGAGGATACAGTGATGGAACAAGCAATCAAATTATTTAAGTCATATTGCATATCAATGTACTCATGCGAACTTTGTGTAAATTACATATCCAGAGGTTTAAAATAACTCAAAGTACAGTACCTACAATAATGCACACATAATCATACCAGAACTGCTGAGTTATTGTAGTTCTATAGAGATGTTTGCTTGGAATCGTTTGATAGGTTCTGATGCACTTCTGAGGCAACGCATATTGAGAATACATGAGCGTGTAATTCAACCTGACAACTCATTAATTAGAATTATAACAACTCAATAATTTATGCTTCGCCACTGTAGATTGCGATCAGAAAGAAGATAAATTATTATTGTCACAAAATGTGAATAATCTGAACACAATAGTTATTTGCATATATTTTAAGAGTTTTTTTTTATTTATCAAAAGTTTAGGTTTTAATTTTGTTTAACTCCATTTTAGAATGTTTGATATGAAATTATTTTGTTATTCAACGAATTACTCGTTTAACACATCAATCCCCGTTACACGTGATTCTATCTCAAAGCTATCTTTGTAATTAATGATTTCGCCTAAAGAGAGCATCGGGATAGGAGATTGAATCACGTGTAGTGGGGATTAATGTAATTAATGAAATAACAAAGTATTATATTTTAATTTCTTTTATTTAAAAACAAAATAGCCTTTTTATTTCTATTCATATTATATATATATATATATATATATATATATATATATATATATATATATATATATATATATATATATATATATATATATATATATATATATATATATATATATATATATATATATATATATATATATATATATATATATATATATATATATATATATATATATATATATATATATATATATATATATTTCATTATTATTATTTTATATCATGTACTTAACTCTTAATAGAGGTCACAAAAAAACTGTAGTGGAAGTAGGCTGGACACGTCACCCAAACAACGGACCATCGTTGGGCGTATGAAGCAATCCATTGGTACCTAATAGGAAGAACTAGACCTGTAAGAATACCAAAGGCACGCTGGGTGGACGAGAAACGTAAGCAAGCAGTGATTACGTGGCAGCAAAACACAAAGAACAGGATTTCTTGGAAACAACGTGGAGAGGCCTATGTCCTGCAGTGGATGAATGTAGGCTGATGATGATGATGACGGCTTAACTCTTATTGCTCATGTATTTTTGTATGGTTTGTGTTGCATTGCACTCACTTGTAAGACTTAATAATTGTTATTAAAATCAGTACACGCGCTCACTTGAATTGTAACACTTATCTAAATCTATTTTTTAGCAAGGTTTCAAACCAGCTTGAACTGAATTTGAACTAAACTCCCCATACCTGCTTTCCAACTTAACCCATGACTTCTCCAAGTTGAACTTCTTAAGCTTATTAATGATATATACATAATTATTGATTCGTATCATCTTTATTTGTCGAAGAATTAAGAATTTCGTCAACTGCAAATAATGGTTCTAGATACCTATAAACCAATCTAGCAATATATCCCTCTCTAAATATATACTATAGTAAATCCGCCATGTTACATAACAATTAAAATGCTACAAGTATACTATAAGTACTAAAATTATTTCCAGCTAACTACATATATGTAATTATAATTTTAATAACTAGTATAAATATGATATAACATATTAGAATCATGAAAAGAGATGTGAGGGGTTCTTCTTATGTCATTAAGTTGCTGACAAGTGCAACATCTAATCCAACTGTATTGGAAAATATATCGTCTTATGCCCTTGAAAACTATTAGAGGTACATAAATATCGATCTATTTATACTGGCAATAAGTAGAACTAACTGTCTTTGTTACGCGGGCTGTCCCTTTTTAACGGAGCCTCAGATATATTTAACATTTTAGAAATCGTTTTTTAAAGAAAGCTTTCTGAGGATTTTTAGTAATCGGAATTAATTATTTCGCCTTAACAATTAACACATTTCTTATTTGTTATTTTTTATTAGTGTTTAAGTTTTGTATGTAACTGGGTTCAATGTGTAAACTTTATAAAATAAATAAATTATATGTTATTTTAACTTTTGGGTCATTTTCATCGAAATTACCAAAATGCCTTTTGAGTTAGACATAAATAACACTTAATATATAATATAACTATCGTTGTATATATTACAGGTATATCACTATTTGGCTATCAATTATAACTAACCGAAAATGTGTTAAAAAAACCATTGAGTGTAAATCAAACTTGAACCCTTTAAACAAATCGTTCCCAACGAAGATCGAACTCGCAGCCCGGCTTCTGGTAGGAAAACGAGTGTCTTATTAACTCAGTCAACGAGTTCGAGGAGGATTAAAAACTATGCACTGCATTTATGTAGGTAACCATAACTTTTGCATCCATATTACATATTCCGTGGCCTAGTTATTAAGACACTTGTCTTTTACGCGGGGGTTTCAGATATAATTCCTGATGATATCTTTATAAAAAAAAAAACAATCCTGACGGATTTTTACCGTCAGCTCTTTTAATAGAGAAAACATCCTAATAGTGACAAATCTCTAGGTCTTATTACAGATATTTTATAAAGTGTGACACTATATTTAATAATATTATAGTAAATGATAATAAATGTTTATACATAAATCTTCTAGCCCTGGGTTTGCGAATTTGATGTACTTACGTTGATGCTCATATTTAAAAAGTGTTCCAGTCTAGTTTTCACTTAATGCATCTTTAACCTTTCCTTCCCTGTGTTGGGTATCTTCTACACGTTGCTTCTAATAACCATCAATATCTCTATAAATATAATAAATACAAGGTTAAGATTTTAGGTATTCCTCCATAATATATTTACGCATTGATTTAAAAAATAATATTAATAATAATCAGAATTTATCGACTACATCGTAAGTATTTCGTGAATATCGGAAACAAATTCGCATTTAAACGCTGTGAGTGCCTCGATCTTGGGTCTTGACGATAGGTGAAAAGTATGCGGGAAGCGCGACACTATATTCGCATCTCACTTTTGCATGCGTCACTGAATAGCGAGGAGCTCAATTGTTTCAACCTCGCAAGTGTAAGCCACGCCCGAGTTAGCCACCAACCCTGCCGCGCCGCAGTAGCTGTTGAGCTGGCAACGAGACTAGATCTACGCCCGTTCCGTGAGCGTTGCCTGATGGTTTTTTAATGTTTTCAGCAAATAAATCTCAATTATTATAATTTTTAACTTCAATTATAATTAATTAAGGGGATTATCTATGAATGTTCTTATTTTTCCGATTTAAAATCGCTAATTTTTTATTGCGTACTCACTACCCAACACCGGAGCACGCGTATTATTTTTATCACCGTAAGGGAAGGGTTAACAACATTCTGGTTGGAGAAAATAGCCACATGTCAATAAATCCACTAGATTATATTGTAAACAATGAAATTGTAGTTCGATATAACACAATAGCTTAATTTTTCTCTACATTGAGGGTGTTTTGTACTATGTAAAAAATACATCAAAACGATTAAAATAAAAGAAAAAGATATGGATATATGTTGCTAATCAAAGATATACTGTAGAACATTGAAAAAAGATACAGTGGATATCTATAAATAAAATTAAGTACATAAACTTTTATTTGTGAATTTTCAATAGAACAAAAATAGCAGTTTTCAAAAATAAATGTACCCACGATTTTATCAACGCTTTAGAAATTTTAATTTGTACGTTTTAACAATTTAGCGTAGATAAAAATAACTTAAGATCAAAATCTATCAAGTACACATATACGTACCTACTGTGTATGGATATATAAATTTCTGTAAAAATTAAGATACTTGTTACTTTTGAACTATAAGATATTTGTGATAAATTGAGAAAAGGTTAAAGATGAAATAAACAAATATTATATGATATACTCGTATGTATCTACTCTATTTAGAATGTCTTAAATATAATTAAGATTCCTATTCACGATTTCTAGTTCTATTAAGATTAACATGTTATGTACTTAGGAGAATTATATTTACATTACTTCTTCTAAGTATGTAAAAATAAATAATTAGCATACATTTTACTTGTATTCTTATCATGTCATACATCAATACATTATAAATTATTCTGTGTATGCATTTCTACGAGTTCTAATCTTTAAAATACGAGACTAATATTTAGGTTCTACTAGACCTAGGTATTTCTCTCGTAAAAAACCGGTATCATTTAATCTGAAGAGAGCGTCAAGATAGGAGATAGAAACATGTGTAGCGCTTATACATGTAATAAGTGGGATAGCTAATTTATTATTAAATAATTTATAATTTTACTTTATTCACTCCTGTGTTGCGAAAACATCTTAGTATGAATTAATCAATTTGTCATTTCCATGATCAAAAAATCACCCATCATCAAAACAAAATAAAAATAAAATTGTTAAGTAATACCATCAAAAGTAACGCAGTCATAAAATAATACCTAATAATAATAATGAAATGACAGTTTATAAAGCGCAGTTTAGAGAGCAAACTCCTTCAGGGAGCTCTATCATTAAAAGTTTAGTGTAAGTGTAAGGAAGGTGGTTGCTGTTGCCATTTGATTGGATACTTCCCACATCTGGATTTGTATTGAAAAATAGGTATAAATTTTAATTAGGTACTCAAAATGTATTTAGGTACCTACTTATTTTAATTATTGAAATTTAATTGATATAATAGTAAAATATATAAACTGATTTAAATTCTACGTACAATCTTTACTTTGTTGTGTTTGAAAAGTATTATTAATATCATTTAATTTATTTTTCTTTTAAGAATATGCAAAATGATAGTATCTTAGATATATAATAAATGAGTTAGGAATTCCTAATTAGTTACCCAGTAGATCCACGTAATTTAAGCGTGAAAATTAAATATAGGTAATGGGTCAAGGGGGGAGATTTTCATATGATTATTCAAGTATATTTCTGTAAACTTTTACTATTGTTATTGTAAAATATTTATTTATCTTATAAAAAAATAATTAATATACAAATAATTGATATTCGGAGGGAGAGTACCATTCACCACTCCTTTTCTATATTGGATTTAATATTATTATGTGTATAAAATATCTAAATAAAATGTTATAAAAATTAAGCATCACGTTTTCATTTTATTTTTAACAACATTTTATTAAATGTGCACAGAATAAAGAGGTTATTTTTTAACTTAAATATATATTATGTAAATAATTATAGTAAATTATAAATATAAAACTATTTAATTGAAGAAAAATACTGAAGTATAGGCATATAATATCCATAGCTAATAAAGTTTTATAACAAACACTAAGTAGGTACCCAAAACAATCTATATATTGATTTTTTTTTATATCCATACAGCTTAAATAATTATACTTTTTAAATTTTACACGATTTAAGCCCGTCATATTTTAAAAAAAAACTCTTATTTTTTTAGATAAGTTTTTATTTTTAATTGATTTTTTTATTTGAATACGCTAACCAATAATATAATATTAGATATATATTTTATACAATTAAATAAACAAATTGTATTTATGATGATAAATAAAATGAACTCACGAAAATTAAATAAATAAATTCTTATGGAATCTGATGGAAGATAAAACTAATTATTAGGTTAATTAATCCATTTATTTAATTTAAATGCGCCGTTCCGAGAGCAAACTCGCCTCAAGAGGTATTCTAACTCAAGAGTCGAACTCACATTATTGGCAAATTAAAAATATCATTATAAAAAACTTAGGTAGAAACGTGTCGAGAAATCAAAATACGTGAAAAATAATTATTTTAATTTATCTAAAAGAATATACTTAAGAAATAAATTCTTATGGATATACACTAAATAAATTGATATGTCTACATATTACATACAAAGCTTAAATGGGAAGTAAATTAATTTATAATTTCATATAAAATACTGAACGATGAATTGAGTATTTCACGTATCAAATATAAATCTTCAAAATTAAATAATTAACTATAGAAGAAACCAAAAGGGAAATTTAAAATAATTATGAGTATTTAAAATTACAAATGAAGTGTTAACGCGATAAAGAGCTGATAGGTAAAAAGGGAAAAATATTTGGAATAACTATTAAATATTTGCATTAAAAATATCGCCAATTTGAGTAAAATCGTTATTTTTGATAACACAAAAGTATCAAAAGGAAATATTTGAAAAAGAATGAATAAAATACCTTAAACAAAATTCGTAGAAATAAAACAATAAATTTGATTAAAACGCCGAAATCTTGATTATTTTTCGATCTCGCGCCCTGTCCGCGACAGATTCATCCCTTATCACTTCACTAGATTAGAGGGCGAGTGGCAACCCCAAGCAGATAGGGGAAAAGGGAAAAAATCTTTTGTCATGCGGGCAACACGAACACAGTGTCAAACTTGGCGCACACACCCACACGCCTGGACCGAGCGAAAAAAATGACCGCTAGAAAAAGACGCCAAGAATACACAAAACGGTCGCAAAGAAGGGGGATAGAGCGGGATGAATGTATGTCGCTAAGGAGTGAGGGCAGACAGGTTACGCCTTTTGTCATTGGCTGGTGGGGGCAATGCCGCGCCCCGATTGGTCCGATGGCGCCAATAGCGTCGCGCCTTTCCGGGCGAGCGTTGACGCTTAGAGGTGTTATGCCGACGCCTTTGAGCCGGCAGTCCGTTGCTTACAGCGTTGGGATTATAACCTGCGCAGCGTCGCGCGGCGCGAAAACTCGACCAATCATAATAGGCGTTTCGAATTTCGAACAAAAAAAATATTTCAAATAAAAAAAACATATTGTGTTTCAAACAATTGACAATGTTTTATAAACAAAAAAAAATTTACGAACATTACAATTTTTTTTACTTGTTTATATTTGTTTTTTAAAAAACAAAAGTGATTATAAAGATTTGTTGGACAAACTGTGTTGTTATTTTCGAAAACTATATTTTTGTGTTATAATGACTTCGATAAACAGTGCTTAATTCGCAAAATGTGTTGTTTTTTTTACATCACCGAGATCAAAACATTGTGATGAAATTTATTCACAACAAAATCAAGAAATAAACACTGTGGCTACATATCAACAACCCAGTTATTTTGTGCAATTTTCGTTCTTTCGTTCGAGTGTATTTAAAAACTCACTCGTATTTAGAAAATATTAAGAAATACTAAAAGAAACTTTGATACTGAATGAACGGTGACTTCGTAAAACATACCGGCGGTTGCAACTTTTTGCGAAATTCGCAATAAACTAACAACGAAAATTAGAGCACAATTACGCAAAGAAAAGTATTATTGGATGTTCCATCGTATATTTAGATTGACAATTAATAGACTCAATGAATTTTTAAAGTAATTTTCTACGAGAAACTTTGTTTAAAACATAAAAACATTTTTGTACTATTTCACACCACAAACACTAGTCAACTATTATTTAGTTATAAAATTATTTGTTTACAAGAGTTAAACCATTAAGAGTCATTTCTCAAAATATAAAAGAAAATAAAAACAAACTTTGACTATAGAAAAAAAAACATTCAATAAAATATGACAGTACAAATCTAACGAGAATACCCAATGAGTCGATAATAATAAAAAAATAAGTTCCTGTATTAATTATACGTTTTAAGTTCAATCAAATGTTACCATCAAACATGTTTTCTTAATTAACTTTTAATAATACGACATCGAAATTTATTTGTCCATATTGAATTGTTTTCCACGGATATTGAATGTTTATCGGGTCTGGATGTTACCGCTGGATACAGAAGTGATTTTTGAAAATTGTCAGTAACTAATGTTTAGTTTTGGAGGACCAATAAAGCAGTTAGATTACTGTATAACTTACAACTATTGACAAAGCCAGGTTGTGAATCTTAACTATCAATCAAATTAGCTTGTAGCATGATTCTATTGTACTTTTGACTTAGCCCGCGTTGTCGGCTGGTTGTTAATGTTAAAAAACTGACAGTGGTGGATATCAATTGTCTATCGAGAGATTTATCAAGATGTGTTGATAAAACCTTCGCCACGGTTAAGGTTGTGAATGTTACAACTGTCAAGGGTGGTGAATGTTAAAAGTGGTGGCGTTATGTGCCCGATCCAGTAGTGCCAAGAATAGTTTTTGATCTTGTCAGTAGTGGTGGCGGCGTTCTGGCCCATTTCAAGGACCCCGATGAGATTCGAGCAGACTGAGAGCGGCGCGGCCCCTGGCGCCGCCCGCGACGATACGATGGCTTACCATCCATTCCTTCAGCTGCCGAGACCGACTGATTTCTCCGTGTCATCTCTCCTCACCGGGTCTCCGGCTGCGCCCAACTTTCCGGCGGCCTTGGCAGCGCTTTACCCTGGAGGGCTGCTACCGAAATTACCGCCCCCTGGGCCGATGCATCCTCATGCCTACGCTACTGCCGAAGATGTAGTTCTCGCCGTAGCTCATCACCATCCCCTGAGACCACTGAGGGCGCTTCAGCCAGAAGATGACGGGGTCCATGATGACCCGAAAGTGACGTTGGAAGGAAAGGATCTCTGGGAGAAGTTCCATAAACTTGGAACTGAGATGGTTATTACCAAAAGTGGCAGGTCAGTTTTTTTATTTACTTTAAACCATGTACACATATAAGCTGCCATAAGCCTAGGTACACCTCGTATCTTAAATATTTTTTTAATAAAATGAGTAAATATGAAGTGTCAACTTATGGGCAAAATATTTTATAATGAGGCAGTATACAATTATCTTAAAGTATTTCTTTATAAAAAAGGGTTAATTTTTATAGTATTAAGGTAGTGTCCAAAAAAATAGTAACGGAATACTTATGTATATAAATATTCCTTTGAATATATTAAATAGTCCGTAAGAAATAATAAAAAAAGAAATAACATTGTATAGTATTTTGTGACTAAAAAAATATTACTTGGATGTTCATTTTCAAAAATAAATAAATATTTGAACTCATTTTCCATTTGTAAATAAAATAATATTTAGTTCCAAAACCAATAATGAATGCTCTTCATTTGTGAGACACACATTATTATTTGCAATTAGTTATGTATTTGGACTTAATTATGCCAAACCACATTACTTGATTAGAAATATCTAAAAACCTAATAAAAACTTGGATGTGCAAATAAATCCACCCAGTTAAATTGGTATATTAAGGTTAAATTAGATCTTAATGTTTTCTTTTGTTTCATATAAACCCATATAAAGCGAATTGATATTACCTTAATTGTCTAGGAATGAGTGAAAATTTAGGTTGGGTCCTTTATGCACAATGTAATTGTTTATTTTATTCTTACTTTTCTTACAAAGACTTCTAATGTTTTATGATAATATAATGAAAATTTAACAGCGCCATTCAGACTGCAAACTCTCTTAAAGGGTACTCTAACTTTTTTTTTTTTTTTTATTAAACAAGTAAATTATTATACAAACATTTGTCAAGGCTATACCTATATACAATCTTAATTATATGTTATAATTTATGAACTTATTTAATCTTATTTTCCTACATATCATTTTATTTTATAACTCAGTTTTATTAAATGATTTTAAAAAACCTTACAAAAATAAAATGAGGATAATGTAAGGGTAAAAAATCCCTTCTAAAAGCTACAGAATATTTCTGATAATTATGTTACTTTGTTATGAAAAGGTTTTGGAAAAAAATATTTTTTAAATTCACCCGGACCATATCTATGAGTGTAGAACACTCTTAATACTTGAAGTGTTTGCCTTTTGGCAATATAGGAAATTTTCTTATTGGTGCCTAAAATAACTTACTTCATTTATGTCATAGTTTTACTATCACAAAAGTTAAAATGATTAAAAAATCAATTGAAAGTAGGTATTCATTTAAAAACAAAAATGTGTTAAATACCTACTTATTCTGTATAGAATTTATTACCATCAATCAAACAATTAGTTAAATAAATCCAAAATATTAAAACACACGCTTATCTAAATGATAATCAAATGGATACATACAATTATTGACTCAATTTCCAATTGGATACACTGTGTTTTACAAAATAGAGGATTGATCGACGATTTATTCGATAGATAGTGGAGGCCGCATAGCACGCGTTGTAAAAGGACACTCTCAATTAAAAATTCAGGGATTTTCGTTCGTGCCGTAGGCTTAAAATTTCTTCCACCCTCTTTTTATACAGACGCAGAGCCAGGTTTATTTTAATAAAGAATTGTATGCAATAACATTGAATGCTTGATGTGTAGTACATTACAGTTTTGTAAAGAGTGAACAATTGTCGACATAATTAATTTAAAAGTTCCATGACAAAATAAGAACACTATCACTGTTAATCCTTAATACCTAATCAATAAAGTTAAAATCAGATTTAGGAAGAATAAATCCACAAAATTCAAATTAAGTCCGATTAAAAACGCGTATTTCAAAAAATAAAATATCAAAAAAAAAATTAAGTTTTAAACATTTATTTTATTACGAAAATCTTAATATAAAAAGGGTTTAACTTGATAAAATAATAAAAGAGAATAAATTATTTCAATTTAGTAATACTGGGAGTTTAATTCCTGTTGGTTATTTTTATTTTTTAAAGACGATATCAGTCTGGTTTTTATTTAAGGCCACTTTAACAACTTTCTGGTTACTTATGTAAAATGACCTCATCGTAAAAATAAATCATGCAAGTTGTACTTTATACTCATATAATTAAAGATAATACAGTAGGATATCTATAAGTCCATTATACATATTTTTGAAATGTGTCGATTTAGTAATAAAAATAAATTAGTTCCTTGATTTTTTTGTATAATAAGCTAAAGTTAAAATAAATATAATATAAATACGCATTTATGAAATTTCTTGAAAATAAAACATTTAGTGAAAACTAATTTTAAAAATTTATTATTATAGGTATATTTCAAAATAAAGAATTTTTTTTTAACGCATACGTTGTGGAATTCAATTTGATTTACCGATTCTGCATTTTATTCATAATTCATTTAAAAAAAACTAGAAAGTTAATTTTAAACGTGTAGGGAATAATTACCCACATCCAAATCAATAATACGAGTTCGACATTTTTTTAAATTTAGTTGGAAACTACAAATTTAAATAAAAATGCTCCGTATCGTAGTTAAAACAGATAAACCTTATGAATATTTTTATCGTTTGAAAATTTTACCACTCAAACGAAAAAAAATGTCTATAAAACCAATTTTTCAATTTGAATAATTGTATTTTGAAATATATAAATGCATTTATAAGAAATTCAAGCATCCTTCTTAAAAAAGCATTATACATATTTCTCTTAAAATACCTTACTAGAAAAAATGTTAAATTAAAAAATAAATCTTTTAAATAATTCTCAAACATTATTGGATTAAAATTTAAGTGTCTGTCATATATAGTATGGTATATCCGTTTGGAAACATATTTTTTTGAGTTATTCAAATTTTGATTTTCTTAATTATTGTATTGTAGGTAGACTTTGGTTGTATACAATCTAGCTTGACGGGCTTATTACCATATAGAAATTTCTTCCAACCTATGTTGGAATATGTTATATGACATATGTTAAAAACAAATGGCATGAAAACCAGACTAGAATCATTTTAAAAAACTGGGATTCGACGGGAGCTGAACCCCAGGCTTGAAAACAGACGTCTTACCAATAAGGCCCTCCATCTTATTATTAACTTAAAATAAATTAAATTAATCAGTTCAATTATTCGTACCTATCACTGTGATTTATAGTTATTTATTCCAAATAATTTTACTACTTTTTTTCCCCCTTATTATTTCGAAATCTTTCAACCTTTCAGAATTCCAATATTTAGGCAAAACTGTACCCTAGAACTGATCTGTTGTATATAGTGTATTGAGCGACACAAGGCTTCTTTGGCTCCTAAAAGGGGTGGCAGAAAGTTAAATATTTATAACACTATTCTTCAGGTTACCCGCTGAAACTAAAATACTGTTCAGGTGACTGAAACAAAATGAAAATTATCAGGCATATCAAATGACAAGTCACAAATTTGTGTCAAGATTGTATAAAAGGGTGATAATAGTGTGACTATTTTAAAATGAAGTATTGAGAACATAATAATTATACATATTTTTCCACAATTAAGTAAAATATGAATCATTAAGCCAACTTACATTATTTTATTAAATTCAGAAAGATGTAAGGGTAGCAAACTTAGAAAATAATGCGTCACTGTACACCGTGAAACTTGGTGAGCTTATTGACATGTGGCAATATCTTCCATCTAACCACATTGATGTTAGAAACTAAGAGAAACCCAGACTGGAATTTTTCTAAAAATAAATTGGGTGTCAAAAGGAATCAAACCCGTAAACCTTGAGCTGGAAGACATGCATTTTATCAACTAGGTTGTTTAGGCTTTTAGAAGGAGGTGAATGTAGAACTAAAAAAGAATGGGTTGAATTGACTTTTATTCGCTTCACCCATTTTAGTGTATTTTAATAGGGATAAAGTATTAGAATTTGTATTAACGACGGTCAAAATTGTTATTTGTTTTCAAAAAGCAGTATTAGTGTAAACACTAAAAAACTACATTTTTAAATGTAGAACTAGATTTTTAACACATGTGTATCAATATTCAATATTCAATAATGTCTTAATATGCGAATGAATATTTTTATCACAAAATGAAAACATTTTTTTATATTATAGATTTATTAGTTAAATTTTTTGAAATTAAATACTCGAAATTAAATGTACGGAATAAAAATGTAATTTATTGTAATTCACATTATTTTCAAATGTTGTTAAATAAATTATATTTAAAATAATGTGGATTGAAAGAAGATACAGTGCTTAAGATAAATAAAGGAACATTGAGATGGTTCAATCAAGTAAAAATAATGATAGATTTACAAAAATAATATATTCGAGTAGTATAGAACATTCGAGAAGTTTGAGACTGTTTAGAAAAACGTGCCACAATGAAATAAATATGATTCGGAAAAAGGTAAGAATGAAAAGCCTTTATAATATGAGAGAAGCGAGAGATGTGTGCCAGGTAGAACAACGTGGAATTCGGTTCTCTTTGCCTATGCCAATAGAGACATGATGGTGATTATGATGATGAAATATAATTGCATAGTTCAGTATGTTTAATTTTTGACGAATACACTTATATCCAGGAGCGAAGTGTTTTTTTTCACTGTTTAAAAAATATTGAAACAAATCCTTTCACATACAGACCTTCATACTTATGTAAAGCGGTATAAAAAGTTTAGTTCACTTCCTTTCATTTTGATAGCAGATCTTTACACAAACGTCAGAAATAATTTGAATTTAACTAAGTCTGTAAAAAAAATACCGCTGAGAACTGAAAACTTTAAACAATTTTGACTTGAAAAAACTTATATGTTAGCTCTTTGACGTCCAATAATTTATACAATTTGACTGGTTGGTATTTTTAGTTAAATTAGATCTTTTGAATTCTTAACATATTTTTGGTTATTTAATTTTTAACTATAATTATATACTTTTTGAAAAGGGTTTAACTAATCTACTTGTGTTATTATATTAAACTTTCTTTGTATACAGTACAATCTGGTGCGTTTATTGCAATGTGGTAATAATATATTTCTTCTAACTAGAAAAATCTTAAAGAGGTCTGAAGTGAAAACCTGTCTGAGGACCTTTTAAAAATAAATTAAGTTCCAACGGGAATATAACCTATGGATTGTAAGACATGCGACTTAGTAACTAAGCCACGGAAGTTGTCGCTGAACGTTTCAATTTTTATTTACTAAATTCAAGTTTTTGAAATGAAGTCGGATAGTCAAATTAAAATTATTTACATAAATCCAAAAATTTATGAATCATGGTCGTAAAATAAAGAATGAATTTTACCATTTTCTTTTATAGATACGTTCTGCTCATTTCTCACATTTGTCAAATGGCTCTTCATGTAATTTCCTTGACAGCACTTTCTGTTTTCCATGCCATTAAAAATGTAATGTGGGGGCGTCTTGTGTTCCACGCGAACGGTGCAAAATAGATATAAGCACCTTACTAAAGTCAAAATAGTTCGTGTGTGATGGCGCTACTTGAAACAGACACTTTTATTTTGTTGAATTAAATCCTAATTTCGTAGAGCTTTGTTATATCTGAAATAAATCAACTGCTAAAATGTTTTAAAAGACTTCCTAACATAATAATTCCAACCTTTTTTTACCTCTAAAGTAAAAATGTTACTGCACAGTTAAAATTTGTTTCAGATTCAATCATTAATTTTTTAAATATTTATGACTGAACAATGCATTATAACGTATACTTTATTACGCTTTCGTTGTATACAGTGCAATTTTGTGTATTTATTACCATGTGGCAATCTTTTATAACTAACCTGATGAGATATTAATTTGCCTGAAGTGAAAATAAAACTGATGCACTTTATTAATACAGTTATGTATCAACGCAAAACGAACTCCAGACCTCTAGGTCAGAATAAAAATCTCTTACCAACTGAACCACAGAGACCGTTATTTTTGCTAGCATATTTCGTTTTTAAAGCTATTTTCCTTTTTTTAAAATTATAATCTTTGAGTTTCCATTTTACTTGCGTTAAAAATTTATCTCGCAATACTCATATGTTTTACAGATTTTTATATTTATGATATAACCGATTTAAAAAAAACATTTATTTGTTATGACTTCAAAATACATTTTTTTATCTTGCTTATGTACAAGATTATTTGAATAGAAAATTTTAAATAATAAAAGTTATTTCAAAAAATTTGTTAAAACAAAAACTGAAATATGATATAAAAGCTTCTGGAACTTTTCAACTGTTCTTTAACTATTATGTATCTATTCAACTATGTAATTACAGGCAACCATCCACCTTTTTCTTATTTGGTTACGAAATAAGTGGATGTTTGTTTAAAAAACATGTTAAATTAATAGAACCCAAAATCCAGACGAGTATTACATTATCTCGATCCCATCTGGAAGATAGAAAATTATGGAAAAAATATGGCACCTGCCCATAGTTAAGGATAGACCAAATCTTGTTCAACTATTTGTTACCTATACTATTATAAGGATTGAATTTGTACATGTTTTCCTTTAGAATTTTGAAATGTTCATTTCATACGTCGGTCTTACTGGAACATATGTCGGTCTAAGCTTAGTTTGAAGCGGATTATACACACTTGATATTAAAAAAAATTAAATAATCTACAATATAAATCTAAATAATTTTCAATGAAAATTAATTGACATGTTTTATTGTATTAATTTCAATATAATTCTCTTTCTCCAAAGTCTTTTGTCTGTGATAATTTCTTCTTTTTTCATCACGTGCTTAATAATCAGGGCCGGGGACCTCTGTTAGTCTCGAACGCGGTGCACCAATTGTTTACATCCCTCCCGGTCCTGAGCTATGTTGAATGCAGTTCTTAAAGACGATCCTGTTGGTACTCTTATTTGATCCGTTCGTCTCATGGGATACCTTCCTCTTGCTTGCTTTCCTTTATCTGTCCCAGTGATCAACAGCTTTTCTCAACTCATCATTCTTTTAAACAAAACGCCCGAAATACATTAGGATTATTTTTGTGCATGTTCTTAAAAGTCTTTCGGTTAAGTAATCTGCAATTATTGGATGGTAGAGACGTTGACGCGCCATATAGTTCATAAGATACGATGAATTCGCTGACAACACCACACCTCGAAGGTCTTCAATTCTTCTCATCGTCCATGAAATAACTTTAGTTTTGTTACCAAATAAAATAACAATTTATCACAATGGCACCTAAGTACAAGACGAATATACACAATAAATTATCTTAAAATATATTTAAACTTATCATATTTAATAAGACACGGATAAATGAAAGAATTCATTAAAATTAAGAAAAGTAAAGATAAATATAAAAAAAACGACAAAACATTAGTTTTTACTGCAAAGGACATTAGTTTAACTGAAAAGGCAAAAAAGTGGATACCCAAGTTTGGATTATATTTCGTAAAAACCTTTACGAAATATAATCCAAACTTGGGTATCCACTTATAAAATTTGGTTTGATGTATATTATACAAGTATATCGTACTAAATAAAACGGATCGATTTTCTATATAAGCATTATTTTTCATGAAACAAACTAATTTAAACTATTAAGCATGTTTTCGAAAAAAATATAATCCCTCATAAATGTTGAGAATCACCCGAAAACGGTTTTGAAACAAAAGCTGCTGAAAAAGTTTGGTTCAAGTTTTTTATTTGCTCTATTAAGCTCTAACTCAAATTAGTCATGTTAAAGTTAATCTAAAAGAATAATTAAAGACAAGATATATTTTTTCTTGTTTTAAAGTTCGTTTTTCTAAAATGTTTTTGTATTGAAATTATGTGTTTATATTCGTAAATCGATTTTAATTGAATAAAATAGTTACTGTCTTATACTCTATGGAGCATTTCAACATTTGAAAAATCTTGATTTTACGATGCTTACGTCTTAAAATAAATTTTGCACAATATGAAAACAAAAATAAATAATTTTGACAAATATGTAAAATTTATAAATATTAAGAAAAAAATAAAAATTAGAATGAATAATGATACATTTTTTTGTCATTAAAACATAAAATGATTTGATAATAAAACATTGAAGACCTCCGTGGCCTAGTAGGTAAGACGCTTGAATTTCACTAGGAAATTTGGGGATTGATTCTCAAAGGTACCGAAAAAAAAATCTTAGCCTGGAAAAGTGTTCACCTTGTAATACTACTCGCACGAGCTGAGTACGTGGACGGGTGTTGTTGCCTCTTCACGTGCAGTAGTATTGTCAATAAGTGAAATGATGAACCGCGAATATCGTCCAAACACTTGTAAGCTATGAGAAAGTATATATTATGTTGATTTTTTTAAACTACAAGTATTTATAATCGTTTTATGCAATTGTTAAATATTTCGTAGAAAATGAAGGATGAAAAAAATGGCAAACACTTACCTTTGTTCACAATAAAATTTCGCACGGCATTGCATCGTTTACGGAGATTTGTCGAAAATTTGCGTTAAATACCGCGAAAAACTCAAAACGGAGGGCGAAAAGGAATGACAGGGGAAAACATCAAAGAAAGTGACAATTTTCAAAATTGTTACATTGAGTATTTTCCGAGAGAGTTTATAAGCAAAATAGAAGGTGAAGTCGCGCAAAAAAAATGTTTTGAATACAGAACAATTTTATTTCCTGGAGGGTTGGTTTTCGGTTAAATTATATCGACGAACTCTGTGGACTAGTTGATAAGTTGCCTACCTTCCAATTCGAGGATTGTGGGTTCAATTCTAGTTTGCACCCAAAAGGTTTTCAGTGTGGTTTTCCTTAAACATTGTTAAACCTCTTTCTTTATGCTTAGAAGAGATTTCCACGTGTTAATAAATCCGCCAGGTTGTACTCTAAACGTGTAAAACAATATTGTGAATATTTTGTGTATAAATCATAATTTTGATAAAAATGAATTTAAGGGTTATTATTATTTTATGCAATTATGGTAAAACATTTTATTGAAAAACCCCTCCTGATTTATTGCAAACTGTAAAAACGAGTAACAACATTATTTTGAACTCTTTTTTGCAATTTACCCTTTTTTCAATTGCCAGTGGATTTTTTTTTATTAGACCATATTAATTTATTAATATCCATCGCTAGCGCTTTCTAGAAATATATTAATACAAACCTACATAATTATTTTAGTCCTAATTAAAATCTTACGATTTAATTAAATTTCCAATGAAAATTCAATTAATTGGATTATATTTTTAAGGCCCATCACATGTAGGTACATTGTGAAGAAATATAAAAAAATCCAAGTAACACGATTATTTTGAAATTTTTATTTCTAATCTTACTAATTTTAGAAATTTACAGCGGAATTTTATTAAATCTGATTATTCTCTTCTCTTTAAACCCATCTACTTGAAGAAAACTATTTACTTACTGATAATTTACAGCGCCCATGTACAACGATAATTATTTAATTGCGGCCATTTTGTGTCGACAACTACGGATTGTTAAACCTCTACTCGGTTGAGACAACTCAAGTCCTTTTTTTAATACCCACATTCTTCTCAAATTCACGAGAAAACTATTTTTTTTTACTTGTTAAATATTTTTTTCCTTTAAACATTATGTATCAATAGTAAATTTCATTTATTTGCACTGAGACAGAAAGTTTATAAGTTTGGCCTACACTATTTTAAAAATAATATTATTTCCTTTAATATTTAAGTTAAGTTAAAATTTTTCGGTTATTCCGAATATTTGTTTTGTTTACATTTAGATTTTGATTTCGTTATTATATTTATTAATATAATATCATGTCTAAAAAAATATATTCTGTTCATTTTGTTGTATTATGTTAAATGATTTTTGAATTATATTAAAGTTTCTTCTTTATATTTTCCACCGTTTTTTTTACTAAATGAGCGCATTACCGTTTTTAAATAGTTTATGGAAATCTCTACTGTATTCTTCGTCAAGTCTTCCGTATTCTTCGTCAATTAGGCATCACCTGACGAAGAAAGCAAATATTTTTTTAAACTGGTAGTGAACAGAATAAGTAAAATAATTGTAAATACAAAGAAAACACGTTCAATAAAAAAAAATCAACTATAGGTATGTAAAATGCTCTTTTTAGAAAAGGGATGAATATAATTCACACGACGATCTCTGTAACCTAGTAAGTACGACACTTGTCTCTCAACACGAAATTTACACGTTCGAGTGCCATTGGAATCCAATTCGAATTCCATTGGAAAAAAAATAACCCAGGTTATAACTTAAGGCCTCTTTACAATCTTTCTGATTGGTCGGAAGAAATTTTTGTTCCAAACATTTGCATTACGCGTTCTAGCGGGAATCGAACCCACAGCCACCGGGCTGGATGACAAGCTTCTTTCTTACCAACTAGATCGCGGAGGTCAGAGATGTTCTATACAATATAATAAAAATCAATTATAGTTTTTGGGCCGTGGCACAGGGTTGATTGATATTTTCATAAAATTTAGTACAAACACCAAACCTGCCTAGTTGTATTGTATAAAATTAGAATAGAACGCAACAAAAAACGTTTGCAAAAAACTATCAAAATATGTTCTATTTTTTTTAAATATTCATATTTATTTAGTTACTACACCTTAGATACAAAACGTAATTTTCAGCATTTTTTTTTAATTTTCAGTTCATTTTACAATTTCTTACAGTGAAAAGCGAGTTAATGAAACGTTATCCGAGTTTATTACTCACCATAAACAACAGTCGCCCGAAGTCAGTATCAGTACACTATTTAGTCAGAATTTTGTGAAGATATAATAATAATATTTTTACGATTTCTCCTAACAAGTAATCAAAATACCCGCTCGTTGGCGAGTTAAGGACCATGTCAGACTGTAACAGAGTTCACACACCGCGACGAATGGCTTGCCATTAGCGTCAACACCCATTATTGTGCGCTTCTCTTCTTCTTATTGTTAGTAATTCTGGTAATAAATCAAATTTACAACTTTTCGCTACCGAATATACTTGTACACATCCTCCTTCCTATTGGTCTTTCAGCTGACGCCGTATGTTCTCATCTGTCTTGTGATATGTCTTGCAATAGTCTGCATAAATATTACATTGTAACCAAAATGGCGTCTGCCATGTTTAAAAACATTACTTTAATAAAGTATTTATATGAAGTCTAACGATCGATTCGTTTAATGTATTTTCAAAGTATTAAAGGTCGTTTCTTGGCGCTTGATTGTTATATATCTGGGTTATTTTTTTAATCTTAAGTTGAAAATTAAAATGACATAATTGTTTTTCGTCAGGCGAGGAACAAGGAAAGATAAATATAATTGAGAATAGGAAGAATACAGTGAGGACAACCCTAGTGGTCTTGTTAGAGAAACGCTTGTTTTCCTACCCAGGGCTTACGGGTTAAATTTACGTTGAAACCCAATTTGTTAAAGAGTTTCAGACTGATTTTCAATAAAGCCATCGTTATCATTTTTCTAGTTGGTTGGAAGAGATTGACATATGGTAATAAGTCTGCTGAGTTCTACTGTATACAAATAATGTAATATAACAAAATACAGTATTTAACGACAGCATACACCACAGTTGGGAGATATATTATACCATACATAATTGTAAAACTAGGCGATACGGCGTATAAAAAATAACATATAAACACTCCCGTCGAAATTTTACAGTTTGTTTTTCTTTCATTAATTTTATTTCATTCGCCATTTTGATGTTGTGTTTTAGTTAAAAATAAAAAGGAAATTGCTTTTAAATATGGAAATATATTGTAAAAAAACGTTATTTGAAGATTTCGAATGGTGGAGAGGGCAGTCACCCCATTACTTCTTAAAGCAATTAAGGGTGGTATGTTTTTTCTTATAAATTTGAGTTTAAAGTTTTCTATTCATTTACTTCATAAAAATCTTATTGAAAAATTCTCGATTTATTTTGGAGGTGTTAAAAATATAATAAATATTCGGTTTGAAATATAAATGTATTTTTACACTTAGGATAGTATTTTTTTTTCAACTTTTATTTTTACCTTTTATCCATTGACATTATTCGCAAGCCTTAGTCAATAAATATACCTACACCCTCTGAATTTGATTTATTTGACTGTTAAGTAATCTTTTCCCCCCTGTTCATTTTAATACATCTTTAACAAAGACCAGATAAACTGATATAGTCTGAAACTGAAACACACCTAGATCAGTAAAACTAATGAATATCAAACACTTAGTTTTAGAAAACTTGCCTTGAAGTAAAAGAAACGGTGCGTGATATTTTAAATAATTTATATTTTCCTACATTTGAATCACCTATTATTGTATTTAATGTTTTCCGACATAAATATTTGCAATTATGACAGTCGTGACAATTTTAATGAGTTTTGTGTGAAGCTACTAATAATACATTTTAATTATTGTCAGTAACATAGATACTTACTTCTTTATTAAAAATGCACGAAAAACTTTTTACCACCAATGTGAAACGATTTATAATTATGACTCAACACTGTGGCGTCATTTTTTAAATCGCACTGACTTCAAGTTAAAAAACTTGAAGAAACACAACTCCGAAAGTATGAAGTACTTTTTTTTAAATATATTTTTTATAAAAAATATAGGTTATAAAATTAAACATAATAAATACTTTATCTCCCACTAAAGTCATTATTTTCAATAATTTTTCCTAGTAACTTTTTTCATTAGTGTACTCTCCGTTTGTAATAAAAATGTGGTTTGTTATATAACATTAGACTATCGTTGTATACAACTCTTCCAACCTATCTGAAAAATATAACCAAAATATAATACTCTTTAAAAAAAGATTTCCAACGAGAATCGATCTCGTAACCTTCAGTTTAGAAGAAGCCTGTCTTACTAGCTAGATCAAGAAGATCGTTATAAAATGTTTAAAATTTTATATTTTTTGATACATTTTCTTCATAAATATAAAAGGGTTTATAAAATTTAAAGTTTTTTTTAAAACAATATGTACAGAGGAAAGCAAGAAACGTATCCTTGATTAAAATTTTAGATACTTAGAAATATTATTTTCTCTGTATTGTATTTAATATTTTATAACATCAAAATTATTTTTATTAAAAATTTAGTTATCTTTTCAAAATATTATTTGCCATCGTTGTTAAGTATAAAGTATAGCACCGAAGTAAATACAAAATATAAATGTTTTAAAATACCTCAACAGTTATTTAAATGTATTTATTTCAACAGTTATTTAAATGTAACGATAATGAAGTGTTTAAATATTTAACGCAACCTCTCCGATAAGGTGTAACATGCTTTAGAAAAGTCATTAATACATGACAGTAAAAAAACCATTAACTTTGATCTTTAACTATTGAAAACAATGCGACATAAATGCATATGAAATGTTACTAACTTCAAGGCTACCAATATCAAAGGTATAGACTATTTTTTCGTTCTATTTATGGCCTAAAATAAATATAAGTTTATTGATATCAACATAGTATGTACACATATAAATACATTCCAAAATCGCACATACTATATAACTCAAGATAGCATAAGCTACAGTAAATATATTTAAGAGAGAACCAACAAAAGGTCTGGGCTCATCTCATAACACCGCTTCCCCCACACCCTTGTAAATGTACATAAAATAATAACGGAAATAACAAAATACAACATATTACAAATACATGTTTTAATAAGATATATGGGTTTAACACAAATTGGCAACTAATATTTTACTGTTTCTGAGATATTTAAATTGAAAAATGGGAAGTTTTACCAACATACCTACGAGTATATGCATGTATGTATGTACGAGTATATCTGGACAATTCTACATTTTTCGATGTTGTAAAAAGAATATATCCTGTTGTATTGTACCATTTTATCGTTATATTCAATACAACCTGGTGGATTTACTGCCTTGTAATAATTTCTTCTAGCCAACCAGAAAAATGTTTCAACTCTCAAGTAAAAACCAGACTGGAATGTTGGGAATTGAATCCACAATCTCCGGTTCGGAATCCAGGCGTCTTAGCAACAAATCAGTTAAAATATTGATTCCAATTGTTAAATTTGACCAAATATGTACATATATCAATTGATGATAATTATCACAAATTCGCATTTTGGAAATCTAGCACTGTTAAAAAAATAATTGAGCGTACAAAATCTTTATTTAAAAAAATATCAATTTTAGATGGTTCTTTAAAAGTATGTAAATACCTAAATGTTGATTCCGTTACTTTGGCAGATATAATCTATTACTAATAGTCATGTACGAGTATTATGGCTAGCTGTCTTGAAAAATTTTTGTATGAGCTGTATGCAGGTATTATTCGGCTTGAATTTTTTGACACTTGTAGCTTGATTGATTACAGTTTAACTGGTGTTTTCTAATTATTTGTATGTTAAATGAAACAAAAGTCTAAGAAAATTTAAGTTTTAGGATAATTATTTTTAATTGATAGTAAAACAATATTAATAAAAACTAAATAGGCTTTCAAAAACCGTTTACAATAATTCGAGATTTAAGCCATGTTTTTATAAATAAAAGCAGCATTCTTACTTTTTAACTACAGTATATCAAAGGTCTAGAGGCTGGTAAAACAACAATTCTTCAGGAAAATTGTTATTTTTTCAGGTTTTTTCAGCAAATTAATCAATATAGTTTCTTGTCACTTTTTTATTTATTAAAGTAACAATAAATATTAACTGAAGGTTAATCTAGCATCTACAATTCATAGCATCAGATTTCCTTTTATTATCCTAGTTTATGTTCGTGAATGTCCCTAGAGAATATTTAGGTATGGACTTGTCACTTAATAACAAGTTTTTCCCATAAACGTTGAGAATTATTATCTCTGTCTCCTTTTTTGATTAATTTGATTGTGTCGTGATGCATTTCTTATTCCGTATTTCTCTGTGTATCCTGCACCTTGTTAAGAAAACTAGTTGACAAAAATCGTGGTTTCTACACTGAATGGCAGGTCTTTTAGAAGATTTGTTTTGAAGTTAATTGGAAAAAATCCTAAGATAATAGATTGAATTTACAAGTTTAAATTGTCTTTTCCCCTTAGCTTTATGAAATATATGTGGGCGGCTGGAGTCAAACGGTCAACATTTATGTTAAGCAAACGAGGGATGAATTTAAGTTTTCTATAGCTTGTATGCTACAAGTTTTAAATTCCTATAGCGCTTTTAAGTAACCCAGAAACAGTGCTAAATAAAATTCTGCCTAGGTAAAGGTTGTAGCAGATTAAACCTGTTTGTCGCGTTGGAAAAAATTGGAATATCCTTGCCATCGTAAATTTGGGTTAACCTGTCAAGTCTTTATTG
Source organism: Odontocerum albicorne (assembly GCA_949825065.1). Taxonomy (NCBI): domain Eukaryota; kingdom Metazoa; phylum Arthropoda; class Insecta; order Trichoptera; family Odontoceridae; genus Odontocerum; species Odontocerum albicorne. The sequence goes on from OX463858.1 coordinate 17,686,011, forward strand.
TATTGCATTACACCATTGCTGCACCAGTACAACTTGGGAGGCTTTCTGCTGTCTAGATATATTTTACAACCAACTGAAAATACATTAAAGATGCTTGGAGAGAAAACAGTCCGGATCCTTTTTAAAAAATCACGTTTCCAATGTGTACTGAATCTGTAATCTACGGATCGTAAGAACGGCCTGCTACAAACTAAGACACGGAGCTAATTAAGATTGTGCTTTTGCTAAAGTACAACAGCTTATATGGAGTAAACCAATACATGCACAGGTTTCCTTCATCCACAGGATGGATGACAATGGTACTCGATGTAGCAAAATATCAGTGTCAATGTGATAATTTGCCATCAGGTAACTAAGTTTCAATGGTATAACAGATAAATTAAATAGCATTTCAATAGATCAACTAATCAGCAATCTCTGTGACCCATTAGTGTCAACTCAACATCTGATCACTAGGATACCTGCAATTATGGTCACGCAGCCTCCTAACAGGACGGCACGCATCTTCACACCGAGGTCACTTATGACGGTTTCGTTTTGTTCATCATAATGTGTCATGTTGTCGCTTTGACGTGGCTTATCTTTGAATCAATATGGTGCTTTAGATGATTATAGTAATTATCAATTTTAAAACAAATATAAATTTAGTGAATTCGAAATTTTATTTTTCAATTTTGCTTAGTTTTATTTTTAATAATCTGTGTTTTGAAAATAATTTATAGTCGCATGGATCAAATTCGAAGTGTAAACAGTTCATCCGTTTGTTAATAGTGAATCGTTAGTTTTGTTACATTTTTATAATGTTCTATTATATTATATTTTCATTTTATACAGTTCAATGTGGTGCGTTTATTGGCTTGTGGCTTTTTTTTAACTAGAAAGTTGAACACGCGAAACCAGACTGAGTGCTTTTTCAAAAATCTACGAGTAGATACCAACAGAAACCAAACTCGCAACCCGCGAGATGCAAGACAAGTGTCTAATAAACTAGGTCACAAGGAGGATTTTTTTATTGCTTTTTAGGTAATATTGTTATAAGAATTTTAGAATTGATATTTTCCTTATTATCATATATGACTCCTAATATTCTCTTTATATCCAAACTGGAGGTGCGGATATATCGAAATCTGTTGTTAGAAGAGAACATTGTTTTCGGTTTCACTATGCAGCACTTGAAGCTAAGAGTAAGTTCGTTATTCGCGGTTCATCTGTACTTATCAGCAATGCTACCGCGTGTAAAGATACTACCGCATAGTAGATATCTAAAGAACTTATTTAACCAGCCTGCGATATTGTTTTTGGTTCTTCGGGAATCGAATTCCACACCCCCGGGTGGAAAACCAACGTTCTACGTACAAAGACATGCAAATCAATCTATTGAGTTTCAAGATATATTCTATAAATGTAAGGAAAGGGGTTTCCTTTATAGTATCTGGTCTAGTTATTTTTAATCGATCATATTATCAACGATAGTTTGAAAACATTTGATAGACATTGACGGATATCTGCCCATTGTCTAAATCTCGTTACATTTTGCAAGTCAACCGACACGCGACACATGGTACCTATAACAATATAGAAACGGGATTAAATCTGAAATGTGTGACATACATAATCTCCGATGGTCACGCGATTCCCGTCCAAGCGTGATGGTCCATTTGGCGGGGTAACCTTGCCAGCAGCCGCCATTACGTTATGCAAGGGCACAAGATGGCGGATGCGTTGCACGCGAGACCCTACTGGACTTACGTTTTTGGCGAATTTGCAAAAAAATATATTCATTTTTGAAGGGGGATAAGTGAAAACAGACTAATGCTAAAATTTCTTTTTAATTATTTTGACTTGATTCATTGCATATCCTCACACAGAATATATTAGACAAATATTTTCTTACTTTCAAAATTTTAATTTGTTTATTAAACTTTGTATGTGTTTTGTTAATTTCACAACGTAAATTTGTGTATCAAGCCAAAAAATATTTTATGATGTGAAAACAACATAATGTTTAGTTTTATTCAGGGTCTAATAATCACTGAACTTAATAAAATATATTATAGAAGATGGAGCTTTAAATTAGTAAAAATATAGGTAAAATTATTTAAATAATCATTGCTGAATTTCAGTTCAGTTCGATTACACCATTACTCACGCGTTTATGAGGGACACAAAAAACTTCCATAAAGCGTAATCAACACTAGAATATCAAAACCGTCTTAATTTATTATGCACGACGTCCCTAAGTGACGAAGGAGGAATTGCCCAAATGGCCTCCTTCTCCGACGGTGTCACAGCCGAATCTAAAAAGACTATTAGGGACGAGGCAAGGGCCGATGTAACGGATGAAAGAAAAAATGCTAAATAAGATGGTTTGGGCATGTAGAACGAATTAATATACAAAGACTAACATAAAAAATATACAGTATAAATGTGAATGCAAGGTGTGCTGGAGAAAGACCAAGTGTGTTTGAATCAAGTGAATGATATTTTGAAACAAAGAAATGTAAAGTGTGTAACATCGTAGGAGTTGTATGAGAAGGTGTATGGGTGTAGAAGAGGTCAAATATGTGTATCGCGATAGGAAAGTCCTCATTGCTTAACCCGTCAGCGAAACGGCGGTTTGAGATTGTACAATGCGTAGGAATTTTTTTTTTCTTGTAAATAAAATATTTCTTGTAAATATTTTTTCCACTAAACAATCGAGGGTTAGAAATAGTCGTCTTCGGATCTAAAGAAGCATTGAACTAGGGTAAGTACCTATCTTAAGTGTGCAATTGTTGTTAACAGCTGTTTAAGTCGAGGACCACGTAAAGTGTCCGCTGAAGACCGCCAGCGCGGCCATTTCTGCCAACTACATGCCATTTTTGGCCAGATCCGATCGTTATTCTGTAGCGTTCTCTGCCAGTAATGACAACACGTTCCAAAAGGGAAATAAAATATATTATATAGATTCGACATTGGCGCTACAAATTTAGAGATCATTGCTTATTTTTTCTTTCAAATTTTGTTTTCTAAATTTCTAACTGCTATCGAATATTTCGGCTAAACTAATTAGGTATTTGTTTTGAAATAACTACGTAATAAATGTTTTCTTTTGTATGAGTTTTTTTATCATACTTTTGTTGTATACGGTACAACCTGGCGGACTTATTTCATGTGTCAATCTCTTCCAATTAACCCGAAATATGTTAAAGAGGCCTTAACTAACAACCAGGTAGGAATCCTTTTAAAAGAATCTGGGTTTCAACGTAAATCAAACTCACAACCTCCGAGACGGTATACAGGCGTCTTACCAACTAGGCCACGAAAGTCAGCTTTTATGAAAATAATGGAATTTAGCTATGAAATACATGCATTACTGTTTTAGCTTCTAGCATATATAGGATTGAAGTATGCTTAAAATAAAACCAATTGTATATGTTATACCTTGGTTCGTTTTTTGATTAAAAATACAATTATTAAATTGAGTACTAAAAAAGGGAGTCAAAAACTTGAACCTCCACTGTCATTTTATAGTTGTAACACGTGACATAAACGTGCATTTAGGACTGCAATCTGAAAATATAAGGATTTTTTATGTTTCAGAAGGATTAGTTTTATATGTTTTTATTGATCTTCTTAATCTTGAACACATTTTAATTAATTTTAAGAAAAATTAACTGTGTCTTAGTTCATAAATTTAAAGAGTTCCATAACACCTCAATTCATGCATTGACCAACAAAAAAATATGTTTGGTTAAAAAGAGTACTGAATATACTCTGAATTCTTGTCAATTTATATTATAAATATTTAAAAAAATATATCAAGAAATCGTGGAAGGATCTTTGATCATTACATGTCGCCCAAAATATAATAAAAATTAGGTATTTAATTGTGTCACAATACGTGTAATGTATTTAGACATATTTTTCCATAATACTTTAACTTCACTTCAATTGATTATTTAGTTGTTATTCCATTGAAACTCTTGAATATCATAAGAGCGTCTTGTAAACAATGCTCTTTTTACCAAATCAATCTGCTGCAATTTAATGCCATACCATGTGACTACGTTAAAATTTATAAAAAGTTAACTTATAAAAATAAATCATTTATTTGAATTTCTATCAAAATACTTATTTTACGCCACTGTACGCGTGACGAAAAAAAATACATAAAATCAATGAGTAATAATCATATACCATTCTTAAAAGCTAGTATAAATTTAAAAACCTATATCGTTTTTCATATTTGTGCTAAATTCGTATTGTTAACGCATCATTTATTCATCAATTCTTAAATTGGTAAACACAACATTAATAAAAATACCCATTATTTGTCAAAATGATTACATTTAGTGCGAATTTCTCACTAATGAATTATGCTTATTTTCAGTCATAATGTCTGTTAAAAATATTCATTTAATACGCCTGGTGTTATATGGTATTTTTTTCGTTAAAAATGTATTCGTTTTGCCATTGAATTAATCTATTTATTTATTATCCACATTATAAAATTAACAAGTATTAATTGAAAGGTGAACCGTAGAACACAAATACATAACAATGCAAAAAATACTATTTACAAAATATAGATAATAGTTTCACTAGACAATGCAATATACTGGTCTCATTCCTTAATCACAAATTTTATATATTTGAATTTCATATACCATATATCCAAATACTAAAAAACTCAGCCATGCCATCTTTACATAAACATAAATCCCGAGATGTCTCTTACAAAATTCCAACCGTATCATAATCTCAACATTTCTTTCCTTTATTTCGTTTCTCGAGCATCGTTTAACTACTTTTTCTACCTTAATCATGATTCAATGAATAATAAAAAATCAACACAGTTAAAAAAATTATCGATTCTTGTCTTTTTTTTCTTGAAAAATTAAAACAATTTTCATACAAATGATATAGAAGAGACTTTTAGATGTGGTGTTAGAAAACCAATTGAAAAATATTTATTTAATTGTAAATATTTTACTTTATAAGATACATGATGAATTCATTTCACTTATTTGTAAAAAAAAATGATATAATTTGAGTACTGAAATATAATATGGAAGTACATAAAAAACTAAACCTACATTTTTTTTGTTTATTTAACAGTTCAATGCTACTCGTATATATTATACTATGAGTATCCAGAAAGTAAGTGTACTGAGGCTCTCACGACCGGATGGATTTTATTTTCGACATGTTGGCTACACTTCCGTGTAGCCTGACCCTTCCCCTCCGCAACGAGACCGGTTCGAGGTCAGTACGTTGAGAAGTGTCGACGCGACAACACGTTTCGTGAAAAATGTCAATCCAATCTCCCGCCAAGTGCGAAATAAATAATGCCGGGCAAGAGTTTTTGAGGCGCTGCAAACTCCATGGATATGATTTTTTCCGTTCCATCGTTACTGGAGATGAAACTTGGGTTGCACACTACACGCCTGAAACCAAAAGGCAGTCTCAACAGTGGCGTTACACCTCTTCACCCTCCGCCAAAAAGTTCAAAACCACAATTTCAGCCAAGAAAATCATGGCATCCGTGTTTTGGGACTGTCAAGGCATAATTTTAATTGAATATATGCCTCAAGGGGAGACCATCAACTCTGCAAGATACTGTGAGACCCAAAAAAAATTGCGGAGGGCGATTCAGAACAAGAGGAGAGGCATGCTGACAAAAGGAGTCTGCCTGCTGCACGACGATGCCAGACCACACACGGCCAACGCCACGAAGGAACTGCTCGCCTCGTTTAAATGGGATGTCCTGAACCATCCCGCGCATTCCCCTGACCTAGCACCTTCAGATTACTATCTCTTTACCTCCCTGAAGCTGCACATGGGTGGAAAAAGGTTTTCAACCGACGAGGAGGTAAAGGAGGAGGTGGAGAAGTGGACAGAGGGGTTGGCGGGAAACTACTTCGAGGAAGGCATCAAAAAGTTGATACCCCGCTACACCACCTGCATTGAGAGGAATGGCGACTATGTCGAAAAATAGCTTACATATGTACTACGGTAACCACGTAATTTTTTGTTTAAATAAAAAAAATTGTAACCTACAAAAATTCAGTACACTTACTTTTTGGATATGCCTCGTATAAATATCTAGTCATTGGAATATTTTTTAACGATTTTATTCTGTTCAAAGCGGCTGGGTATTCCATCAATTTTATCAGACTAAGTAAAATGTAAGAGAGGTTCTTTCTCCAAGTCCATTTTAGGTAATATTTGATATATACAAGGAAGTTTATTTGTTGACAAGTTTAAGGATACGTTTAAGGAAATAGGCTTACGAATAACAGGTTCAATAGTCATAAGTATGAAATATATATGAATAAAAAATATATAATATATATATGTATGTTTAATTGACGCCATATTTTTCTCGTTAAAAACTTAATATGTTTCGCGACATGATTATTTAAATAAGGGTAAAACAAGTTTTCCCGATGTAATGCAAAAAAATATTAACATTATTTGAATCAAGAGCCGGTTTTCATAACATCTTTTTCAATTTCTACGTGTCAATATTTTTATGGATGCCGTCCATTGTGCATAAAAATTAACCCACTTGTATGGATTGATATTTCCATAGACACTCGCAATTAAAAGTCATAAAGTGTTGTAAAAATGGAGACGTTAATAATTCGGGAGTCCAATATAAGGTACTGAATATTGATAGTACATTATATTCTGATCATTGTAAAAAAGGGTACACAGTCGTGCAGGGATGTCAATTGGAAATTATTTCATATGAATTTGAAGATATTTTAAGGAAAAAAATACGCAAATCAACTTTACAATTAGAATTGTTTCAGTGATCTTCATTGGTTTTGTCAAATATGAGGCCAAAAATAAGATTTTTTGAAAATTTTAGTCAGATGGTAATAACTATGTAACATATGTGCAGAAATTTAATATTGATATTTTATAGTAGTTTTTGATCAGTTCTAGATATATATCTTAAATAGGAGCATGAGACATATTGCTTCAGCATTACTTAATTTTTTTTCGAAGTGTTGTTCAAACTAATTTTATTTCATTACTCTTGTACACAAATTCATAAATGCTCCAGACTTAGCGAAAAATCACACAAAAAAATAAATTCTTATTCAACACACGTGTCAAAACATTTACTACACATAAATGTTAAAAGAAGTAAGATTAATCATATAAGGTTTTTCGGAATTTTGTAACGTGTGGTTTGGCTTATGATGCCAACATTTTGAAAACGTTGCAGTTTTCATCTTCAAGACTTGTTTTACTGCAGCATTGATAACACAAACCAAAACACGCTGTACCGCACTCTGAAAGACAACTTATGCAAATGACAGTGAGAGCTTTAAAATATATTAGACATATCGTTACGTTTTATCATATCGTTACTTTTTAGCATAATTTTTGCAAATCATACAAATAATAGTGTTATTTTTGTGATTTACTAACCTAAAAAAATCATTCTAAATTTCTGAATCTAATGTTTTAATGAGTGAAATTCTAATGAACTGTACAATAAGAAGATATCTACGGAGTTCTTCTGCAACTTGTATATTTTATTTCATTACTTCAAAAATCTCAACAGTTGACGGACATAACCTCAATTAAGATAAGAATGCAAAACGTTTAAAGGACAACCAAGCATTTATACACAAAGACAATTTATTCCAGTGCGGTTGCAAAGCTCGTTGCAAATCTCTTTCCGATTGTCTATTATCCATGGCAACATTGTGCCCACGATATAATATATTTTCCATTGCAATATTTTAATGTGGCAACCAATTTTGGCGGGTGGTCCGCCATTTTGCATTCCCGATGCCACGTCGCATTCCCGCGCTTTTGCCGGCGTGGCGGCGCGCGCGGTGCATAGCCAATCGCACGGCGCGAAATCCACACAACACTGGTAGGTACCTAGCTGCAGGGCCTGCAAAAGGTATTTTCCAGCCTCGACGAGAAAACTAAGGTTGTCATCCACAAATAAACATCATCCTTTCTGCTGTTCTGATGTACCTTCATGATGAGGAAATGAAATCATCATTAATTCGTTGACATCCCTTCCATTTCCCTGTTTTTTTTTATATAACTAGATAATAGTTTATCTTATTTCTTCTTTGTTCTTCTGTGTATTTAACCACATCGAGATTCTTCAAGCAATTGTCTTCTCGGTATCATGTAGCATTGATATTATTTTTCATTTTCAAACCCTAATCCCTTTTAAAATGAAGTTAAATCGGCACCAAAGTGGTCTTCCTAAAACTAAATAATGTTTTTCAGAATTTTAGCTTCCTCGTTAACTAACATTAATCACATTTCACTAGGTGTTGATCATTTAATCAAACAATTTCTTTCACTTTGTTATATAATTTACATAGAAACACATTTTTAAAATAATTTATATATTGTAGAAACTGTCACAATTTTTTCACAAAGTATTTTTTTAAATTTCTCAAACTTGTAGTATACCATTCTGAAAGATCTCAGTGTCAGCAAGGAAAACATATATCATAGTTATGGAGTCTGTAGCAGGGATTTATAGAAACCGTGATACACTTTTGTCAGTAGCTGGTAACAGATAAAATAGTCAGTGTTTAAAAAAACGGATAGGATATTACGAAAAATATGAACTCTTTTTTAAAATGTGACTAACCTTAAAAATTATATATATTTCTAATTGTTTGTGTATTAGCGGCAAATGTGTTCTGCCTTCGCAAATATTGCTAAAAGTTTTTAAATACATATTTGTAAACATGTCATATTGATCTAATACATATTTATTAGAAACTTATTCAAACAAAAAACACATTAAGATTCCCGTTTAGGAACAGCAAAAACTAAGAAATGTTGTTAAAAAATGCACACTATTACTAACAAATAATCCAAACCAAAAAGTTTGGGCATCTCTTGCGTCCTGAATGAAATCAGGGACACCGAGGATTAAGTATATAATGGATATGGTATCTGTTGCTGTGATTTACAATAATCATATTACATCTTTATTAAAAACTGGTAATAAAGTTGTGATGGCCAGTGATCAGAAAATAAAAATTACATTAGATGAAATATGGAGTGTTATTCGCATAGAAATGTAATTGCGGTGGTCCTAATGGTTTATTGCCTGAATTTAACGCATACATAAAATGAAGTTGTGCACCGTCCCTGTTTATCTGCTACCTTCCCACGTACAAAAGCAGATTTATTGTAATCAAAAAATAAAAAAAAGAAGAAAACTATTCATCCGCTGCAGATTGCCGCGGAGTACTAATGTCAGATTCTCTCTAAGAATAATGGCTAACGTCTGCGCCGTAGAGTGCGGGCTAAAATCACGCGGAGAAAGATACCGGCGACTTTCTTGGAATTTTGCAGCGCAACATAACATTTACTTAGCAGATTTTCTCAGTTTATTATACAAATTGTAACAGTAATGTAAGGTTTTTTATCAAAAATGTAATAAACACTATTTATTTTTCTCAAGACTTTTGCCAAATGTCATACATACGCATTTTAAAATAGTTTTTACATACAATTAGCACATATCCATGACAGCTATTCTAGAGATTTTTATATCGATTTTTACATGGTATTTTTCTTAAACAATTCAAGTGCTGTTCTGAAACAATTCAAATACGGAATTTTTAAGGTTCAATGTTTTATAAAAAAATAGACGCAGGCACATAGTCTCGGTTACAAAAAGATATATTACTGATATGGGTGAAATTTCTGAAAATGTTAGCATAGAAAAATGATAGTTAATTTAACATTTATTGAAGAAAAATAGGATTTTTTGGGAAATGTTATCACAAATAATGCAGTCTTTTAGTGGCAAAATTTCTGAAATATTCTAAAGATACAAAGATACTCGTGAAATCCATTACAGAATACGGAATGAAGTGATCAGGGATGAATATGAACTTAAGACGGATGTGTTGAGTATCATAAAGAAGATCACTTTGGGATAGTTTGGGCACATGGAACGAATGAATAAAGACTGGCAAAATAAATTTACAGCGTAAATATGAGTGAAGGTGTGGTCGAGGAGGACCATATGGTTGGATTAAGTGAATTAATTCTATTTGGAAAGTTAGAAAAAAGAGAAATCGTAGAAGGTATATTGATGTAGTAGAGGGGAAATGTGTATAGTGGTCTTACCTCTCTGCCTACCCTAGCAGGAAACGGCATGATGGTACGTACGTATGTAAAAATCTAATTTCCTTCCATGTGTGTATGCTTATGTCTTAACGCCAAATATGTTTTGGCGTCACTAATATTGCGAGAAATTTACAAACAAATCTAAAATTCCTTTAAATATGTTACATGACGACTTCCGTGGCCTTAGTTGGTAAAATGTTTGTAGTATTACATCTAGTATTGAATTGTATTATATATAATATTCCCAATAATATATGATAGTATTCAATCTCAATAGAAATTTTTATAAAATATTATAATAACTCTTTATAATATCACGTATTTTTAATGTTCCTTTTTTGTAACAATTCTATGTTCAAAATATAAATGAATTATTTTTCACAGTTCGCTCACAAAGTTTGACATCTCCATTTAGCGTGGTGTCAGCCAACCTCATTGCCTAGTCACTTTTCCCTCCTACTTTGTGGAGTTTTCCGTCACCTCGGACGGGTACAGGTGCGAAGAAAATAGATTGGGATGGGGGCGGAGGCGGGGAAATGAGAGATGGGGAGTGAGCTAAGGGTGGGAGGAGGAAACTAAGCAAGATTGAGACACGTGCTTTTGTAATAAAAATATTATGGTTTTAAGTTTTGTTCCTTTTTTTAATAAATATGATTAAGTGCTTAACCTATATATTTTTAATAAATATGATTAAGTGCTTATCATATAAATAATCTTAATGGAAAGTTTAAAAAATATATTAGGTTAAATTAGTAATAAAGTTTTAAATATTGTTATTGTAATAACATGACGACCTCTGTCTGTCTTCCAGATCGGCAGTCATGAGTTCGATTTCAGTTGTAACCCAACATATTTTAAAAAGGGTTCCAGTCTGAAGACCTCTTTTTGGTTGGTTAGAAAAAAATGTCACACTGCAATAAACCCGCCAAGTTGCAATGTATACAACGGAAGTGTTATACAATATATTACTTTATATTAAAACGTAGGTAATAAATATTACATGTTATCACATATAGCAATATTCAATCCATTTACATTCATACATCATAATTTTTTTGAGGTGAAGGATGTGTGGAGCAAGAAAATTTGACATACTATCCTCTCTGTCTACCCCAGGAAAATCGCATGATAGTATATACGAGTATGTATTAACAATATTTTCAATTTATAAATACATTCTTTGAGAAGTTGCATAGGAGAAGTAGTAATTTTTTTAAAGGATTTTACAAAAATATGTTAAATGTTTAGTTTTCATATTTTGTATGCATTTCAACTAAAATGTTATTTCTGAATTACAACAATTAAGATTTTTAGATTTCAATAATTGAACCTTCTTACATTTAATCTATTCAAGCTTTTATTTAAGATTACTTTTACCTAAAATATATTTTGATAATATAGCTTAAGTATTTTATAATTTACTTAAAAACTTTCGCACTATAAACTTAATAGGTAAAACAAGATGTTCTAAATTACTTAATTGAAAAACAATCATCCCTGTTACTGCCATTTAACTCTAGGGGTGGTGAATTGTTGGGAAGACTACAATGAGAACCTTCTGACTTCTTTTGCATACCTACTTGGGAATTCACTGAAACAAATTCACGTTATTTTAATTATGTACGTGTTTTGTATGTATATCATTGCGTGTTTTATATGTGAAAGCTCTTTTATTTCTGCTGACATGGACGTGAAATAAGTTATTTTATTTTGTAAAACATGTAAGCATTTAATTATTTTTTTATTTAAGTAATACATAATAGAAATAAAGATATAAAGCCTCAAACCATATATTCAATAAAAACACCAAATAAAATAAAACTAATATATGACGCTTAAGATATATTTATTAGGCGGGTTTATTGCTGTCATGTGATAATCTCTTTCAACCATCCAGAAAGGTGTTGAAGAGGCCTTAAATAAAAACCAGATTAAAATTATTTTTAAAAATCTAAGTTCCAGTGAGGATCGGGAAAGACAGGTGTTCTATGAATTAGACCAGCGGTCAGCAAACATTTTTTGCAAAGGGCCAAATAGTATACACTTTAGACTCTGTATGGGCCAAGAGGCGATCTCCAGGATATTTATAAAGGTATGCCTACTTAAATAACAAAACAATGTCGAATCTACTGAACAAAATGTAGCGTAATAATAATTAGTAAGAAGAGACGGCGGGCCGGATTTGGCCCGCTATCCGTATTTTGCCGACCCCTGAACTAAGTCACAGAGGTCATTATATTTCTGAGTTGTTGGAAAAAAAATCCGTTTCCAATAATTCTGCCTGGCTGTATTGTATTTTTCAACGGAATACTTGCAATACAAAACAAAAGACACTAATATTTTTAATTGTAAATAAAAAAAAACATAATTCTGATCATAGTCCATCATATAGTACAAGGGGTGAAAGTGAACAAGTGAAGCAAAACATTTGAAAATTCCTTAATTAAAAAATTCATCCCCTCACCGCGGACTCACCTCAAGGGGAGTTATAGGGAAGACTTCCACAGAAAATCTTCCCTCCCCACACCTACTTGGGAATTCACTGAAGAAACTCGCGATCTTTTCCTACACCGTTCGTGTAAAATCGCTCTCGAAACGTGGCGCTGTGTAGAAGCGGCATAATAGAGAGGTGATCTTGAGAGTAGACTGAAGAGTGAGATGCTGCCGGTACCTACTTCAAGAGCTTTTTTAAAATTTTATTTTTAAGAGAAAATGTGATAGAAATAAACTTTTCACGACTTTTTTGTTCACGATTTTTAATCAGGAAAAAGTTTTGTTGACGCGAGTTATATTTTGTGTCTGATTTTTTTTAAACTTTGAACTGTGTAAAAAATTGTATTCCAACATATTATTTATTTAAATTAAAATCTAATAAAATCATTTTCATGCATTCTAAATCTCATTTACACTGAGATTGTCAGGGCACCAGAATATTCTGAGCCTAGTAATAATAAAAATGATAAAAGACAATTTATAAAGCGCCGTTTAGAGAGCAGAATCACGGACGATCTGACTCGAAATTCGAATCCATTATTAATGAAAGCTTAAAAATATTACAAAAAAAAAACAATCAACAGTAAGAACACGAAGATGGCGGCAGCGGTTTTAAGATTAAAAACTGCCCCGCATCTGCATATAGTTAAAGTGGATTGGGGAAATAGACCGAGTTATCTCGATTGTTTTTTAAAGTAGTTATCCCTAAATCATGGAAAATATTTCCTCTAGAATGTTTCAGGAGAATCCGTCAAGTAGGTTATTACAACAACTTTTAGACTGATTATTAGTGTCTAAAAAATATTTCAGTTTTTCAAACAATTTAAATAGAAGTTAATATTATAAAAAATAATAAGAGAAGTTAATATTACAAGTTATTGTTATTATTGAAGGCAAACGTTACTTTCCATGTATGAGAAATAACATCTATTGAACCATATTTAAGCTGTTAAAATTGATTTATTTACTAGAAATATATACCACGCTCAAATGTTCTTTGTAAACCATAATAATATTAACTAAATAAAATATAAAATATCAAAAACTTTGTAAAATTAACATAATTTGAAACACTTACGACGCAAGAAATAACTAATATATAGAACACCGCTGAACCAAAATACACTGATGTACAATAATTTAAGGTATTAAATCTAAATAATCTCAATATCCTGAAACAAAAATGCCTTACTTATAAAGTTGGTCATGTCTCAAAAAGAAGTTATACTCGTATATATAATATATCATAACGTACATATTTATAGGGTAGTTATAATTAACAGGAAATCTAAAACATGCACTGCTCAAACTTAAACTAACTTTATAAAAGAATACGCAAAAATAAAAAAAAAGTTAAAAACACTAGTGATTTTTTTCTTCGTTATGTTATTCCAGTTTTAATTGTTGTAATGACTTGACTACAGGTACATGTGCATACATACCTACCGTCAAGCAATTTTCTTGTCGGAGTTGGTAGAAAGGATAGAGTGCCAGACTTTTTTATCTCGACACACATCCTTACACTTTCTAGTACCTACAACTCCTACGATTTCTACGTGTTCTTTTAAAATATAATTCACTTGTTCCAACCTTACTTTCCTTGGTTTTTTTCTATTTCGCCTTCTAATTACATTCACACTACATATTTGTTTTGATAGTATTTTTTTCATTCATTCGTTTTACATGCCCAAACCATCTCAAAGTGCTTTTCTTCATCTTGCTTAACACATCAGCCTTAAGTTCACATTCATCCCTAAACATTTTATTCCTTATTCTAGTATACACTGTCACCCCATATATTTTTATAAGGACACGCATTTATACAGCATTCGGATCTTTTCCACGACTACGTTTCATTTTTGTACATCAAAGATGGTACAAAAAGGCTGTAGTTCTTTGAAACTTTGCGAATATTTACTCAAAAAACAAGACGGTCTCCTTTTTGTACGAATAAAAGTACAAGTATCGAGTCGCGGCAGTGTCTCACCGTCACCGCGAAGCTACTTCATCCCTCCCGTCACCTGATAAAAATTCCGGTCGCATCCCTAAACACGAAAAATCACTATTTTCGGGCCCAAGACACAATCATCTGCCATTTTCCTTATTTCAAAATATATTTTTTATTTTTAACAAATCCCTTATTTTCATTATAAAAGGTGTTTGGGTTCTAGATCGACTTCTTATTACTAAAAAATTAGATTAAAAAAAATCTGATTTCATATATTTTTTAATATTAAATATATCAGCAACAAAGCAACAAATTTTATCAACAATTAAGCAATTTTTTAAAATAGTGCATTATTTTACAATGCGCTTATCAGAAACTCATCCATTAATTTGTATGTTCCCCCTCAACCCATTCGAACTGGTTTTTCGGATACCTACGAGTATATTAAAGAGCGTTGTTGGGGACAGCATTTTTATTCGGCCCCATGAATCGCATTTTCATGTTTAAGAAATAGATTGTCATTTTATGTGAGGGCACTATTACTGCACGTGAATATGTGAGGGCACTATTACTGCACGTGAATATGTGAGGGCACTATTACTGCACGTGAATATGTGAGGGCACTATTACTGCACGTGAATATGCAACAACAGAACACACGCCAGTATTTTTACCAGATGATTTTTTTTACCATACTGAGAATTGAATCCGAAACCCGGGTGGAAGTTAAGCTTTATATCAACTAGTCCACGGAGATTATCTTCTCTTTGGGAAACGTTGCCACATTGCAATAAACACGGCAAGTTTTACTGTAGATATACGGCAAAACATTTTTATAATACATTCTTAGAAATAAATAATACATTTCAAAACAGTACTAATAATACATATCAAAATAAATAACACTAGTAGATTTGAAAATAAATAACACCGAATACCCAGAATGTTGAAGTTACAAAATGAACGGTTAACAGTTCCATAACTGACAATCATCTATTAATTTTAAGGCTCCTTTTTCATTAGTATATTTCAAGAATAATTTAAAGGAAGCAGGTGTATTCAGCTTAAAATGATTTACTCTATTTAAGAAATCCAATTTGTTGTGAGTTTTTTTTTAATTGTCGTTTATTTTATTTAGTGAAAAGAATATAAAGAAAAGTATTAGAGTTCAATCCGACTTAAGAAGCGCTTCGCTAAAGACGATGACATGGCCTCTCGACAGTTCAACGATCAGCCGGCAGTCCTCTACTATCCCATCTTCAGCGACGTGGCAACTCCTGTACACCCTATCTACGAGTACATGCAGTATATATCTACCTGAAGAAATATACCTTGGGTACTATCTGCGAATTCAGATATTTCTTTTTTGCTGATTTTGAAGTCACTTTTCAAACTAATAGAATTAGTTTATTTAGGAATAACTTTAATTTGGATAACTTGAAAAAATAATAATATATATGACTGAAGTCACAGATATCCGTAGGTCATACTTTCGAATACTAGTTGGCAAATAATACCTTTGTCGTTCGACTGGAGTAGAACAACATGGGGTTCGAACCTACGACCCTTCACATTTAAGTCCAGTGTACTACCGTGCGGCCATGCACCACATTGTAGATTCATTGTGAAAATCCGCCAAAATAAAACAACAGAGTACTTTTACCAACCATAATGTATGAAAGTGAAACGTGATTTGACAGTTTTTGAGGACATCAGAAATGTAGTTATAGAAACGAATGTGAACTACAGATCAATAGCTCTCGGAGGTGTAAGGATATTTTTATTTTTTTAAATTTAATTAAGTAATCTATAATACAAATATTTGCTAAACGTTATACCTATAAACAAATTTATATCTTGTGAACTAATCTAATGTATATATTTTAACTATGATCTAAATTGATTTTAATTTTATACATGTAATTTTAATAATATTAATATTGTAATTTATTTTAACCAACACTTGTTATTCCACTTTATGTAACGGTATAACCTTACCGGTTTCAAGGTTCTCACCTCATCATCAGGGGAGCTCTCTATGAGGTGAAAACAAGACTCTAAGAGGGGTTGGGGGGGGGTAGGGTTATACCGTTACATAAAGTGAAATAAACAGTGTTTAATAAAAACAAATTACAATGTCCTTAGACCTCCACAATGTTAATGCCTTAACTAAAAATAATATTATCTTAACATTTATATTTATGTTTGGATATTTTGAACGAATAATATAATCTGTTGTGAGTGGGAGTTTTTTCATAATTAAATGCCGCATCGAGAGGACTTTTATTATTTTATTTAATGCAGTAATGTCTGAAAGTAACTGGAATGTATAATAAATAATGAATAGGTCTACTATTTTTAAGGCATGACTATCTCTAATATTTTGGCTGATATCTAGATTATTATAATATAATTATAACAAATGATTATAAGTTCAATGGGTCTGGTTGAAAAATATATAGGATAATTATTTAAAAAGGAGAATAACTTGTTCAAATATTTTCATGGCACTTTTCCATTATTTTAAAATGTTTTTCAGAGTTGTTGCCATGTTGATTTGACTTTAATAATGTACGACATTTCAAAGGTGTTACAGCCTTCAATTCTAGGGTGATGTTATATTCTTACGTTTTTTAACATCGTCCTGAGGATGAATTCTGCAACGCCTTTGAAACGTCGGCCATAATTTAAGTCAACTCAACACGGCAACAACTTTGAAGAACTTTTTCAAATAGTGGAAAACCCTAGAAAAAATATTTTAACATAATTTTCTTTTAGATATTTATTCGAATCTAATTGTTGAAATTCACTTTTTTTTACTATATATAATTAATTTACTGCCTGTTCTGAGGCAGCATACCTAAAGCTGAAGTAATCTTTAATAAAACAAAGCAAAGTATTATACTTTTAAAAAGATCTATATTGTCTGGCAATAACATGAAAACTTGTCAATTCTTCCCTTAAAAGATATATTGAAATAATTTTCTGATCGGTTTCAATATTGCTTTCATTAACAATGCATACCAATATAAAATAATATATAGTTTTTTTGTACTAATAACTTGATTTGAGATTAGCTTCGTGCATTGCGTCGCTCGTCGCCGATTTGAAACACAGACAAGAAAATTGAAGACAGTCAACACCTATCGATTGCACCACACGGGGGCCAAATTGAAAATCAATTTGGCGGGGATTTCAAGGAGATATCTGCCACACTCTACCCCCTCAACCCGTGTACATTACAGGGAGTGGAAACATGCCCTTCCTGAAATATGTCAAAAACATTTCAAAAAATCAAATCCTTAAAATATACTCATATCGAGATATTTGACATACCTATCGGTTGGTGTCAAATGAAATAAAAACTAAATGATGAAATTAAACAAGTAAAGCAATAATGAAATATGAAAAAAATTGTTTGATTTATAATCAGTAAGGTATGTAAGAAATGTCAAAGTTTTGAAAAAAAAAAATATTTTCAATTTAAATTATGTGTATTATTTTTTTAATCTTAGAAAATACGTTTATTTCACGTTGTGATGTCATGTTAATATATTTTTTTTAAATGTAATAAAAACACTTATTTTTTGTGACATTCACTTCATCTTCGCCTGACGAGGAAGACGGAGAAACTGGTGTTGAATTCAAATAAAACAGTGGAGAATAAAAAATAAAAAAATTGTCTTATATTTATTTTACTAAAAAATATGATGCTGATTATTCTCAAATGATGGTAATGATTTAAACAAATTAAACCCACTTGTGAGAAAATAAAAATGAAATAATGTTTATCGGGAGAGCAATCATTGTAAATATATGATTAATAACTTTGTTTTTTTCCGAACGAAGATCAATAAAATGATTTCGGTTTCAATTCTCGATAATTTCGGTCTATTGGTTAAATGCAGGCCTTTTCAAATTTTGTAGTGGGTCGGGAGACATTTCTACATACAATAGTAAGAATACTTCTAAGTAGTACTGTATATAATGGAAGTATAATAATATAATGAATCACAGTAATGTAATTTATATTATTTTAAAGGTTAAAACAATATTTCAAGTGCTGTCAATCCATGTATATCATATAGACGTAATATGAATTACCCATCAATAATTATTACACAGAAAATTTTAGAACTGAAAGTGTGTAGTATTATTGTATGTAACTTGCAAGCTGGAAATTTTCTACAGTCAACCAAATAAATAAAAGTTTATATGAAAAAAATACTGAGAATTATTTTGCATGAATGATTTTTACATACGTGTATAAAAATGTATTAGTAGAAAAGAAAATTAAATTTAAGGATAGTTTTCCACTTGAAGGACAAAATCATAGATTGAAGCTACGAACCTAGATAGATGGAAAGAGATGAAGGAATAATGGGGATACATGGATGCTGGGGAATATCTTATGAAAAGGAAAAATCTGCAAAGTCACGATTTTGTAACGATCGCAACCATTAACAGGACACTTTTGACAGTGAAGTGAATTCATTTACTCTGCAACTTGATGATATACTACATAAATCTACTTTACCTCTCCTCACTATGGTGATTCATGGTTCAAGCCAGTAATGGTAATAGCTAAAGACAGCTTGTTAAAAACTTGTTAAATGCTAAGAGTCAATAAATAAATGTGTTCATGGTCTGATGGGAGTTGCGTTGCACCTTTGCAATATATAACTTATGTGAAGTTATTTAAAAGCATTAATCCTCATGTGTCGATGTTTCTTAAAAAGTTCTCTTTTTTGGTATTCTTACTCGCAACACCATGATAGTCTAAACTGAAAATATATTGCTTGCCTTACTCGCAACGCCATGATAGTCTTAACTGAAAATATACAAGTGATGGATAGCTTGTTCGGAGTTTCGGTCCGATGGTAGGACACCTTACTCCCTCATCGGATAAGTTCTGACTGTTAAGATATTTATTGGAAATTTTTGGATATATTGCTTGCCTTACTCGCAACGCCATGATAGTCTAAAGTGAAAATATATTGCTTGCCTTACTCGCAACACCATGATAGTCTACACTGAAAATATATTGCTTGCCTTAATAAGTGTAAGGTTATTATATTTTTCATCTCTCACATTTTTCATCTCTCACAAATTTTATTAACTATGATTTTTAAATAATATATATACAGATTGAAGAAATTTTGAAAAAAGCAGAGATAACGAGTAAAAGAACGGTAGGAATTGTATTTAAATATATATGTATATGAAGGATGTGAGGAAAGTATATCTGGGCAGGAAAATATAGTGCTCCATCATCTCTGTCTACCCCAACATGACACGTTAGTATGTATGTTTGTTTATACCGAGTGATTGTTACTTAATGTGACATGTGGAAAAACCTGATTAGAGGGACCAATATTCACGAATATTTTATTAATTTTCAAATATTAAGTTCTACCATAAATGGACTTCAAAACGAAATACTCGGCTATACTATATACCATATATATATTATTGGACAATTATGTACCATATATATATTATTGGACAACATGTAAAAAAGCTAGGACGTGGACGGTGCATTATTTTAGCACATCCAATGACTAAATAAATATGTGCCGACTCCGAGAAAGTTGATGGGACTTTCGGTAATACTTTCAAATTAAAAGTTCATTGAATTTTTTCGTTCTTCTAATTAGTGACCCGCCAAAGGTTGGGAATTTATATCACGTGAAAATAAACAATATTGTTTTTTGAACTTTTCTATAATCGCTATATGTCAAATCAAGGACCATTCACTTTGTTTAACTTAAAATATTATAATAGCAAAAGACAGCTTATGTCACAATATTTCTTGGGTTTTATATTTGAGTAGATCTTTTTAAGAAATAGGAAGTACAATACGTCAAAGACTTCGGCCTTAATTTTGTGGAACTCCATATTAAAATATTGAAAACTTTGTTACTAAATTGTTATTTCACTAAATTAGTATGTATTCCACTAATACGCATTTGAAAATATTTACTTTCTGGGATTTGCTGGAATAAACTTAAAAGGTTTTTGCTTACTTCCAAAAATTAAAACAAATTTTCTCCAAGTTTAAGTTTTCTTGTGATTAACATAAATTGAACTAAAAATTCAACCTAAAACGGTATTATCGTTTTTATTTACAATACATTTATGCAACCAACATCCCCAACCCCCCTTTATTTTATAATCCAAAGTTTTATCATAGAAAGTATTCAAGTTGCTTCAAAATGCACGCATCTGATTGGCTGATGCTGCAGTTCTTACCAATGTAGAAATATCATAGGGGTACGCTTTGACAAAGCATGGGGTAGTTTTTATTCTTGAAACTCACCCCTTCATATGATAACCTTGAAAGGATATAAATAAAGCTGTAGATTTTTTCAAATTTACTTCAATTATTATATTAACTGGATTGTTATTAACAAGACATTCGTTTTCTTGACTACTTTTTTTATTAAAACTAATTTAAACAAGACTTGCTGTTAATCTTTTTGAGCTGCATTGTTTTACACATTTTTGTACTGTACAACAAAAGTGTAATACAAACCAAGATAACGTCACCATTAGTGTATAATTTTTCAATATGTATTTATTTTATCTATTGAAAACGGTTAAAATAAAACCAATAAATCATCTCTGTTTACAAAAAAGCGCATTACTTTTCTAAATATTTGCGAGTAGAGGCGATCTAGTTTGCTTGGGAGGGTTGCGTACGTCATGGAAAAAAGTGTACCATTTTAAACCTCCCCTATTTTCTCTCCTGGGATAAAACTGTGCAGAATCCCATCCTTGGGCCCCCGATTTGTGAGCGGAATTGGTATAATGTATGTATGCGTATAGGTCTGATATCAGCGCTTTGACAACTTTTAACGATTTATTTATTTTTCATGGAAAAAACTTAAGACAATAAATGTAATTAAAAAATTACTAAAATAAAATAGAAACAATGGGTTATTTTATTCGTAATATTCTCAATACATTATTCAATATTTACATTGTTTTAACAGAAATGTGATCCATCGATAACAAGTACATAATAATGCAAAACCCCTTCATGTTGTGGATATACGAGTAGAAAACAATTTCACTAGAAAAGGCCTGTAACATAGTGGTCTAATTATTTAATTACAAATATCATATATTTATCCTAATATAGTATATACTATAACATTTCGCTGAAACAATACTTTCTATTCACATTCTTGTACACAATCAAGCTCTCTCACACACAATTCTGAGCTGATTATAATCTCATCAAAATCATGTTCAAACACTAATAATCACAAACTACATCCATAATCCATCATTCCCTCATATGTCTATGGTATGTGGCGGTCTTCAAAATATCCTCATTTTTCGCTTTACCCTTATTAAAGTCCAACCTTGTTACATGTTATAATTATGTGGACCTGAGTTAAGTTCCTTTCATACACATTTTCCAATTTAAGTAGATATCTTATATTATCTATTTGGAGAGAGATTATATTAACACTGGTCTTTCTCTAGGGATTTTCAGGTTTCATTCCCGGTATTACAATTAAACTATGGTATAATCCAATCAGTTTTTCAGACATAGGGCTTAGAATGCATTTTAGTACGTTGAACTATTGATACGAGGATTATTGTTTAAAACTTTCATAAATGAAAAGTAATGTTGATTGAGAAAAGTCTTTTTGTGTTAAGGTATTGAAAATGTGAGTGAAGACCAAAAAAAGTATTGTTGGATCAAGCGATTGATATTTTGAAATAAGGATACGAAATCGTAAGAGGCGTATAAATGTGGAAAAAGCAAACTATGAGTGTAGAGAAAAAAAAGTCTAATGCTCTGCCTTTACTGTCTACCTCAGTAGTGAGACGGCATGATAGTATCTATGTATGTATATAATCTCAAGAACGCTGATTTCATAACTCGTAGTTTCACTCAATCTTTGCACGACGACATGTTTAGCAAATGTGGTCATACTATAAAAGAAAAACAAAATAAATTACTCAACTAATTGTATATTTCTTTACGTATTTACTTTATATCTAAAGGCTCTCGTTTTGAGAGTAATAACAAATATTTAAAATTATAATATTTTATCCATATAAACATTTTGAGAATGTTTGGACTCAGGGGACCATAGATATATAAAATAAGTGGCAGAGAGTATTAGCAAGCGATACTTCTGCCCCCAGTCTATCATTGCGATATTATCTAATGCAATTTTTTATCCATGGAGGGCGAATGAGGGAAGCGCCACGAAACTGGTTATATTTATAGGTACCCATATTCGTTATATCGTGGAATCAGATATATAACCGCATTTCAAAATATATGTCGCAAAAAAACTAACACAAATGATTTTGATGCAGTTTCTGAAATATAATACCTCTTTAGGATTTAAAAAAAAAACATTGATAGTAACTTGAAACATATCTGAAATTTATTACCAAAATGATTTGATACAATCTTACGTTCAATTTGTATAATTTATAATATACCTTTTATTTGTCAAGTACATATCTAACTTTTTAAAGAATTTTATTTTTAACTTATCTAATACACATTTTTGTGAAACTTTTACGACATATACTATACAATTATGACCGCCGTTGCGTAGTTGATAAGATGTTCAGATTAAAAAAATGTCTAGCCTGGTTTTCACGTAAGCCTTATTTCAAATGTTCTTGGTTGATTGGAAGAGATTGATACATGGCAATACAATTTAATCGTATGAATAAACATTTTACAACAGTTTTCAATCGTCAACTGACGTTTAAAATCATATGCAAGTGTATATTACTTTCTTTTTAATATTATTTTTTTTTCTTAAATATTCTTTTTTTTATCAAAATTAACACTATACAGTTATAACTTGTATTTTTAATATCTAATAACGTATTTGGTATTAATAAAATTCTTTCCAAATTCATTTTAAATCGTGGCACGACGAAATAAAACTAATTTTTAATGTCGGAAGTGTAAAAATAATATATGTTATGATAGTATTAAGGACGAGGTATATGAACCTGACAGAAGTGTATGAACGTGGCAAGATGTACACTAGGATATAATGAAGTGAAGATCTGTTATATTTGCCTACTCTAATAGGAACATGGTGTGATAGGGACGACAATATATTCAAACACAATTTATTCGAATAAATTAAATGAAAATCCTCTTATGTAGTGTAAATTAAGGTTATAATTTGTTTACGTGAAGTATTATTTAAAAACTTTAAATGTCTGATAAAGTAGTCACTCTTTATAAATCATTTTATCTTCTTGATGGTCTAAAATTCTATAGCGAATTGTGCTTCTAGTATCAAAATGTATGAAACAATTCTTATTGTTTAGACTTTTTTAGTACAACACGATTCTACAGTTAGGTTATTTTAGAAATGAAAATTATTCTGAATTTTCAAAACCTTTGCTTAAAATTACCAGTTAGTACAGTAGTCCCCTGTTATCGGCGGCGGTCAACCGTGGTTCGAAAATTCAACATGTCATCAGAACTCAATTAAAAGTAGCTTAATGTTACGTTAAAATGTCTACGACATTCATCTCACTTCATCTATCATACCATCACTAGAAGAAGAAAGGTGAATACAGTACAGTTAGATAATTTGACAGATTTGGTTATTAGTTAATGTTGTTAATTTCTAACGGTATTTTATTATTCTATTGAATTTTCGTTGTATACAATACGACCTATCGGGCTTATTACCAAGTGTCAATGCCTTT
This sequence comes from Odontocerum albicorne, assembly GCA_949825065.1. NCBI lineage: Eukaryota > Metazoa > Arthropoda > Insecta > Trichoptera > Odontoceridae > Odontocerum > Odontocerum albicorne. The sequence goes on from OX463858.1 coordinate 17,710,291, forward strand.
CAACAAACCAGAAAGATGTTCAAGAGATCTTAAGTGAAAACCAGAGAGGAACATTTAAAAACAATTGGGTTCCAACGGAAATCAAACCCGCAACCCCCAAGCAGTCGTCTTACCAGATAAGCCACGGAGGTCATCACTATACTGTACTGTTGTAATTAATTTAAAAATTTAGCTTATTCTTAAATATAACATATACAAGTGTTCATATATAGGAACAAATATATTATAAGATTATTTACGTGTATAGCAGAGCTGCCCAACGTTTTTGCACACATGAACTGTTTTTATGAAAAGCGACGTCACGACAGACCAGTGTATACGAAAAAATACAAAATTATTATAAAATAATTTAATATTTGTTGTGAACAAAAAAAACACTACAAAAGTATTTCATTTACAAATTAACCATATACTCGTAAGTCATTATTTGGCTAGGTAGATATCCTTATATTTTACGTTTAAAACACTTTTTTTAGATCGTTGTACCTATTTCTTATTAGAATACACTAAAATAATATATTTTGGTATGCGCAATGAAAGAAACAATAAAGATCTTCTTAAAAGCATGTCGTGATCGATCGGTAGATTGCGATCGACTGATTGGGTACCCCTGACATAAAGGGTTTGTTCTAACTGCGGTTTTAGATATCTACTGAGGGTTTAGAAACGATTCTCCCGCGGATACAGAGGGACTAATGTGTTCTTATTCCCTATAACTTAACATATTCATTGGAGTGTTAAACATAATTTTAATATGCGTCGTAAACGTCTTTCTAGCAGGTAGGTACATAAAACATCAGTTTGGATAACTTGTAATTTGCATTTCCATATAAACTTTTTATTTTATGTCGTAAAGTGAGTAATTAAAACATAGTCATGGAAATGAATCTAGGTGTGACGGGATACGAACCTGCCGAAATGAAATAATAGATGACGTAATCAAACATTTCAACGTTTATATATGACGATATAATAATTATAAATTAACAGACAAACGTTGCCGACATTTCACAAAATAAATATAAGGCTTTTAAACAGTTTGTGTGTACATTAAATGAACAATTTATTATGTTGTGAAATCATCATTGCAAAGAAGACCACTGGAAAGATAAAAAAAAATATTATTTCCAAATCTGCCCGACGAAAACTTCAGCGGATTGAGCGTGATAAATTGTTTTAGCTCTGTCGGGTTTATTACCATGTAGCAATATCTTCCAACTGAAATATGCAAATGATGCGTTACTTGAAAAGTATACCCTCCTACAAAAAAATGGTACCAAATCCAATCGAACTTGCAACTTGAGGATTGCATGACACGCGTCTTACCTAACAACCACAACGGTCGTCCCAGAAGTGAAATAAAGTACACACAATAAAATCAAAATATATACATATACATCATCTCGTTACGGGGTAGGCAAAGAGAACAAATCTACAAACTTTCGCTTCGTCTACATTCATACATTTCGTTATACGCAATAGTCCATTATTCATTATTCACACTTCATTTTCCTTCAAAATCTGGTTAACATGATCAAGCTACGTTTTCCTTGGTCTACCGCGTCCACTCACACCTTGCACTTCTGACTTGTATACTCGCTTAATCATAATTCTCTTCACTTGTCCGAACCATCTTATAAATCCTTTCTACATCTTACTTGTAACGTTCATTTTATCCATGCATTGATTTCTTATGCTATGTTCCATACGTTAACGCTCCTAAAATATCTTAATGCACGCATCTCCACAGCATTAATCTTATTTTTATCCTTCTGCCAATTTCTGGTTTCACTTCCATACACCAAGGTGGGCACCAACGAACCACTGTCATTTTTGTAACTTTGGATTTAGCGCGGTTGTTGTATATAACATTAAGTGCTCCGCTTATCGTGTCCCCTGTTGCAACCCTTCTTTCAATGTCTCTTTCAGCTCGCCCGTCGCACGTAAACATGCTGCCCAGATAACCGAACATTATATTTTATGAATACACATCTATCAAAGTGGGTAAATATGCTCTAGACTTTTCTGTCAATTGGAAATGAAATATACTAGAACAGTGCCATCTATGAAGTATAGATGAAAGTAATATTCAGCTTAAGATAGAATATTCTTAGTAAACTGTTTGACTTAACTCTCAGGGTATCCGATGTTATGAAATATAAATGTTCAGATTTTTTTTGTTAATTAATTTATTTACAATATTATCTGTTTAATTGTAAAGACTTCAATCAAAACCATCTTATAACAAATTAATGATGTACCATTCAAAATAAATAAAATATTATGTGTCTTAAGATATAAAAAAATAATGAACATTTAACCAAAAATGTGTATGTCATTGTTCAATTTTGTATTTAAATACTAATATTATATTGTAAGCGAATATACTTAGTACATTTCAGCTCATATATTTGGTATCTCGAAATAATTTCGCCAAGAAATGTGGAGTTTTTCACCAAAATATTTTGAATGCATCGTCATGCCGAAAAGTTTTATATTAATTTTGTAAGAACAATGGCATTGTTTATTGATAAATGTATTGTTTTATTAGATAATTATATTAAAGACCAATTGTTTAAAGGATTGTTCGATTTCGTATGTTTTTTTATTTATTTTTATTTGTGAAAATTTCAACATTTTGTCAGGTAACTTGAGGTATAGATAATATGTACTCGTAGAAATGTGTGCTTAATCAATTGCTTAATATTCGTTTTTGATTATTTTAATATGGAAAACTTAAATAAATCAGATTTTAAGTATATAACACTGAAAAATATCACCGTTTTACTATCAAAGTATTTAATATGTATATAAAACATGTTCCTGCCATCATCACTTGACACTGGCGTATACTCCTTCATATATGTATAGAAGTTTACGGCCATTATTCAACAAGTAGAAAAAACACGTTCCATGTCCTACAATTGAAAAGAGAAAAATGAACAAATCCGCTTGCATTTTTTAGGAATCTAGCCCTAATTCGATTGAAAGTTGACATTATACGATACATAACGAAATAAAGTGAATGATATTCGTATATGATATGTATATTTTAAAACGTACTGAAATTTGTATACGCCGCTTTTAACATGCCATTTAAATAAACCAGCCAATGCAAATAGATTTTCGCGCTTTCCGCCATATATTTATTCACATCTTCAGACATTAGCGTTTCCCGCCGTTCCGACAGTTCCCGCGCTTTTCATACAAAGTGGCTGACGGAGTAAGTACCTATATTAGGGTAACTAGATTTGATAAAATTTAGAGATATTTTAAATTTTTGTTAATATCATTTTTAAGGTTTTCATGAACTATTTTACAAAATAATTATAGAAAACGATTCTTTTATAAACAACATTACTTGAATATTAACACTTCCCTTACTGTGCTAAAAAATTACGCCAGTTACGGTGTTGGACACTGAGGGTACACTAAAAATGTATGTTTTAAATTAAAATTATGCAAAATCTATTAGTTTTTTTTTTAATTAGCTATAAACATCATTTTATTGTGTAATAAAATGTCGAATAATATAAAATAAGTGTAAGAAATGATAAAATAATAGTTGAAACAGAGAAGTGACATTTCTATACGAATATAATTTTCCCACTGCGTCGTTCGGTCTGCGCAACGTTCAGAATGCGCATGACTGAAAAGAGGTCTCCAACCTTTTAACACTTCCCTTACTGTGCTAAAAAAATACGCCAGTAACGGCGTTGGACACTGAGGGTACACTAAACATGTATGTTTCAAATTAAAATTATGCAAAATCTGCTAGGTTATTTTTTGTTATTAGCTATAAACATCATTTTATTATGTAATAAAATGTCGAATAATATAAAATAAAGGTAAGAAATGATAAAATAAGAGCTAAAACAGAAAGGCATTTCTATAAGAATATTATTTTTACGCTGCGTCGTTCGGTCTGCGCAACATTCAGAATGCGCATGCGTGATAAGAGATTTCCAGCCTTTTAATTTTTTTTCATAAAATTACACAATAAAATGTAGCGTGTATTTTTTTGGCAATAAAACCATAATTCGAATAAAGACAATAAATAACATATAAACAAAATATAAAATGAATATATAAATTCAAAAATCAAGGTTTTAGGGCGAGAAATTTATATAGTATTATATAAACAAACACGAAATTCAAAATTATATATAAACAAACACGAAATTCAAATCAATAAAATATATGCAATTTGGAAAATATAAACACTACAGAAAATTTGAAAATAGGACAAACATATCATATAATCAAAGTTTAATCCTGTGGAGAAAGTTATCGCAATTGGGGCATGAAACCACTTTTTTTTTTACTATATTCTACGTACTAAACACGCAGGTGTTTGACAAATATTGCAGAATAGCCTGGTTTTTTTTCTCGAATGTTTTTAATAAAACCCACAACTTCCTCTTTTGAGGACCTCACGGGGTGCCAACAGGGTATTATTTACTAATGTTTCGGATATTGACTCGCCACAATATGTTAAAACTGTATTAAAAGCATCTTGTTGTTGCTATTTTTCCTTTTTAAGATATTGGGCATTGCCAATTCCAAACTTAACTCTCTTGTGAAATGTTTTCGGTGGTATTAATTATTTTGTTTCCACTCTGGATATTTGTCTATCCATAAGAGGTATGCATTCAATGCAGCCATATCTATAATTTCCATAAAAAGACGGAAAGGCCATCTTCTCGTTGACCTTGAGCAAGAGTACTCTCAAGTAATTTGGTCTCCCGTATCTACTCCAATTTTCGTATTATTATAATGATGTATAATTACTATAGTGGCTTTTGTTTTTCTGAATAATCAATTTCTGCATCATTGAATTGAGTGGATAATAATAATACTGCTTTATTTTTGTGGTACACACGAAACAAGTATTTTATTTTCAGCTACTATGGATTGTTTTCTCTCTAGACGGTATAAATCCAAGTGAGATTACACTTTTATTTTTTCGAAGCGTGCCAGTTAGAGTTAAACCTTTTAATAAAAGATTATCGGCTAATTTGATGGAGGTAATAAAAATACCTGTGGTTATCCTCCTGTTCGTGCCATACTGCGGTTGAACCATTTCTATAACTACTCAGTTACCTTGATTTATCTCTCTCTACGATGATTTATCATACCAGAATAAGCCTGTAAATTTGTTATGCGTCATATGCCGCCGCAGTCGGCAGCAACCCAGATTTTGATGCCATATTTACCAAGTTTAGACTTCATGTACACGCGAAATGAACAATTCTCTCTAAAGTTTGCCAAACGTTCATCTACAGTTATATTCGAAGATGGAGAATAATTGCTTTTGCACATATCCATAAACATTTTTGAAATCCACTCCATTGGTTCTAATTTATCTGAAAAAACCCTGATATCTCTCTTCTCGGGTTTCTTTATCATCAAAACGAATATGACTGTAAATATAGATGAATCTATCTCGAGACAGAGCTGTTGTGAAAAATGACTGGCAAAAGGGACTTTCACTTATCCACAATTCACTCAAAGATAGCTTTCGTGTTCGATTTCTGCCAGGTGCGAGCAATATTCCAATGAATTCATATAACTCGTCTTTTGATATTGGTTTGTTCTTTTCTGAATGAATTCGATTTAAATGACGATTTGTTTCTTAAACATCACTTTTACCACCTCTTCATTTACAAACAGACAACACATATATTTTATGGAATGTACATTTATACTTGAATTTCTCAGTCCAGAATCTTCGATGAGAATATTTGATACCCGACCGATGCCTCGAAGATTGAGGTGGTACTCGTAATGAACTCCATTCGAATCCATGTTTTGATGTAAATAATATTTCTTCGTCTTCTTCACTCGTCTCCAAATCAGAATATACTTCATCCTGTACCTCGACAAAATCTTCTGATTCTGATATATTGCCTGTCGCCTTAAATTCCAAATCGCTATCATCGCCGTCGATATTTCCCGCCATCTCAATTATTATATTTTTGAAAATGAAATAATAAATAAAATGTACATTTATTATAAAAAGAGTAATGGTACAATATAACATACCAGATAAAAAATGATAATAGAAAAAACATACCAGATAAAAATAAAAAATAACAATCAGGATTATAAAACTGGTGACGATCCCCTGGAACGGGCGCTATACGAACTGTCAAAAAAGAATGAGTGTTTGACATTTCGTCAATTCGCGATTTAAAATCATTAATTTCTGTTGAATTAACTATGAATGTTTTGTTTCCTAATGACATCATTCAAATCATAGAGGTTTCGATGAGGAATACATAAAGTATGAAGACCCTGCAAGCAGTATATTTCGAGAAATTAAATAAAATATAAGTCATGATCACTCGCTATCCATCACCGTACGGCAAGTGTTAATGAAAAATATACGAGTAGTTGTTTAAAATAAATGTTTCAACATTTCGTCCGTTTTGATAGAACAAAGAAATCATTCTAATACAATTGTAAATTATTATTTATAAAAAAAACACATCGAAATTTACAAAAAGTCATTTCCCATAATGTTCTCTGAAGTTAAGATAAAAAAAACATAAAGATATTTCCATTCAAAAACACTTTTTACCTTAATTCTCATTCATACTTGATACAGTTACAGATGATTTTGTTGTGCACATAAAAAAATATAATATCTTTTAAGTAGCATTAAATTATATAAAGTAAATTTTTCAAAGGTTTTGGCTTTAACCTTATGGAACTACGTATTATAATATATTAACAATAATTTACTTTATTATTCCACTAATGACATTAATCCCCACCTGGAACGTGATCATTCCGTTTAAATAAAGTCTCAGGATGGGAGGTAGAAACACGTGTTGCGAGGATTCATACAATAAATGGATAGGAAATAATTTAATTGTTAAAGGTTATATACATAAAGGTATTTTCAAAATATATGTAGCAACTTATTAAAAAGTATGGCAACCCTAACCTATCCACACATTTGGTATTGCCAGAGCGTAATGCTAACATTGAACATTCGACACCTGGCGGGCTTTCTCAACCCAACTAATTCAGAGTACCTACTCATCTGAAACCTTGAGTAAACACACACCTCATACTCGTATAGTGGCAACACACTCCCGAGTAGGTTTCTCCTGCTTCGAAATTATTTTATTGGCGTACAGATACAGTACCTGCCTGCCAGATTGTTCAAATGAGATGGAATTTTGTTTTCATTCGTATGGCAACACGACTATTTTAAATTTAGTGATTTATTAATTTTTATTTTTAAGGCTAAAATTTCATAAGCTGTTTTTGTTATAAAATATTTATTTATGACTATAATGCCAAAGAACACTTTTTGTCGATGAACGACAAAAAAATATCGATAAAACTCAAGGATATTAATGAATCTTTCTCTAATTTATGATTCTGAATCTACAATATATTAATAAACTACTACTTGTAACCTGTGAAATATTCACGGAAGTAAAACAAATTCTACATTTATGAAAATATATATTCATATATGTAAAATTTGTTTATATACGAGTATATCATTTACGAGTATACATCGTCCCATTTTAAACCGGTTCAAAAATTGTTAGCTAGGTATTTAAAATTCGTTCAGTTATCACGGACCCACCGAGATTCAAATTTCGAATTACTTTCGGAGAGAATCCAAGTATTCCTCTCTCGCTCTCTTGTATTCAAAATTCAATTCTCGTATTATTTCTTCGACGACAACCATCGTATGGGTTTTGGCCTATTTATACTATGATTCACTATTTTTCAAATTAAGATCGTAATATGTATAGTATGTATACATACTATACGTGTATGATCTACACCTGAGTTTGGACGAATTTCAAATGTGGAATGAAATCATAGATAATATATACTTTTTAGATCAAACACAATAATTGAAATATTAGTTCTTTATCTGTGTTGTCCCCGAAAATGATTAGTGTTCATTTAGATTTTCACTCAAGTTTGTTATTTACGAGTAGGTATTTAATATTTTTTTTGTTTTATTTCAGAATTTGTTCAATACCAGTTTTAAGTAAAAAAAAAGAAGTGTTTAAATACCACAATACATGTCTTCATAAAAGTACCTCATTATAATCAATAGTTTAAGACATTTTAAAAAAACGTATACAAACATGATCGAAATACTCCGAAAAAAGGTTAGATTAGCGCATATTTCAAACTACTTTCTATGTAGAAAATCAGTAATTTAATCGCACTTGAAAACATATGTATTAGAAAAGTAGTTTATAAGCAATAAATAATAGATGGGGTTGCTGAGAGAATTAGTAGAGAGACTTTTTCATACACTGATCTTATCCCCTTATCGAGTTTTCTTTCGGTGTTGCTATTCCCATAGAGTGGAACCGGCTTTCGTATTTTCTGCGATGTGGTGAGATACGGCCAATATTTTCTGAAATAGGGATAAGTGTAGGTTTCCCGTTGAATCTAGCATCAAAGTGTCAGTAAGATGAATTAATTTTCACCGTTAAGGCCTTGATCTGAATCTGAATGAACATTCAGCTTACGAGGGTGAGACGCATGCTGATTGCCGAGAACCAAGGAACAGCAAGGAGTGGGGGTGCTAATCTCCTTTAACGACTTGATTCAATGCCTGTGTCTGTTGACAGATTGTACGTTACAAGCATAATTTAACGAATAAACAGGATCACTTAGATTCCAATAAGTATGGTGTGTGTTCTATTGAGAACACTTAAGATAAGAATTGTATTACACTTTTGTTATTCAGTTTGATGGTTTTTTCTAACAATAAATTGATATAGTGCTGTTTCCTAGCCATTAAGATCAATTCATGAGCGCTTCCTGACTAGCGCAGCATATTTATTAGCTTACATGAGATAAACAGAGGGCAGATGACTTTTCAAGTCTACCGAGAACTTTGCAATTTGAAAATTTACCTCGGCGAGGACGAAAAACTGTTCCATAGAAGAGATCCTGATATCTGAAACATTCTGTCAAAATATTATTTGGCTTTGCCAACTTTACTGACAACTTGGGACGAGATTTAGAGATACTTTATTCTCCCGCCCAAAACAATCCTGGTAATATTAAAGAACCTGACTCTTGATCGCCATTGACCCGGTTTATTACCATTTGGCAATCTCTTTCACCAACCAGAAAGGTGTTGAAGAGGCCTTAATTGAAAATAATATTAACAGTTTTTAAAGAAAATTTTATTAATATGAGGATAAAATAATATCTTAAAGTGCAACAATCCAATAATGGACACCAAATCTAATGGCAAACACACCAACGACACTTGTTATGTCAAACTATGGCCTAGGTGGTAGGATACCTATCTTTCTATCCGGGTGCTGCAAGTTTGATTCCCGTCGATAGGTATTCACTATATCTTTCTGATTGGCTGGAAGAGATCGCCTTATGGCAACAAATAAGACAAGAAGAACAAAACTAATACAACGAAAGCGTAGTAATACAATCTTGCTCGATAATGCATAGAAATATTAATTATTATATTTATCTCGTCAATATGAATTATTATAATTTATTACCTTCATCTTCCGTGACTGAAATTCATAAAACAATCATCAAGTGTTTGCAATTAGCCCGACAATAATATTAATTAAAACATGATTAATTTGATTATAATGCAATTAAGTTAATTGCAATCTCAATGACACGAGACTTAAGTCTAAATTGATTCAATTAGAGATGGACGCGTTTCGTAAAGCATAAAGGGTTGTTTGTTGAAATCTTAAAGGAAAAACCACTCCCTCCTGAATTAATTAATGACTGTCTCTTGCAGAATATATCAACCCTTCATTTAATGCATATGTACGAGTAGTTTGAAAAATTAAATAAGGATAAAATTAAGTTATGTTAAAGTTGTAATTAAAATATTTTCTTACTTATTCTTTTATTCAATGAGTTGTTTTCATCACTCATCTTATTCTAAGAACCTGTTCTGACAAATAACCCTTTCGCTAAAGTTCCTCTCTTCTTTGGAGATTGGTGATCATCAAAACAGTATTAAACATTGAGACAGTAGCTCTGAACAAAGATATATTGCCACAATGAAACCACCCCTGTAAGTTCTTTAACCATACGTAATTTTTTCAGCACAGAATTTTTCCTTGTGATATCAATTATAGGATTTTATATTTTCTCGTCACATTACATATTCAAAGTGCTCTTTCTCAGGATTATGATTTAATTCTTCTTTCCAAAAGCCTCTAGTTCCTTTATGGTTGCCTGAGTAATTGTCAACGCTACAACAACATAGAGAAAAATAAAAATACTCGTTTGTAGCATTGTAGAATGTTCATACGGTGGTCGAGATTGAAATCCTTATTACGAGGGTGATCCATTATTTATGAATGTATTTCTTGAAAGCAATTAATTACAATCAACCACATTTTATGTCACAATTATTATCGGTATCCATGACCGTGTCTTTAACATATTGTATGGAAATAATATTTTAAAACAAAAACTAACAAAAATTAAAACCAAAGATAAATCTAAAGGAGAATAAGAATTAGGATGGATATTGTGTGAGAGTGAATAAAGAGGATTATTTTGAGATAAATAATGTTTATTTGGTTTTTTCTTAAATATGGGTAAGGATGAAGCACGTCTGATTAAGACAGGAAGATCGTTCCAAAATCGAGCAGAGGGAACCGTAAAAGATGAAGTATAGAATGATATGTGATTATTGAACCAGGAAGATTATTCCAAAATCGAGCCGAGTGAACCGTAAAAGATGAAGTGTAGAATGATATGTGACTATTGATTGAACCAGGAAGATCAGTCCAAAATCGAGCAGAGTGAACCACAACAAAATATGTTTAGAATAATATGCGATTAGTGAACCAAGAAGATCGCCTGAAAATCGATTAGTATTAAAAAGAAACTAGAATATATATTTCTTCATAAATACTGTAGAAATTCGTGCACTAAGAAGAAAATGTGGGCTAACTATATATAATAGAATGCGAAATGAAGGGATGAGATATGAATGAGTAATTTAGGCAGTTATATGTTGAATAAAATGAAGAAGAGCTCTTTTATTTATTTATTTATTTTTTCAAAACAGGCTTAGCCCAATTACTTTGAAAATACAAAACATCAAAAAAGAAGAAAAATTACATAGAGGAAAAAAAAATAAGTTAAAAAATTATATAAAATAAAAAATAATGCATATGCATACAAACGAGTATATACACACAAACATATTACACACATATATTCACAGTCATTTAGGTATGTTGATGAGTGCCTTCTAACGCGCTCAATCTAAGAAGAAACTTTACTTTTGCTTTTGGTAATGTGATATGAAATATGTCAATATCGGTAGCAGTCCCGTTCAGAAGAGTTAAGGCCCTTCCAACAGGCATAGCGGCTGGAAGACCCATTCTCTTAGTTGCATTGAGCACGTGGAACAAATGAATGAAGAAAGACTAACAAAACAAACATACAGTACAAGTGTGTGTGGAAGGCGTATTAGAGGAATACCGCACAAAGTATAGTTGATCAAGTGAATATTTTGAAGAACGATAAGTTAGAAGTAAGAGAAGTCATAGGAACTGTATAAGTAGATGTATGGAAGAGGCGAAAGATGTCTACCATGTTACGAAAGGCTGGCGTTCTCTCCTGCTGACCCCGAGAGGAAGTGATGACATTTATGTAAGTATGTATATGTATTATTACTTCATCAGTATTCAAGGTGATTTGTACTTGATACAAATTATTGAGAGATTTTATATATACTCGTAGAAGGTAACTGTACAAATAAAAAGAGTTTATATGTACATAATGCCAATTTCCAGCCTTTACCAAAGTAAATAGAAAAACAATTTTCATTTTTTTTTTGTTAAAAAGTGTTGGCTTGGCTGCGTGAGAGTTATCAACTATAGGGTGGCGCAACAAGAACTGCAATTTTAAATTTGCAACCGTAATATTTATAATGGATATACGTCATCTACATAACATATAAATTAATCACGCAGCAGTACACGATTGCAGATTGCTTAGAAATTATTAAAATTTATTAATAAAATGGTGAAAACATCTGCAACGCACTTCGTAAAATTCTTGCAAATGTTATATTATACGTTTGACAGCTGAAAAATGGCAAATTTAAAATTGCAGTTCTTGTTGCTGTACCCCATAGAATGCCATTTTTAGGTAACCTAATGTTTTTGCCTTAACACTGAAAACCTCGATTCTATACTTGGTAAAATTTAATATCAAGAAAAGTTGAAAAAAATATGAAAAGTGAAAACATATTATGGTATACTATATATAGTATTGTAATTATGAATAATTCCTTAGTACGAGTAAGTCGGGTACTGATTCTGGTTTATGTTCTGTCGAACTTTCGTACCTTTGAACGACTTTGAACATTGGTTTAATGAAACAACTTAATCTGGCCAATCTTTTTTCATCAATGATGTCAAAGTATGCGCATTTGAATATTTAAAGAACTCGAGTTATTTTAGAGTAAAGCGTATAAATTTACTTGGCGCTGATAAATGCCACAGATTTAATTAACATAAATGAATCGACAATTAGGTATTGGTGACTCGTGACGGGCTCTGTTGGCTAGATCTCTGGTGACCGGGCGTGAGGAATGGTCATCAGTGACAAAGTCACAAGCGCCCACTAAAATAGGGCCAGGCCTGTGGCTAATACAGGCAATCTTGACGTTTAGGAATTCAGCCGGAGTCTGACTTCATCAGAGATGGACAACTGAGTTTTATTTTTTCAGGTTAAAATTTGTGGAACTCCCTTATAGTTATTATACTAAAGTTAACTTCGTAAATTATACTGATGTTATAATCGCTCGTTAGTGACCTCCGTAGCCTAGTTGATAAGACGGTTGACTTCCACCCTGGGATTTTGGATTCGATTCCTCGAGGTACCCAAAAAAATTCATTAAAAAATAGTGCCCCAGTCTGGTAAATGTGTTCATTGGGTAACAATACTCGCATGCGACGAGTACGCGTGTGAATGTTGTTGTTTCTTTATGTGCTGAAGTGTTACCAATTTGTGTAATGACGAAATCTAACAAAACAGGTATATAGTGCAAATGTGAGTGAACCGTGTTTGAGAGGAAAACCAAGGGAAATATGATTGGATCAAGCAAATTGTATTCTAAAAAGACGTAGAAAAACAGCGAAATCGGAACAGTTGTATGAGAAGGTGTATGGATATGAAAGAGGGTAAGGATGTGTGTGTGTCGAGATAGACAATATCTGACGTTCTGTCTTCTATACCTACCCCCACAGGTATATAGTGTGTTGGTATGTAACATATGTCATATCAAAATTGTACAAACGAATCATTTATTCGTAAATTTTATCTAGTTATTTTCCCAGTGCCAAGAAGTTCCCTTAGGTACAGTCTCGTGTCTCCAAAAGTTCCATTCCCCTGCCTTCCAGGTCCCCACAGACAGACCGATTAGGTCCCGAGATAAGCGATCATAAGATGCCGGTCCGTTGTTTGACAAGACAGCTACATAACGCCGGCCTCTGAGGCCCAAAGACCGTAGGATCGATTTAAAACAAATGCCTGGCTCCGTATTCTTTTGTTTTGACTTTTTTGTTTTTATCTTTTGTCTTTTGTTTGTTTTTGACGTTTGTAAAAAGCTAGATAATAGGCTGTTCTATAGACGGTTGACATGGAATATATTATTATTATGTCTTGTTAATTGACTGAGTGTTTTGTAGAAACGTTGCTACTGATCTTATTAGTGAGGGATCTACAAGAAATGTAGGTTTATGCACATGAAGATCATGAAACTTGAAATAAAATGTACGGACGTATTGTCTTCCGCTTTTAAGAGATAAATCTCATATTGTTTTAATTTCGAAAATATATAAGTATCACATATGTTACATGTCCGGAATCCTTTCTTAATCTTAAATCTGGGTTCCAGCGGGATTTGAACCCGTAACCTCCGAGTTGGGAGACAGGTGTCTTACCAACTAGACCACGGATGTTGTATTACGGTTTCGTTATTTACATATACAAAACTATCTGGAGGACTTATTGCCATGTGATAATCTCTTCCAAATCAAGCAGAAAAGTATTGAAGGAGCCTTAAGAGAAAACCAGACTGAAATTTTTATTTTTAAAAGAAAAATCTGTGTACCTACGGGAATCGAATCTGCAATATCCGGCTTCGACGACAGGAGTCTTAACAAGTAGACCGTTTATTTTATGTACCTGACAATTATTTACGTCATCGTGAAGTAAAGCTGTTTTTGGTGACTTATTATCGAACTAAACCATTAAGAGCGTCACCAATCGTACATGGAATGGCATTTGTGAATGAAATTTCCGATATCGATATACTTCGTATCTAGGCGAATCAATTGAAGATTGAACTCATTAATATAATTTATATATATATATATATATATATATATATATATATATATATATATATATATATATATATATATATATATATATATATATATATATATATATATATATATATATATATATATATATATATATATATATATATATATATATATATATATATATATATATATATATATATATATATATATATATATATATATATATATAAATAAATAGCTTCACAGGAAAGTTTATGCCATAACTGTTTTATTGTTATTATTTTAAGGCTTATTTTATTACCAATTATGCAACTTCGAGAAGAGACTCTAAGACGTGGACTCATGAAGTTTCCATTGGGATGCTTTTTAACTCATCCGTGTCTTCTGTTTCCAAGCCCTTCTTACAACTCTTTTTTTGTCCTTTCATAAATTGATAATGACACATCTTTGTAATATCTACAACTTATTTGAGATTTAACATAATCAATCGATCATAACCTTATCAATCAATATACAAGGTATTGCATACTCCTGGCATCAATACTGAAGACATTTTAAACATATTTTTTCCTCCGTGTCTTCCAGTTTTCCCTGTTGGCAAAGGAAGTAATTTCTTTCAGTCGATGTTGTTCATTGCTTTATTGAATAAATTTAAAAAAATAAACTTCGACGTTCCTCGTTTCTGTCGTTGTATGATTTATTCTATAAGGTAGCAAAATAAAACTCATATCAATGTGCAAAAATGTGTGATCAGAGCCGGATTAGAATCAAGATGGAAATTTTTATTTTTACATTACGGACATAACATATATTGATGAAATCCGTGGCATTGATAGTTAGATGCCTATCTTCTATTCGGGTTCGATACGTCTTGATACCCATTTTTTTAAGTTTTTTTTTCTAATTTCAAATCAGTCTCCTTTTACATCTTTCTGGTTGTTTGGAAGAGATTGACGCCACAAGACAACAATCTTGGTAGGTTGAACTGTTTAATATGAAAATATAATATTATACATAATACATAGATGCAATCCAATTCACATTTTTACTGTTTTGTAATATTATATTTAATGAAACATTTCATCGTTATACATGGTAATGATGATAGACGATCTTTATAAATCGAGTATGCCTGTCAGTTATCATGAATACGAAAGACGCCTTTATGTATGTTGCTTACCATGTGCAAGCTGTTGCACTTCAATAAGTACACACTCTTTGAAGGCTTAAGTTTAAGTTCGTATTGCAAGAAAATCAACGTTCCAAGATATATTTCAGATGTAATTCGCTACAGCTTTTTATTTTTAACAGCGCCATTTTTGAGCGCTTTCAAGCGAGTGAAAAATATGCGAAAAGTCGATGGTTGAAAATAAACAATTTATTTACCACCAAGATTCAAGACTACTATTTCCTTCTTACCAGGAAACTGCATTTATTAACTGATTAATTACAATGATTATATTTTCATCGTCTTTTCAAGACGAGTAATTATGTGCAATATTTTTCAAATTTTGCAAAGTTTCCTGAAAGAATTTTATATGATATGCTCGTATATTTCATTAAATATAATGACGTGGTACCTATGGGTAAAATGGAAAAAAAATTGTCTGCGAGACAGTTGATTTAAGTTCGGTCCTGTGTCATCACGTGTGCAATAATCTGCAATAAAAAGATCAGAAGGATGACATACAGTTGACAGTTGCGATGATTTCCCTGTGACGCGCCGCGCCGCTCAATACAGACTGTTTCCCCTGGACCAATCGTGTTGCAGCAACTTGCACAAGGTACACGCTAGCCAGAATTATCGACCAAACAATAAAATTATTTTTTTTATTTAATGAATAACGTAGCTTTTATTAAATTGCTTAAAATACATGTGAAAAAAAAACGCTTTTAAAAAGTGAAAGGTGATATTTTTTTTACTTTTTGATAAATATCTGATTATATGCTAGTAGATCCGACAAAATATTTTCCAAGCATAACTTGTTTATAAGAAGAGAAAAACATACTTATCTCATGTAAAAATAACCATTGTTGATCATATATGCTCACAAAATAACCATTGTTAATCATATATGCTCACAAAATAACCATTGTTAATCATATATGCTCACAAAATTTTGCAAATGATAAAACACTACCAATTTAATCTTATTCCTATTGCCTAATGCAATACTTTTACCATCTTCGTTAAATTTCATTACAGCATTGTAAAAGCTTTTTTTGATATTTCTGAATTAAATAGCACATTTGATGACCTCCGTCGCCTAGCTGGTAAGACACCTCTCCCGATTCGGAGGCTGCAGATTAAAATCCAAGATATTATTTAAATGGATTTCAGTCTGATTTTCTCTAAAGGCCCTTTGACATATTCCTGGTTAAGTGGAAGAGATTGCCACATGACAATAAGCCCGCCAGGTTTTATTGTATATAAAAGAGTAATACAATACAATATATTTTATAAAAATATGCTACCAATTCTATTAATTCTTTTAAAATGTCCTACGTAACAAAACTGTACACAGACTGCAACATATATGTCAAAAGCAATTTATTTTTCGATAACTATAATCGAAAAAGTACTGTAAATATACCTCTATGAAATAAATTATTCATGTATAATATATATTTCTCGTAAATCGAATGCTAAACATACAGAAGTAATATATATTTAGATGGTGAGTTTGCTGGTGTGCAACGGCTAACTCACTTAAAATAAAAAGAAATCTCCACGGCACAGCTTCGTTTTCTATATAAATTGACTGGAATGGCGAGACGTTCCTTGACTACGAAGCCCAGTGACGACGACGACATTTAGATTATAGAAGTTATATTATAGTTTTCACTTGAGGCTTCTTTCACATCCTTCTGGTTGGTGTAAAAAATGTTACATGGACATACATTTGCTAGGTTATACTGTATACTACGAACGCTTAATACGTTGGTAAATTTTTCTCCGAATGGTAAGCAAACGAACGTTCTTAAACAGAAAAACGTATTTTACGACTAATGTATATCTTGGTTTGAGTGCAACACCAGTTCAAAACCGATTTGTCATTTAAGGGGCGATTTAATAAAAGCTGTTTTGCATTCATCCATAATTACCATCACACTTTGTCTAATTATAACCATAAATAAATAAACTTCCCAGATATTAGTTAAAATATTTACTGTTACTGCACCAGTAGAAATAAAATAAAACACGTCTTATTACGAACAATACAATATAGTAAGAATACTATTAAAATAACCATTTATATAGTGCCATTTAGAGAGCAGACTCTTATCAAAAGCGCTCAAATATGTTTTCATATATATCATTTATTTAATATTGGAATATAATAGGATAAAAGCTTCTCATCCATGTCCGCACTTTAATTTGTCCATAATCACTCTTAACTGATGCTATTGATACCATAGACAGGGTTTTATATAGCACTTTATATTATGTAGTGCTATATTTGCGTTGTTATACTTATCAATATATAATATGAGCTACAGAAAAACATAAATTCAGGTTTGTATTTTATTTTATCAAACACTGTTTATTCCACTTTATGTAACGGTATAACCCTACCGGTTTCAAAGTGTTTACCTCATCATCAGGAGAACACAAACAATTCCTGATGATGAGGTAAAAACCTTGAAACCGGTAGGGTTATATCGTTACATATAGTAGAATAAACAGTGTTTGATAAAAACAAATTACAATGTATTTAAACTTCCACAATGGTAATGTCTTAACTATAAATAATATGCAAATTCAGGTGTTAAAAGGTCTACGAGTAAAAACAGTTCGGACGTGAATCCGTCAGGAATCGAACCTAGGGAGCCGGCTTGTTTAGCGTGAATGCTAACCGTTAGACCAAAGCCGCTGACAATATTATCGTGCACTTTTGGTTTTCAACAATGGGTCTTGACATGTCACAGGCATATGCATGACAGTATTTGACCAGTTCATTGGTTTTTAAACTTGGACAACAATATTTTTGAAAATATTATATTTTATTATCCTTAAATAGGTAGTAAATTAAGTCAAAAAGCGAAATTATTTTTTACGTAACCTTCGCTGATAAAATATTATATAATTTATCCAATAACCTTGAAATCAGGTGTAATAAATTGGGATATTTGATTAAATAACCATTTGAAACAATGCCCCTTTAAGGAGGCCGCACACAATACGATACAAAACGGTTAAAGAACACTAAATATAACTTATTATTGTTTATTCTCTTGTTTATTTTTTTCTCTCTCGTCCAAAACGACCTGTTACGAGGTGGTTAGTTATTGGATGTTTTTTATTTCTTACCGCGACGCCATTGGGGGCTCGTGATGATTTAATTTAGATTTATTCAAAATTTAATCATGATTATTAATTTTGATGTCTATATACTTATCGTTATTCTAGAAATATGTTACTTTTTGTATTTACTATCCACAATATACGATTTAAAATAAACATCGTTTTTATGGGAAGATGTAAGATGTACTGCAAACCACAAGGTATAAAGATATACATGACTTAAAAAAAGGGAAAACCAGATATCGATGTGTTACGATCGTCTCGGTTCAGGTGTGCCATTGGATCCAGCACAGCGGTGTGGCCGGTGAGTTTGCTGGTGTGCAACGGCTAACTCACTCAAAATATGAGATAAAGAAAAAAAAGAAAAGAAAACGGACGGTATGGCTACTGAATTGACGTTAGAATGGCGAGGGGTTTACGAGGCCCACCAATAACAACACCAAAGAGTACAAGTACATAACAATGCTAAAACCCTCTGTTTTGTGGATTTTAAGATTTATTTCACAAGGTAAGGTCTTTGTCGAAGTGGTCTCATTCCATAATAACTAATTTTATACATTCCTCATTAATACTTAACATTTCGATGAAACATTCATAATCTGTTTTCACATTTTTAAATTAACTTAAATGTGATTTGCTTAGTAATCAGGCGCCTTGCGTTTAATGGTTGTCAGATTGCAAGCTAGTATAATTATTTCAACATTTTTATGTGACTTTATTTGATAGAATCAACTTGTAGTTATACATCGAAAGAACTCTTTTTGAACGATTTAGTTTGTCAGAGTTTTCTTTGAGCGACATTAGTTGGTCCACGAGCTCCCTTGTTTGCATAAGAGCTTTCTTCGAGCTACATTAGTTTGTCCAAAACATATTTTTGAGCTTTATTTGTACGCCCGAGAGTTCTCTTTGAGTGTCATTAATTTATTCAAGAGCGTTTTTTAAACTGTATTAGTTTGTCTAAAGCAACTATATTGTAAAGTATTATATAATTTATCCAATAACCTTGAAATCAAGTGTAATAAACATGGGAGATTAATTGCCAGGTATTTATCTCTTCCTATCATTCATACCCTTTTTCACAATTTTTGGAGTTAAAGGTGAAGGATAAACCCACATTATTGATGCATAGATAAATAAGTATTCATAAGAAAATAATAAAAAAACAGTATAGAATACTTTAACAAGGTTACTGATGGGTGGTAGAAAGAAAGGGAGGCCGGAAAAAAGTGTAATAGAAAGCAGAAAAAAATATACAGTCACTGAAGTAAAGTGCGAATCTTATATCAGCTGGTTCTAGTAATATTGTTTGTATTCTACTTAAATATTTCTGAGACGTGAATCAAATATGATAATTAAATAAATTTACCACTAAATTAGAAGACCCGATTTACACACGCCCCTGAATTGTTGAATAGCCCGCTGTGTAGTCAGGCGCCACCAGAAATATTCCAGGCATCGTCTGGACAGCGGGACAGTAGCCGGCCAGGGTGGGAGAGGCACGGACAGTTCGGAAACCAGGGATGGGAACAGGCGGGATAACTTTGGGACAGGTGAGCTGACTGAATGGGATCTAGAAATAGATCGATCTATCAATAGATCGGGAAATCAAATATTTTTTTGTATCAAGATTTGTTTTATGCACAGTATTAAAATGTTAATAATTATATCATTATTACATATTTCTTAAAGTATTCATATTCGGAATTTTTAAGTGGCTAAATTTTGAAAGACCAAGGATATGTGTCTAGAGAGGAAAGTCTGGCACTTTGTCATCTGCCTGCTCCAACAAGGAAATGTCGTGATCTTATGTTTGTTATTTTTTCTTTATAAATTTTTTTATTAACTTTTAAAAAAATATATTTACATCACAGAAAATTGATATTTTATTTATGTTTTTAAGGCGTTTTAGACATTGAAAATAATTTTATTATAGACAAAATAAACACTTGTTTATATTTCTGAAATGTATTAGAAAATAAACTTAAAGTAAAAGAATTTAGAGACAAAGGAAAATAATCGTAAACCCTGATTTTATTTGATAGAATCACATACACTTTATAATCAATTAATGCACACAAAAGAGACAATACGCACGATCAACATTCGAATTACTACTTCTCATCTCATGCACAGTTTAGTCATATTAACGGGATAGTAAAAATGCTATAATGATTCTATTGTATTGTAACATATACACTTTCGTTGTATATAGTACAATCTTGCGGGCTTATTACCATGTGTCAATATCTTCCAAACAATTATAAATATGTTAAAGAGGTCTTGAATAAAAACCATACTGTAATCCGTTTTTTTTATCTGGGTTTCAACAGGAATTGAACCCGCAACCTCCGGGCTGGGAGAGAAGCATCTTACCAACTAGGCCACGGAGGCTATTAGGTGGGTTGAGAGAGAAGGAAAACACAATATATCTATTAATTCAGCTCCAATCCTCCCAAACCCTGACAAGGTTGAACCAAATCTTCATGGGAGTTAACTGATTTACTTCCGTATATTAAATAAGTAATATTACACCTTTTATTCTATAACTCAACTATAGAAAAGCTTGCCCCAGTGTCTGAGATTGAAAAGTATAGACTGAATTAAAAAATACAATCATTGGAGTAGATTTTGTTAAAATCACTCGAAATCTATAAGTAACTTATTTAAACATTACAATGTATATGCGTATCCACAAAGTAAGTGTACTGAGGCTCTCACGACCGGATGGATTTTATTTTCGACATGTTGGCTACACTTCCGTGTAGCCTGACCCTTCCCCTCCGCAACAAGACCGGTTCGAGGTCAGTACGTTGAGAAGTGTCAACGCGACAACACGTTTCGTGAAAAATGTCAATCCAATCTCCCGCCAAGTGCGAAATACGCGGTGTCATCTGTTATCTCGTTTGGAAGGGAAAACCTCCGGTTGAGGTTTATAATGAGGTGAAAACTGCATATGGTGATAAAGCTATGAATCGTACGAGAGTGTACAAGTGGTGTCGCGAGTTTAAAAACGGTCACGTCACAACTCTTCACCCTCCGCCAAACAGTTCAAAACCACAATTTCAGCCAAGAAAATCATAGCATCCGTGTTTTGGGACTGTCAAGGCATAATTTTAATTGAATATATGCCTCAAGGGGAGACCATCAACTCTGCAAGATACTGTGAGACCCTAAAAATATTGCGGAGGGCGATTCAGAACAAGAGGAGAGAGGCATGCTGACAAAGGGAGTCTGCCTGCTGCACGACAATGCCAGACCACACACGGCCAACGCCACGAAGGAACTGCTCGCCTCGTTTAAATGGGATGTCCTGAACCATCCCGCGCATTCCCCTGACCTAGCACCTTCAGATTACTATCTCTTTACCTCCCTGAAGCTGCACATGGGTGGAAAAAGGTTTTCAACCGACGAGGAGGTAAAGGGGGAGGTGGAGAAGTGGACGGAGGGGTTGGTGGGAAACTACTTCGAGGAAGGCATCAAAAAGTTGATACCCCGCTTCACCACCTGCATTGAGAGGAATGGCGACTATGTCGAAAAATAGCTTACATATGTACTACGGTAACCACGTAATTTGAGCTTTATACAATAAAGATAAAATGATATAAGAAATAATTTTATGTATAAAATAATATATGGATCATTTGACAATTTAAATATATCAAATTATCTGCAGCCAAGTGATGGGAATGGATGTCGGGAAAAAGGGTAATGGGGAACAAGGAAACACGCTACGTTACTGAAGGGAATTATACTGTTTAAGTTATGATATTAAAATATTTCTGAAAGAAATTTATAAATGATTAAAAAGTTTCTTCTAAATAATAATCATGAATTATCGTTATTATAAATATTTACTTATACATTAATTTATTTAATGCTTCCAAGTCATTCTTATGTCGTTCCATTTTTTACACATTGCAACTTCGGTGTTGAAATGCAATCGTTTTGTTTTAACAAATGATTTAAGTGTTTGTCCACCTCTTCAGTCGTCACTTTTAATTGGAAGATTAACACACACCATCACGCAGGCAGGTGCCTTTTGAATGTCTATCAATTTTAACATTGTTTTCGAGTTAAACTCCATCTGTTCGAATGTCTTCACTTCTTAATTATATTCTCTTTAAAAAATATTAATAATTGAATAGCACAATTGAAGGTATCAAAAATTCAAGTGATAAAAAGCTCAACACGAAATTTATTTGAGTGGTTTTTTAGTTTTGGAATGTTTATTAAAAGACAACTTGTTTTAAATTTATTCAAGTTTTTTGTAAGGTTTCTCAGTTTTACAGATTCGCTAAGGGATGGAAGACAGAATTCATATATGTCCTTTTTTTAGAAACGTAAGTTCAAATTCAATTTCTTTAGATGTTTTAATTTCAATAATTCTTGATTTTAAAAATTAATATTGTTTTTTTTTATTTACAATATATAATTTTGTTTTTATATATTTACCTTTCTTATTGTTACATTCAATAAGAAAATAGGTATAGGTATCACTTTTATAATAGATGAATATTTTAAACAAATTGTGGTTGCAATATATCATATTGTATGTTTTTTTTAATCTATGCATGTATGATACATATAAGTTTTTATCTGTGTGTGTAATAGTTTATGATTACTTATACATAAATAAATTATATTTGACACTAAATTAGAATATATTAAGAACTTGATATTCAATCGACATAATATAGCTTTACTAATGTAGATATTTAACAAGTGTTATTTAAGTTTTCATAGGATGTTATGAGTTACATGCATACATAGCATTAATTCGTTTCTCTGTTGAGGGAAATAAATCTGGATTTTTAGACATGCACGCCTTCTTATATGTAATATATCTGGCATTTTAAACTTTTTCTTTCAAATTATTACATATTAGCTTTTATTGCATATATATAACTGTCAATTTAACAGAGCTTACAAGCATTTTATCGTCATTTTAATTGTATTGATAACTTTAAAAAGTTGTAACACTTGATTAAAGCAAATCGTAGGACACTTATTATAATTAAAATAAATACCATACCTGTAAATAGGCTTTGTTTTTCACAGTTTTAGCACATGCCTTATCCACTTAATTTCAAAATACTTTGAAATACAATTCAAAATTTAATATGAAAAAGTGCTCTTTTCTTGGTGTCAAACATGTTTTGGTATATCGAGTCTCATTTAGACTTTCAAATATTACTAACAAAATATAATGACGTTCATAAATTTAAATAAAATATACATTTTTCATTTTTAGCATAACACGTAATAACTTTTAGAATATCGACATCAGAATGATTTTTCGAGATAATCAGTTGACAATATAATAACCGTCCGAACATCTACATTTAATAAGGCTGCCGTATTTTGAAAATCATAAAATTTTATCAATCATATTAATTAAAATGTGTCGAGTATCGGCATTTGTTAGCATTGATCAGAAGATCTGTTATTAATTTAGACGCCAAAACCCATTCTTATGGACAATTTAATCGCGGTATTAAGCAACGAGTTTATGTTGCTCTCGAAATACAAAAGGCACCGAAAAGTGGCGACATACAATTAAAACACTTTGAGACCTGGATAAAAATATGCTTGGTTTAGAATTCGGTTTTTCCTAAATCAAGACAAGAAAAATTAAGCAATTATACTAGGCAATTTCATGAAATTATTTGTTTATCTATTCTATTGTATTACACTTTCGTTGTATACCTGGCGGACTGATTGCCATGTGGCAATATCTTACAACTAACCAAAAAGGTGTTAAAAATACCTTAAGAAAAAAACAGAATGGAATCCTTATTTTTTTAAATCAAGGGTTCCGACCGGAATCGAACCCACAACCTCCGAGCTGAGGGACAAGAGTGTGACCAACTAGGCCACGGAGGTCGTTCTATCTTTAATTTTTGGACATATTTAACTGTGACAATTTTTATAGTTGCTTTTGTTAAGTGTTGAGATGAAGAGTGCACTCTGAGATAGTTTGGGTAAGTGGAACGAATGAGTGAAGAAATGCCAACACAACAAAATATACAGTGCAAATGAGAGTGGAAAGTGTAGTTGAGAAAGCCAAAGAAAAGCATGGTTGGATCAAGTGAATGATATTTTGAAAGAAGGAAATTTTGAACATGACTTTTGTGTACTATCAGGAATTGTAGCCGAAATCCCGGATAGAAGTCAAGCGTCTTACCAATTTGGCCCAGAAGGTCGTCAACAATCTTAACATATTTGATTTAGCAACTCTGACATTTTGTTGTTGGTACTTAACGTGTTAAAATATTTATAATTAATTAACATGAAAATTATTATGTCCGTGCCCCCCGCTGCCTCATGGTCTAGGCAAGCTTATTGCCTGAAAAATTTCATAAATTCCCACCGAAGGGGGGCAGGCGTGGGGCACCAAATAATTCTGCCCCCCTGAAGTGAAGAGACTCAAGTTTATTTTATTACTCCATTGATAATATTACGCTGTATATTTTTTGTACCGTACAATATGCATTAAAAATTTTCTCGGCAACATAACATTTCATATTTTTCAAAAGAACACTTAAATATGATTTTATTTTATTCTTATGAATGTGAAAGTTTGTTTTTATCATAGAAAAATACTCGTATGTTGATATTGAGGATATGTGAAAAAAGTCACAGTGGGTTGTAAATTATATATTGTACATGAATGTACTCGTATCTCAGAACAGGTTATGTATCAAGTGAGATGACTTATATAATACAATAATTATAAAAAAAATATTACAATTTACTATATTGTATTATTATTTCATTGCTAATAGTACATTGTGGTAAGTTTATATCCAAGTGGCATTTTTTCTAACCAATTATAACGATTTTAAAGAGTCTAACTGAAAACCAGAGAAAAATCCGTTTCGAAAAATTGGTTATCAATGGGAATTGAGTCACCAACCCTTGCGTTCCAAGATAGGCTATATTGCAACTAGACCAATAAGGTCACCTATGAATATTTAATAAATAAAAATCGTTTTTGTTAGACTTGAATCCTTAATTATAGATAATTCGAAACTGTTTTACTGTTACTGAAAATTATTAAATGTAACAATAGAAAAAAGTAAATGTATTCTAAAATACACACTACAAAAAAATACTTGTTTACTTGGGATAACTTCCTCTGACGAACTCCATGGCCTGGTGGTAAGACGCTTGTCTGCCGATCCGGAGGTTGCGGGATCGATCCCCGTTGGAACCCAGATTTTTTAAAATAGGATTCCTGTCTCATTTTCAATTAGAGCACACAAAACATCTTTCTGGTTGGCTGGAAGAGATGCCACATGGCAATAAGCTCGCCAGGTTAAAAAACACTTGGCTGGGGTTTATCTTCTTTCTTAGCCTCCTATCCATCGCTTTCTTCCCTTTTCTGCCTTGTTAATAAAATTTACGTGTTTTTTTTCTCTTTTTTTATGTTTTGTTAACGTTTTTCTTTTTTTTGTAATTAAGTTTTATTTTAAATGTGACTACAAATATTAATATTAATTAAAAGTAAACCTGTTATTGGATGCATTTAAAATCAATGCAACACTGTCCATATAATTAGTATATCTGTAGTTTTACCAAATAAAATAAAATTTAAAAAAACAACCAAAGCATAAGACATAACTTAGCTTAAAATTAATTGAATTTGACTATAAAATATACTAGTTTTTATTAACATATTATTTTGTCTGAAATTAACTCATCAATTAATTAAGAAATACTTCCGAGTAAATGCATCGAACCCAGGACAGCTTGTGAAATCCTTATAATATTAATAAATTCTAAAGTAATAATAAATTGATACTCTTTTATTTGCAATTTCTTTTTGACTTCATTGACATTTCTATAAAAGGTCATTACGTGGAAACGTACTAAATTCACCTCATTATGAAAGTATTTTCTAGCCAATGTTAATTGCATTAATAAATAGGAGGAAGCTTGAATTTTTGCAATGTTTTCGATTTAAATGAACACGAATCGTATCGTTTATATCGAAGCATTTAATTTTTTATTACGAAAATATAAAACATGACAAGTTTACTAAGTATCGCTAATTATTTTAAGAATCATTTTTGTACTCACATGCATTATCATCATCATCAGGTTAGTTCGATTTGATCTTACCACCACCCACGCTATTATGGGGGGCATGGTAAGCGTCCATCCAGCGCGATCAACGCTAGAAGATCAAAATTTTCTTTATTAATTATGAGCGCAAAGTCACTTAGTGAAAAAGAAGGAACTGCCCAAAGGGGGACACCTCTTCCATATGAGTGTGAAATATTAGTAGCGACGACTGGTCAAAAGTGTGACGTTAAGGGAGAAAGAAAATAACTCGCAGTGCAGTAAATATACTGATAAACTGGCGTAAAGCCTGGCTTTTAAACAGCCCAACAAGTGGCAGTATTTTATTTTTTAATTGTTTTAATGCAGAAAAACTATTCTTTGACACCACTAGACCATAGTAGCCAATCGGTCTGAATATGTACCGTTACAGGGCTGAGTGGAGATCCATTTGAAAATTATTGACCCGGTTTTCATCACAGTGCCACAAAATGTGATCTGCGGATCGATTCAGATATCAGTAAAAGTCATGGCAGAGCGAAGAGAAATTGAAGCTGAAAAGTTTGCCATTACGGCGTTCATGTCCAGAGATAAATTAGGTGGTCCAATAGGTTAGGAAAACCAATGATGCTAGAATAGCTGTAAATATTTGTCTTTGCAAGGGGATGGTGACCATTATCATTACGTTATTTCCATATTCGTGAAGGCAGAAAACAGGGTTCTCCACTACATTATATCCTGACATACATATTTCTCTTCTGCCACTTCCATACACTTCGTCATGCATACTCTCCTGTAATTAAAGCTTTTACTCTTTCAGAATTTGTTTAATTTGGACGTGAATAGATTCTTTTTGTATTTTATTGTAAATGTATTCTAACTTAGCATTCACTCTAAATAAGCGGGCACCTCAGATTCGATTCCTTGCAGATTCGTTACCAAACTGGTTGTGTTCTTAGTCCGTTTTACGTCTGAATTAATATTTTACTGACATATATACAGCTGATTATAAATTGTCATTAAACAACAGATAAATAGCGCTATATAAAGCTCTGTCTAACGAAAATCTGCAGCAGATTAAACTCTTGGCTTCGTTACTTTAGTTTAATCTGTCAAGACTGTATGCTTGCTGAAGCGCAAGAGCTTGCACAAAATAAACTAACACACATACAGACGTCTTCCATCTATAAGATAACTGACAATCTATCTTGATCACGATGGATAACCTATTATATCGCATTGCATCCTTTCAAGCATCTAAATGCGTCTTTCTTCATCTTAAACCATTGCTGAAGATTTAGTTCATATTTTTTTTCGTAATAAAGTTATACTATGGTTTTTTTAAAAACACATATTGTATGCAAAATTATGCAAAGGTTCACAGCAAAAACGAACCTACTTACATACAATGCCTTATAACCAATTAGGTACTAAGTTTGCAACACCGGAAGGATTGTACGAGTTGTATAATGCTTAATTAGTGTAGTCAGAGTCGCCTTGGGTTACTTGAAAAACAAGCAGAGGCCTACAAAGGCCAAATAATATACCGAATTAAATTCGTTATCAGTTTCTTGTATAACTATAAAAAAATCATAAGTAAAAAAAAGCCAAAATGTATTAGAAATGCAACTTATTGCAAAAATATCGTTGCCACTACATTTATTATATACAAATTAAATAATAACATTTTTTTACTAAATAATGTCCGTTATTTATTTAACACTTCACCGTAAAAAAAAACAATTTGGTGGGCTTAATGCAATGTGACAATCTCTTCCAACTCGCCATACAAAGTAAATAAAGGAAGTTTGGTCGCAAAAAATATTTAAATGATTATTCAGCGTTACAAACTTTATAAACAATATACATATTAAAAGTGAGATATCATCAATCACAGGAAAAGGAAGGGATGATGGAGAGGAAAGAAAAATCAGGGGTTTTTCAGCCGCTTTTTCAAGCATGCCAAAGATGGAGCGAGTCTAACAGTGGTTTGTAACTGGTTCTAGAGTCTCATTGCATGGAAAGTAGTCTTTAGCTGTTATTTGAGTATTTCGAATCGATCCAATACGGTGGGGTATTACTACAAAGCTCTTGCTAGTGCTGATCTTACGGCGTGGAAAAAGTGTCAAACTTTTGGAAGGATATTTGAGTTGTAAATTTAGGATCCTTGAAGAAAATCATTTTCGGGAGGTTTCATCAAAATTGATATGAACACTAAACACATATAATACTAGTACACTACACTACACCTTCAGCCAAAGTGTTACTACCACATATCAGAAATCTCTTAAGGTTTCGTTGTAGTTTGTTTCCCTTGGTATTTTTTTGTAGTTTTCCTAATTATTATGTTTTTTTTAAATACAATATATTCAAATGCGGGGAAGTCCCTAATCTAATGAATGACCGCAGCCACTATCTTCTTATTTTTACACTCATATATTTATTTTGTAATATTTTAAATCTGTCAATGATAATCGTTTTAAATCCCGAGTCAGAGCGCTCTTAAGCATAATATGGTATCTAAACGACCCGATATAAATTGTCCTTCAATTATTATTATTATTAAAGCGTAAGTTTTCCTTGCACTCCGTGAGATCTGAAGCATAAATTTTCAGCACCACATCAGAAAAGTGTCTATTCTTCGTCTATCTCGAAATACTATCGTCCAAGACTCAAACTACTTAATAAAAACCGGTAAGACCAACACATAATAGGCCAAATTTTGTAGATGTTGTAAATGGCTGTCTTTCAAAATCTTTGTCGATTTTACTAAAGCATTTTTGGTCAAACATGATGTACCTCATAATTTTAGCATCATATTCCTCACTATCCAACCGAGTCAACCCGAGATAAAACATAAAATCATGTACAATCTTTAAATATGTCAAAAAAACGCTGTAAATAATATCTCTGTTGGTTCACATTTTTTTTTTCAAAACACGAACGCATGCACAAATGAATATACAACCTTAAACCGTTCTCATCTATTCTGACATATCATTCTAAATACATTAATTGCGAAAAATCGCAGCAGGCGTTCGTGGTATGACTTTTTATTCTTACGAATTACCATTTATTTTCTACGATTTAATTTCGTTTTTATTGGGCAATAAATCGCGAAGAATCAGCGACATGCAACGATAAAATAAGGTTAGTTAAATGCATGAACATTATTTTAAAAGATGAAGCAAATTCGGTATCTCGAAGTTGTTTTGAGGAAAAATTGTTATCGAATGAAAACATATAATTTTTATTACTATAATATAATAAACTGGGAGAATGAGCTTACATATTGAACGACATTTCAAAGGCGTTGCAGTCTTCATTCCCAGGTCAATATTATTTTTTTTTTAAATGTTTGACTCCATCCTGAGAATGAAGGCTAATGAAAATTGAGTCCCAGATTATGATGAAAACTGGATCGCAGATTGCAATGAAGAAAATTTCTTATAATTACATCACATGTCCTTATGTTTATGTTCAAATTGCGTGTTTATTACCATTCCGTAATATATTTTAATCAACTGGATAAAATTTACGCAGATTAGTGCTAATAACTTGGTGAAATACCATAATGCTATTTTCAACAAAAAAAAACTTTAACATCCATCCCATCGTGTAGCTTATGACTGAGCATCGTGACTTTCTTGATAGCTTCTGACGACTACTCTACATCCATTCCTGCACTCCACGGTTCGAAGGGCAGTTGTTAAGGGTAGTCCAGTTGCATATCTCACTTGTTCAGTCCAACGCATTGGGGTTCTTCCTCTTGTGTGTCGTCCCTTCACGCTTTCAGTAACCACAATCTCTTCAAACTGCCTCCTTAGCCACAAGCAATAAGTCCAAAGAATCGGAGGACTTACCGAAGACATATTGTCAACTTAAACATACTTAAAGGGGGAAAATATTTGCAAATGTATCCAAAGACTAGAACACGGTAAGAGAACGTGAGTTTTGGGATCAATGAAGAGAGATGTTATACTATATAAGTCGTTGTTTGAAGCATGTCAACGAGAGTAAGAATCTGTTCTCAGATATTTAATTTGTCTTAAAGACTTGAGAAGTATTTTACATGTTATTATTCATCAAGCTTCCTGTTGTAACTGTTGCTTAGTCTTATTTGTAAATGTACCACATAAATAAAAATTATCAGATTTATCCTTGATAATATTGCAACGTATTTTAAATTTCAATATATTTTCTTTTTATTCCATCTCTTTTATATGAGTCTTTTTGCATAAACAATAAGTAAGCCTTTGCCAAAACAACAAGGAATTAATTTACACTAAACTACATATACTTTTTTACAGATAATTAAAACACGTGTTCCAAATAAAGTTAGCCCTTGGATTTATTGGTCAACGTTTGATACGTACATTCTTGATAACGTGAATAAGGCGAACAGATGTGATTTAAAATAGTGCTGCATTTTCCCAGTTTACCAATTTAAGAGAATCAAGTTGAGTCTTTCGCCGTCTTTAGTGTGCGTTTATCGTTTTTTTTATATTCGTCGTCTTGAATGCGCCGATCTGTATGCGATCCGCGTCGTTGTCAAGCATAGGTTAAAAAGTGTTGGACTCGCAAGAACATTGATTTGTCGATTTTTTTCACTGAAGCGCTTTCAAAAATTCGATCTTATCGTCATCCATTACCTTAACTTGGATCACAACCAGCTGTAAACAACCATTTTTAGATATTTATTTTTATTCCAATTTGATTTCCCAGTCAAAAAATCATTTTGATACAAAACATTACAAAAAATAGCAATTCAAGATTAACATTGATATGTAAGCAGTAGTATACAATGGAAAACATTAATATAACACGAACCCAATCCAATACCAAAGGAAACTCATATAATTTACTTGACTCATCCCAGCAACAACAATTTTTTCACTTCTCCCTTGGTGGGTAGTTAAAATAATATTAAAACCCGTACAGTATCCATACTGATTGCCCAATCTGTAAATTTTAATTATTATATATTTTATTATAATGTAAGATCGATTTTGACCATTAAAATAATTTGTATTACATTTTTAATACGCATCAATACAAAACTTAAGGTGTATGAAGTATAAACATTAAAGCATAAAACATGATTTAAATACAATTACAATTAAAAAATATGTGAGTTATATAAATAATTTTTCGTAACCACACATCATTGTGGAATATATTTTTAAAATATTTTTTTAAGTTTCCGATAAAAATCATAATTGTCAAAATTTTCTTAATTTTACTAAATTCAAGAACAAAGGATCATCCATCAAAAGAAAAAAGAAGGGATGTTGGACCGCAAAATAAAATTGGGAATGGAAATAAAGTTTTGAATGAACTTAATAATAATATTAAACGGACAACTCTCCTCGAGGGATTAATATGCTACTGTCAATTCTAAATCAGCTTTTATTAGGACAAGACGAGCATAAAATTAAACAAACACACAACCAATAGTTGACAATGGCTTTTTACCATTCCTCTATGGTTTACGGCCATGGCACCTCCAGAAAAGTGTTAATTGCCTTCAATTAACAGTTCTGTGTCCCAATCAAAATATTATTTCATAAATTTGGTCGCCACACTGATGCCAGCCATAGATAAAAGATTATTCTCTAAAATATGACGGGACACCACTCAAAAGCCATATGACAAAATATCAATTTTCAGCTCAAACCGTTATTTATGTTGATTTTCTGGTTTAGAATCTGTCAAAATTTTTACATTTTATTTTATAACTCGTGTTATACTTTTACATTTATTTATTTTTCTGGCGCCATTTAGTGATAAGAAATCACACCAAGGGCGCTCACGTTTTGATGTGAAATTTCTCAAATAGTGGTAATTTAAGAATCCTCTTAAATTATTTTATCACATCAAATAACAAATGAGTTAACATAGCTACATTAATTATTTAATATACGTACACACATAACATCACGTTATTCCCTGTCAGGTAAGCGGAGAATATGAATGCCAGACTTTTCTATCTCGCCACATATCCTTTGTCTCTTCTGCATCCATAAACCTTCACCTAAATCCATACTTCTAATACAATTATTATGACTTTTCTCATTTTTTACATTTTTTTTTCTAAATATTATTCACTTCATCCAACCATACTGCCCTTTGTATTTTTCTACCCCGTCTTCTACTCATATTTGAATTGTATATTTGTTTTGTTACTCATTCATCGTTCATTCGTTCTACACGCTCAAATCATTTCAGAATGCTCTTCTCTATCTTACTCAACATATCAGCCTTAAATTCACTTTCATCTCTAATCCTTTTGTTTCGTATTCGGACATAAATTATCATCCGATGTATCCTTCTCAGAGCACGCATTTCTACGCCATTTAATTGGTTTTTTTCCACGTCTATACTTCATTCCTATGAATCTAATTTGATAATTAAATACTGTTGTGAACTATAATTTTAGCAGATTTTATTACTGTCAAGTACGAGTATATATATAATATTAAAGGGCCCAATTGCCTTTTTTTCTATCTCTGTAGACCGTTTGATATATCTTTCTTCATCTGAGAAAATACTGCTATACCTATAGAAGAATTTCTCAACTTGTTCCAAATTTGATTTGATATTATTAGATTTAATCTGTGACAAATGTTAAATAGATTAATAAACATTTCACAAAAAGTTTATTTCGAAACCTTAAATACTGAGCAGTTTAAAAGATCAATAGATACCTGTTGACCCGACCCACTCCAAATATTTAACGCTTTGATATTTTTCAGACCTGATTGTAAGACGTCTCCTAGTCTCGGTAGGAGTAACCAGCATCGACCGAAACCTTCATCCATGTTATGTGTCATCATATAATTTTGTCTCTTTGTTTTTCTTCTTCTTCATCACCTGCTCAATACTGAAAGTCATGGTCCTCCACTGTATCTGGAACTTGGTGCCCCACCTGTCTTTATCCTTCCCATTTCTAGGCCATATTTAAAGGGGATCCAGTAAACTTTTTTATTTTGGTCTATCCATCTTGTAGGAGACTTTCCTTTTGCTCATTTTTCCTTAACCCAGTCTCTGATTTGACCATCATTAAATTATATGAATTGTATACCCCATGTTTTGAAATTCCCATAATAAAGGACATTTCTCAAATGTGACATAAAAACCGCACCAAATATTGTCCTTCTTTGTCTTCTGCGAGGACATTCAAATAAAAAATGTATTAACTGTCAATATAAAATTTTATTAATATAGTACCGTCATCTCGAAGTCCTTTACCCATTGAGTGCGCCTATAAATTTAACCTCATCAAAAAGGTTCAGTAAAAATATAAAAAAGAAGATATTCAAAGTCCAGTCCCACATTCGGCCTGAGTATGTCGGCACTTTGGACACCTGTGGACGTTTTTATTATATTTTTATTTGTATCGAAGGGAACACAAAAAGCCAGCGTGTCATATAATGAACGTTATCTATTTTTCGCAAAAACTAATTATGAAAACCATGCGGGTAATCTAATTTTATATACTTTTCATAGTTTTACGACGCCTTGGCACATTGAATATTATTGTGTGTCGGTAATGGTTTACGACCCAATGTCAGATTTCTTGTACCCATGGTTCGCGAGCCACTAATAAGTCATTTTAGTACAAATATCGAGAATTTCATTTATCATTTTACTTTGAGTGAAATATGGACGTGGAAAAAGACTGATAGAATTCGAATAAATCCTTGCAAGGAATCAGCCTCCGTTATACAGTACAGACCACCAAACAGAACGAATATCAAGGCTGAACACTCAGATATATTGAACTGGCTGGCATAGATATATTGAACCAATGAGTGACACTGGGGATATATTCGCGGCACCATCTAGCAGTATGAAAATATATTATTCCTTACAAATAAACTAAATAGTATCTGCCCCACTTTATGTAACAGGAGAAATCAGTACAATGCGTTCAATAAAAAAACATATAGTAATACGTGAACTGAGAAGAAAACATGAGGGATTAGTGTATGACTGAATACTGAATTAAGTTATTTGGAATTAACTAGAGCTTTAAACGTCATTGTTTGTTAAAAAGGATGAAGAAGAGTACTTTGAGGCGTTTTTTTTTTATGTAAGTTGAGGCATGGAGAGGAAAATCAAGGAAACTATGGTTAGACCAAGTGAATGATATTTTGAAAGTATCGAACGTTTAAAATCAGAGAAAATTTAAGAATTGCATGAGATGGTGCATGTATGTAAGGAAAGCAAAAAACTGTATGACACGATAGAAAAGTTGGGCGTTCTATCGTATTTGCCTACTCTGACAGAAAAACGGCGTAATGGTAATGGCTCTCTACCTACCGTGATAAAACAGCGTGACGTGTGCATGACTAGTTGGTAAGACGTATGTCTCCTAGCCCGGAGGTTGCGGGTTCAGATTTTGTTAAAAAATATTTCAGTTGCTTTTCAATTAAGACCACATTTATCATCTTTCTGGTTGGTTATAAAAACCATATGGTAACAACCCCGTCAGGTTGTACTGTGTACAATGAAAGTGTAATACAATAGAATGTAATGAAATTCTTCCATTCCACATTGAGAAGGGGGGGGGGGGGGGGTTCGATATTTTTCCTGATAGTAATTTGTTTATTTTATGTATATTAATTTTGGACTGTGGTCTATTGTTTGAATTGACGAGACTTGCAATCTGGTCAGACAGAAGAATAATTTTGGACCTTACAACATTATTTAAGTTTGTCAGCTCGTATTTCAATAGTACGGGACTTACTCAGCTTGTCATGTTATACGTTCCTTGTAGGCCCACCCGGGAAAATGTTTAATACTATACATGTATGAAAAATTATCGATATAAATACTCATTATTTGTATATAAAACGAATCAAGTAAATATTGACTAATGAGGGCAAGATTTTTCACCTCTGTTTTGCATAAAGCAAATACCTTCATTAAGTTATATACAACTTTAAATATTCCTCTGCAATTAATATAATTCAAACGAACTTAATTAAGTCTCAAACGTCGAGTATTTTTATATTTTTGATAAAAAAATACCGAAATGCTCATATAATTATTTGTGATTGCGTTTCATTTTTTTTATAACTTTCGTCATATCTCCGGACAATTTTACGACTTCATGTGGAGAGTTTGAATTTTTTACGTTTTTTTATTGTCATCACTTGCTTACCCACGAAAAAAATTCTATCGTAAAATTTAGATCTATTGCAGTGCGGCATGCAAAGCGAAGTCATAAAAAAAAACTTTTTTTAATGTATTGTAATTAGTAAGTATGTAATTATTTTATTTTATTACTTAGTATGCAGCTTATAAATTTCTTTCACAAAAATGATAATATTATAGTTTTAATTCAGCAAACCAAAATCAAGTACTATTTTTTTTTGATAATACTACATTTATGAAGTGCCGGGCTGTGGACCAACCTGGATTGAGACGTTTCAACGTTATTCTCTATTCTAGATGAAACATTGACGTATACCATATATACAAAAATAACTAAAGCGACAATTAGGAAAACAGCACACTCGCTTTATACTTGTTTGTATATAAATGTGTTTTTTTTCCAGCACGGGGATATGACCGAGCAATGAATTTCATATAATAAACAGGTCTGAAATTAAAGGAGAAAATTCAAGGAGATCTCTTTGCTGTGTTATTTTAAGCCATAGGAATCTGACACGTTTTTTTTTTGCATCAAATCATCTTGGAATTAAAAAAATTCTATCATAGTCTATAAATACAAACTTCAAGAATTATTTTCATGATTCACATTTGAAATTGCGAAACTTGTGATATTGATCACTTCAAGTCTTGTGATAATACTTTTTCAAACCCTTTAAGATTGTAACATAAATAGTGTTTCTCTAATATGGTGGAAGTGTTTCAACCAATCCTTTCACTGTATATTACTTTATCATCTCATACTATAATCGTTAATATTTTAAGTACTTTTCAATATACGACTTTGATTTGAGTTGCATAATTAAAAAAACATATTCGTACTTTCAAAGGTGCAATTTATACTCGTCACTTAGTTTTATCTCGTGGCAACACCATTCGGCATTAGCTTAAAGATAATGAATGCATAATTCTTCATTAACGTTATAAAATTATTCGCCTCAGCTGCTAACTAAATACTATTATACTACATAGTGGATGTTCGTATGAGTAAGACCCATTTAGTTTTTAGATATTACATATACTCGGAATTGTTAAAAAATTATATTATTTGGAAGGATGTTGTAATTTGTTTTATTAAACACTCTTTATTCTACTTTATGTAAAGGTATAGCCCTACCGGTTTCCAGGGTTTCACCTCATCATCAGTGGAGCACAAACAAGTCTTGTTTGTGCTCCCCTGATGATGAGGTGAAAACCTTGAAATCGGTAGGTTTATACCGTTACATAAAGTAGAATACACAGCTTTTAATAAAATAAATTACAATGTCATTACACCTCCACAATATTAATGCCGTAACTATAAATGATATTTAAAAAGAGTTTTGAGTCCGTGTTGGTTTTAGTCAATTCAAATTCCATCCTTTAAATGATTATTCAAAGGAAAATGAAAGGCTGTAAAAATATTCAGAAAACACAGAGAACTAAAGTATTAAATATTTAAGGACTTTTGGACAACAAATTCTGATAAGTCCACTATAAATTAGTGGATAATTATGTGCTAATATATTGACCGAACGGGACAATTATATACCTTGTAAATATATAAAATGAATACGGGACACTCAAAGAAAACGTTGTCAAGGGTTTATTCTCTTCCGACCAACAAGAAAGATGATAGAAAGGCCTTAAGTAAAAACCAGATAAGAACCAGTGTGAATTTAACTTGTCCTATGCTGAGGACACGCCTGGCGTGTCCATGTGAACATCTGCTTCATGCTCAGAACACGCGCGGCGTGTCCATGCCTAAATATTGTTAGTGTATTACATCAGCATACAATATTCGTTCATTACTTCGAAAGAGTCCATCGCATTCGGACGTTTTCATAAATGTAGAATTTATTTTACTTCCGTGAATATTTCACGGACTGAAACTAGTTTTTATTAATCAAATATATTGAGCACCGATCTGGTTGTTATGCATTTTGTATCAGCAGGGAAAGAGTTAACCCGCAACTTTCGGGCTGGAAGGCAGTCGTCTCTCCAGCCATGCCATGAAGGTCAATGATGATTATGTGATTAGTCTAGATATTTTTTTTCATCGTCCTTATTTAATTGCCACAGCTAATACCTTCCTATCCATACA
Organism: Odontocerum albicorne; assembly: GCA_949825065.1. Taxonomy (NCBI): domain Eukaryota; kingdom Metazoa; phylum Arthropoda; class Insecta; order Trichoptera; family Odontoceridae; genus Odontocerum; species Odontocerum albicorne. Next base: position 17,748,269 of record OX463858.1, read on the forward strand.
CTCAACTTATATACCCTTGAGGAGAGTCTGTTCTCTAAACGGCACTATATATCATATATTGTTCATATTTTAATTATTATCGTGTCGATAAAACATTCAATGCATCAGATAATATCAATACTGGAACTGATTACGATACAAAAAAAAATACAAAAAAAAACAATGTCTTCTTCAGCATGGACATTTTGTTAAAATCCAGTTGATTTTAAGAGTAAATTTGATGTAGTTTAATGTATACTTCTTTCCATAAAAGTAAAACATGTGAAAAAGGCAACAGTCTTACGTAGTTACATACATACGCCACCGCGGAGAATTTCCAACCAGTTTCGCGTATATTTTACCATAAATCTTTTGATAATTTAATGCTAGGGCCGCTGTTGGGAGCGAATCCACAGCAGATGCAGTTTTCGAAGAGTGGCCATTAATTGACCACGCGCAATATCCATTCCAGTATTTGATTTTGCTATGTAACATATCTATGTACAACTTGTAAACACTCGCTATAGATTAATTACAAATGATAAGCATAAGTAAAGCTAACTATGAAACAGAGAACTTTACTTTTCTCATACAAAATATGACTGTTTTATGTTATATTACAAATGTATAATACTTATTTATTATTTAAAGTTAAGACATTAACATTGTGGAAGTTTAAAAACATTGTTTTTGCTGTATCAAACACTGTTTATTCCATTTTATGTAACGGGTGGGAGAGTCTTGTTTGTGCTCACCTGATGATGAGGTGAAAACCTTGAAACCTGTAGGACTATGCCGTTACATACAGTGGAATAAACAGTGTTTGATAAAACAAATTACAATACCATACTTCTTGTTCGTTAATGCTCTTTACAGCAAACCAAAATCAAGTAGTAAATTTTTTGGATCGTATTAAATTTATGACGTGAAGTGCCGGACTGTGGACCGACTTGGATAGATACATTTTATGCCTATTCTGTATTCCATGTGAAACATTGACGTATATGTCTAAAAATAATAAAAGCCACAATAAGGGAAACAGCACACCCGCGTTGTACTGGTTTGTATAGAAACGTGTTTTTTAAAGACGGGATTTTACCGAGTAATGTACTCATATACTCAGTCGTGAATACTGGACTTGATCTTACGAACGGATTGACCGCACTGTAGGGAGAACGTAATGAGTGTTCTCATATTGATCGGTTTAGAATTATTCGTCTAAAGTAGAATAGGGATCGTTTAGCAGCATTTGGTAAATTTCTGACATATTCGAAGTTATTTAAATTGGCATGATTCCGTTCTTTGTTATTTATTTCCAAAAACCTTAAAATAATAAACAGCCCATAGATAATAAGATTTCTTTATTATAATTTACGGCATAAATTCTAATTACACTGAGCTACAGTGTATCAAACTATTCAGAATAACTTTTAAAACAAATCTGAAAATGAATTCATAATCATTTTTCTTCGTATTCTTCAAAGACTATCTTCTTCGTCAGTCGATGAAAATTCTCTTTAAAAGCGGTAATGGATTCAATCAATGAAACAATGGCACTAGCAATAAAAAAGTGTTTAACGACTTTACTAAACGTGCACTAAAGGTACATTTATTGAAAAGATAAAGAAAACCACTCTAAAATGGTTTGGGCACATTGATCGAATGAATTAAAAAAGACTAACACAATAAATTACAATATATATGATGAATATGAGTGATAAACGTTGTAGAGTAAAACAAAGAAAAGTGTGGCTGGTTCCAGTGAATAATATATTGAAAGAAGGAAATTTAAAAGGCACAGAACTCTTAGAAGTTGTATTAAAAGGTGAATGGATGGAGCAATTAGAAAAAAATGGATTCTGACAAGAAAACTTCATGATGGTATGTGTGTATTAAACTAAAAATCAATTAACATGGCACCACAAAGTTAACGAAATATGTTTGTTGAAATTCAAGATATAAATCAGAAACTAACCAGAGCCCACACATATGTATATTATATTACCCTAGAAATGTTTTTTTGATTTTATAAAGCGTCTGACTATGCCATACGCATATGTAGAAGGCTAACCCGCTCCTGAGAAAAAATACGAATTTAAGTATATGTTATAGTATAATGATTAATTACATAGTATTTACCGGATCTGTGGATGCTAACTTCCTATTCGTGAATCCATGCACATAGACGAACAATATCTACATATTGGCGGTTTCGTGCCATACTGCGATAACTCGATTACTTTAAAATCGATTATATTAATCATGTAATAATTAAAACTCAATTGACTTCCTTTCGTGAGCGTTTTATAGTTCAGTGTGTGTGAAGACTTATTGGGTGTCCGTTATAAATATCTCATTTGTTTTGTTAATTTGAAAGGTGTTTTATAAGCATGTAACATAATCCACTTTATTGGATGAATATAAGGAAACACGTCGTAGGAAGTATTTTTATTCTAATTTTCTTTCATTATTAATTGAGCTATAACAAATGTATAAATAGTAGATTTGAAACGAATTACTTAGGTTTTTTGATATAAGTATTAAGATGGTTCGGCACGTACCAACATTAAATATATAAATAAGCAAAGGTTTATTGATAACAACATTATATGCACATACGTGTATATAAATACATTCCGAAATGAACATATATCTCAAGATAAATAGCAAAAAATACATTTAAAATAGAATCTATCGAAATGTCTGGGCTCACCTCTTAAGGCCCTTCTTCCCCCCTCCCGACTGAGATACACCTGACTAATATAGGGCAAGACATCTGATGTTTATCAGCCTTAATGTATGATGAAAGGTTTTTCAGAAATAATCTACACGAGTAGTATAAAAGACATAAGTTTGCGAAAACTTGCGATAAAAAACGTGGTACGATCAAATTAATCAAACTGTGAAACAGGGATGAGTGAAAAGTCATTAAAAATACTAATTAAAGGACAATTTATGAATCGCTGTTTAGATAGCAGACTCTCCTTAAGGGCGATCTAAGTCGAGATTCGAACTCACCATTACTGACAGATGAAAAATATTACAAAAAATTTAAAGAAGTTAGTGTGAAGATAGGAAACTGGTGGCTTCGGACATTATATTAGGAGTTTTCCTGCGTCTACGTATGTTTAGAAAAATATGTGTGGAAAGAAAACTTACTACAAAAAACTTTTGTAGATCGTCCGATATGTAATAGTCAGACAGCCGATGTAGACCTTGATGATGATCACAATTTTGTAGAACGTCCGATATGTAATAGTCAGACAGCCGATGTAGACCTTGATGATGATCACAATTTTGTAGAACGTCCGATATGTAATAGTCAGACAGCCGATGTAGATCTTGACGGTGATCACAACTTTGGTATTTCTATATAAAATAATAAAACTTTAGATCTAGTGTAGTGTGTGTGTGTGTGTAGTGTCTACATATAATCGTTAATTTTGAAAATACTTCCCAAAAAAAGTTGTCTTCAAGAGTTTCTTAAAGCTGAATAAGGAAGACAAACTACAAATAATATGTGTAGATCTTCCGATACTTGATAGTAACACAAACGGATTTATGTAAAGTGTAACTTGTGGTCTATATATAGTATGTACCATATATACAAGCATAATCATCAAATCTGATATAATTTCCCAAAAAATATTTGACTTCAAGAACTTCCTAAAACTGCTGACGCCACACATCTGTTACACTTTGAGGCAGACAAAGATCAATCAAATTTTAATGTTACTCCACAAAACGAACGTTAACCAAAAATAAAGATCATAAATTGAATAAAAGTTACAAGAAAGTTCTTGAAGTTAATAAAAATCTGGTACACGTCCCAGCCTCGGTTACCAGTTCTTGAAATAATCAAAGATCATGGTTCATTATTCGACTCAGTATTTTGTTTCAGAAAATAATCCATCGCTTCTCTTAGAATACGTAGATTTATTGTATTCTTATTATTATTAGCTTTAACACTGATTCCCTTGTGTATTTATCTATTTTATAATCTTGAAAGTCATGCGTGGTAATTGAAAAGCGTGTTTTTTGCTACATTTACACCTCGTGGTCATAGAGCAGAAGATCGCATGACAAGACAAGTATGGCGCTAAAAAAGTGTAATTATAAGAATTATCGTGAGGAATTAAACACTAACAACAATTAAAATGTTAGTTAACATTTGATATTTGTAAATAAAGCGATATGCATGAATAATTGAAATGTTTTTAATTGAATATCCTCACATAAACTAAGCTTCTGTTTATTGAACAAAGATGACCTCCGTGACCCATTTCACTTCCATCCGGGGATTTTTGTTCGAGTATCTATGGTACCAAAAGAGCCAAGTACTTGGGTGAATATTGTTGTCTGTTTATGAGCGGTAGTATGGCCAACACATGCAATGACGAACTGCGATGTCCTTGCCTACTCCAGTGTTCTAAAGCTGAAAGCTCAATTAGCGGGACTGATGAAAATATTGAATATATTGAAATATACCTATTATACGAAAGAAAACATATTGAAAAAATAAACTTCACGACCACCGTAGTCTAGGTGGTACAATAAACTACATGACCACCGTAGTCTAGGTGGTAAAATCGTCCGATCCGGTGACTGTAGACTCAATTTCCATTGAAAAAGGTTTCCAATCAGGTTTTCCCTTAAGTCCCCTTTTACATATTTCTGGTTGGTGGGAAGAGATTGCAATAATAACTCCGCTAGATTGTACTGTACACAATGAAAACGTAAAAAGTTAGAAACATTATAAGAATTGTATAAAGAGGTGTACTCGTATGTATGTAGAGGAGACGAGAAATGTGTGTTGCGATAGGAAAGTCTAGCACCCTGCTCTCTCCGTCTACTCGAACAGGAAAACTATGTGATGGTATGTATGTACGTGTATGTACCTAACGATATCATAAAATAAATATGGGAGAAAAATATTGTACTAATATTTTTGAAAATATTTACAAGTAAATTTGTATGAAATAAATTTGAAACAAATGCTTAACATTAAAAAAAAAATACTGATAGTAAATTTCGTATAATTTGTTTTGACAAATAATCAATATAGTACGAATTATTTCAATTAATTTGGAGCTCGAGGTTTTGTGAGGACAAACAAAATTAAGTATTTTAATGACATTTTAGAGGGTTCGAATATTTATAATAGATTAAATATTCAACGTTAAATATAAAAAAAATATTCAGAGTTATCAGGTGTCAAAATATGATAGACATTTTTGCAAATTCTATCCCTTTTCCTTGAGTATTCACGTATATAAGAGTTGTCCAACTTTGAACGAATTAGTATGACACGAAGAAAAAAACCAAAGACAACGAAATAAAGAACTTTTTGAATTTACCGCGTTCTATCATCGTAGCCAAGAAAAAGGTCTCTTTGATGGTTCGAAATTCAAAAAACCGGAAACTTGATATCTTTGTATGGCGCCGAAACTGGCCGAATGTCTTTTTGAAGCCGTTTCATAAAATATTTTTTTTTATATAATTTAATTAATTATTTATACAACGCGCTGTTTCAAAAACGGTAAAAGATGACTACTGAATTATTAATTATTACTTATAAATGATATTTCCTCATAAACAATCGTTTAGCATAAAATATACACATGTTTTAGGCTTAACTCACACCTGCTTTGAAAGTATGCGCTGTATTGGGTTTAGCATAGACAAATTTAAATTTAAAAGATCTATAGATAAAGTCCTGTGTACACTTTTTTTCAATAACTCATTGAATTGAAACTGTATAATTCAATGTGAAATTCTACGTTCAAAGTAATTCATAGTGTGTTTTTTGATAATCTTGCATTTTTCACATTCACAACAAACTCTCTAGCTTATCAAGAAACAATAGATTGACTGGGGCGGAATTTTTATTTTATTTTTTAAATAAAAAAATCGAATGTTTTAGTTACAATATTGTGTTCAACATTATTATGAGACAATATTATGTTATTATTAAGCGATTGTTTCGTCTTTGTTGCAGAATAGGCAACTTCACTAAACGCAGTCTATCTTCATAAGTGAGATTAGTCACACATCTTAGAAGTTTCGTTATTTGTTTATAAGGGTTCCATATTTTAATCATTTCCTGTGTAGCCTAGTTGGTAAGACGATTGACTTCCACCCGGGGGATATCGGTTTCGATCACCGATGGTACTCAACAAAAAATAAATTAAAAAAATGGTCCCAGTCTGGTATAAGAGTTAATTTGGTAACAATACTCTAACGCGCTAGACGTGTGTGAGTGTTGTTGACACTTTACATACGGGGTACGCATTATTAACACGTGCGATGATGAATCGCGAGTTCTGTGTACAATTCAGTGGTTCCAGACTCAAAACGTTAATTACTGGTGCCGAAAACAACATTGTCTCTCGACCACGCTCTTCAGTGTCCGAACTACCAAATCAGATTTTTGTTGAAGGGTACAATATGTATGGAAATTTAAATAATAGATTTTTTTTCAAACAATACCCACGTACTTACTGTCTTTTTTCAAACAATACCTACACATATTGATATATTTAAGTAACAAATGCACTAATATTCGAATATCAAATTGGACATTAAGTATTTTCATATTATCACAGGGAATAAATGATGAAAATGAGATTTAAAATAAATATTCAAAGGTCCAATATTCATATTACGTATAATATTTTTCAGTCACCATTCTAAGAACGTAGATAAAAAGCAACTTAAAATTCTAGTGTACGATATTAATTAAAACTAGTTTCAAAATTATCTCGAGTTTTCAAAGATCACATGCATCACTAATTTGCAAAAATTAATTTAGCAAGTCTTATCTATTTTTATGGATTATTAATATTTGTTTCGTCTCACGAATGGCGACACACTACAAGACTAATGGCACTTGTCCAATTCGACTTCTGTTTATTGCTTGTCTTCTAAAATATAACCAATATCCGGTTTAGAATGACATTTATAACCAAATATTTCATAATTCTCACAGCCTCGAAAGGAATTTGAACGTATCAGATTTCCATATATTTTGAAAATCGCAAAAGAAAACCAAATGAATGTGACCAATTAAGCTATTAAAAAAAATGTTACCTATTATTTGTACTGTCGAAACTTAAGTCTATTATTTGGATTAATATCTCTCACAGTATATCAATGTTCTTGCTTGAATTGACAATTTAAGCCTATGCATATCTAATTTTCCTCAGCCAAATTACATAAATTCCATTTTTCATTTCCTCGTAGGCTCTGTTGCCATAATGTTAACTTTTCATTTCCTCGTAGGCTCTGTTGCCATAATGTTAACTTTTTTGTATTATTCGTCTTCTCTTAAGATGTTGACTCCCGGTTATCGTTCTACCTTCTTGGAGGTCTTATTGAGGATGACTGCTGCAGGGCACGTTGGGAACTCTTGTGTTTTCCATCCTATCCACAAGACTTCACCGGCGTCTTCTGCGGTTCCTACCCTATCTTAAAATTTCTTCTAATTCACAATTTTCTTCGACACGGGAATTTCTAAGTGTTCACTAGCAATGTTTATTTAGGGTTCTCGTTTCATTAGTTTTGAGCATTATTTTTGTTTTTTTGTAACCGCTCTATCCTCCATTCTTTAATTCACGATATACGTCACACGTGTTATTCCATACCACATATTTAAGACTCCGGAGACAGCAATAGCTTTGTTAACGTGGTCGCTTATTTTTACATATGGTAGATCATTGTAATGGAGCAGATTGATGGCTAATTAGTTTTGTCAATAGTTATTTAATCCTTTTCAAAAGTACAAAAAATATACGTAATTCAAAATTCAATATACAAATATCGCCCATACTTAACTCTATTTAAAATTCCAAGTAGGTTAGCAGCGTCGAGTGTAGAATGTTTATACTGGTTTTGTATTATATTTTCATTATTTCCATACATAAAGCTATATAAACTATTCTCTTATCTAGGATCCTTTTCAATATTTATTCTAATCATTAACGAATTAAATATTTTAACGCTAACTGGTACGAAAAAGAGAATATCAATTCCATTTAATTGTGTATATAGATAATAAACAAATGAATCAATTCTACATTTTCTGTTCGAGTGGGCGGTTCAGAACGATTCGCAGGATAAACATTTTTGAAAATTACGGGTTCATTCTCAGTAAATTTTTTCACTCAATAAATTAACCTCCAGAACACTTGAGACATAAATTTAATTAAATCGCGCCGTTAACAACAGAATATGTAATTACATAGCACTTCCTTCAATTATTAACAATTTGAACAGAAACACGTCATTATCAACAAACACGTTGTTTTATGTAAACAATTATTTTTATATAAGGCTCGTAAAATTTCAGTTTTTAGGTAATTATGACAAATGCACAGGACTAGATTCAGGGTTGGGATTGCCCTTTATATCTTGTCCGAGACACGTAATTCGTTATTCAACAGACAAGAAACTTAATTTCATATAAATTAAATTTATCAATAAATTGCATTGTGTTCACTAAATAATACAAAAAAAACGTAATAAATCATGTAATAATGTTTATTACACAATGAAATGTTAACATTTTTAATCTATCAGTATTACATGAACGATATTTCAAATTTCGTATATTTATTATAATATCGCTACTGTAAATTGTTTTTGTTGAGGTGCTTGGCAAAAAAATATAGAACCATGTATGAAAAACAAGGAGTAAATTGCAGCAAAATTTTATTGATAAAGCCCATTTAATTTTATGAAACTAGTGTGCATGCACGTTCTGATAATTAACTCATAGAAAATGAAACATTAAGAAAAAATTTCACATGGAACATTGACACGAATAAACTTTTAATGAAACTGACATCAGTACAATACACAATTTACAAAAAAAAACCTTAATAAAATTGAGCCTGCCCTGTTTTTCACACTAGTTAATTTGATAGAAGTTCACACTATTTTATTGAGCGAGTTTCCTGAGATAATTTGCAAGTGGAATTTAAAGTAGTGTGTTAAAAGTCCCATGGTTTTTTTCTATAATCTTTTTTTTTTTCTTAATTGGAATGTTTTAACACCGTCCGCCCTACGGTTCTATCTGTTAAATATATACATACTTCGTATTTTAATCTTGAGAAAAACATTCTTAAACCAACAATTTACTTTATAACGTATTCTTAAATATTTGGCCACTTAAGAAACTTATGACAGATGCAACATACCAACAAAGATCATTAAAATAATATGCATGAAAAAAATCGCAGATATTGCATTTTAGTTTTAAGTTTTCCGACCTGAGGGTTGAAGGTTCGATTTCCATTTGGTACCCAATATTTTTAAAAAGTGAAATGTTTCAGTCAGGTTTTAACTTAACCTACGACTTTTTTAACTTTCTAATTAGTTGAAAAATATTTCCATATGTGTACAATAAAAATATATCAAGTACAACCATACAATGTAAATAAGTTTAAGTTTGAAGATTTTTGAGAAATAAACACTTTTATAAAACAAATTAATCAATTTTACAGAACTGTGTCGCAAAATAACATCACTTTATGAACGTTTTGATTTTTAATAAATAGAATGCACTTAATAAATTTTATATTATTTCAATACAACATTTTCAACTAACCTTGTAAATATGTGACATGAATAATAATATAACTACCATATATAACAAATGTAAGTCCTGTGGTAGTAAATATAACGTACACATTGAATATCTATTGTCTATGATTATTATTTATCGTCAGCACATAAAGGCTTCGTTACATATTTTCAATGAATGCCCATTATTTTTGTTATAATATAAACGCAAGGTATTTAAAAATACATATAAAACTCAATGAGATCCCTGAATTTCATTGTTATTCATTGTATTTTAATTTGATAATTACCTTAAATACTGGTCTAGTGTGCCACGAATATTTATTACTATGCTTCACGAATAACACAAAATTAAAACTCTAATTTAAAAACTGAATATCTGTTATAGCTTTGATTCTATTTAAATTAATTACCTTTTCTGGAATTTGAGATAAAATATTTTAATATTGAATGTAGTTTGAAGTAATTTGCCAACTAGATAGTTTTGTTCCCAATCAATTAGTTTTTAATTAATAATACTCGTACATACATTTTTCAACGAAAATACTGTCTCGAGTTACATTTTGATATCTGTTTGAACCATTTTACATACGACCTCCATGACCTAGTTGGTAAGACACCTGTCTCCCAGCCCGGAGGTTACGGGTTCAAATCTCTCTGGAACTCAATTAAAAAAAAAAAGAATTCCAGTATGGTTTTCACTTACTGCTTGTTTAACATTTTGTATTGTTAGTTGGAAAAGATTGTCACATGGCAATAAGCCTGCCAGGTTGTTTTATCTACGACGAAAGTATATTAAAATACAATACTAACATATCACGCCCTCTCCCTGTGTGGAAGGCCAACAGGATAGTTAGCTTTCATACTTTTCTGGTCTTTTTTCACCACGCATTTGCACTGTATATGGATTTCGTTAGTCTTTCTTCATTCATTCGTTCTACATGTCCAAATCATCTCTGAGTGCTCTTCTTTATCTTACTTAATACGTCAGAATTAAGTTCGTATAACATACATCCCTAATCACTTCATACCGTATTCAATCATGCATTGTCATACCATGTATTCTCATTAGCGCACGTACTTCTACACCATTTATTCGGCTTCTTTTAGAATTTTCCACGTCCACGTTTCACATCCATACATCAAAGTTGTTTCTAGAAACTGTTGTGGACTCTCATCTTAACAGATTTTGATAGTATCCGGTTTCAATGTACATGTATAAGTGCTCTATTGACTTTGTTTCATATCGCTTAAAGCCGTTCGTTATCTTACATAACTCTACCATCATAAGAGAAAAAAAAACTACCCCAATAGCAGAAGTCCTTAACTTTTATCTTATCTTGCATTGCTCACACATATGTCACATTTACTTTTCCTATTTGAACCATGTTTTTTTATTTGAGATATCAAAATATAGTTTATTTTTAGTTGTCGAGTATTTTGTATTTTAATGTGTTTAGTTTGAAAGGAAAAATTGGTAACCTTTCTTTCATTTAAATACCAAATTTTATTTTTTCGATAAATGTACGGATTTCCGAAAATCGTTAGATATCCGATAAATTTAATTATCCTCTGGTGAAGATAAAACCATAAAATTCCGGATGCAGAAACTTGTATGGGATTTGGATTTTTTATTGATGTTTGTTAAAAATAAATTGAAATGCGTTACTAATTAGGTTTATTCTACTTCGAGATTTATTTTTAAGTTTTTATACTAAGTTATAAAAACTGTATTTTTTAAATATTTTGTGAAGAGGTAATTTTTATAATTATTATGAGGATAAATGTTTCCTTTTTTTTTTAATATAATATTTGAGAATTGAACATAAAGCAAATAAAAAACGCAGTTGTAGTAAAAATGAAAAAAAATGACGTGTATAGCACTGTTTTACAATATACCATCAACATAAAGGAGTTGTGTTTTTTTCATGTGCAGTTTAAGCACATACGTTCAAGATACATTACATAAAATAAATAAAAATTGCTAACTTGCATACATGACAGAGAAACGTGGGTGGAGAAAAATAGTAAAAAAAGTTTAACAAGTGGTGCCGAAATACACAGAAGATTACTAGGGATGACAATGTGTGACAGAATTTGGAATGAAGTGATTTAGGATGCATGTAAACTAATTAATTATGTATGTATTATACAAGATTAAGAAAACAATCTGAAATGGATTAAATATATTCCACTCCAATGAATTTGTTGGTATGATATATGTCTTCTAATATGGGGATTACGGAGTTTATTTCTGTCGGTATCCAGTTTTTTTAAAAGGGTTTCATTCTGACTTTTACTAAAGATATATTAAAATCTTTCTAATTTGTTAAAAGAGATTGTCATGTAGAAGAAGTAAATCCACCAAATTATATTGTATGCAGCGAAAGTATTATACAAAATATTTAGAATGAAGAAAGCGAAAAATACTGACAAAAAATACATAACGAATGTGATTGGATTAAATGCGTTGAAGAGGAAAACCAAAGAAAATATTGCTGCACTGAGTGAAGGATATTTTAAAATAAACACGCTCGAACGAAAAAAAGTTAGAAAAATCGAAGAACATGTATGAGAAAATGTGTGGATATCACATAGGTTAAATATGTGTATCCCTATCGGAAAAAAAAACTGGCGTTATGTCGTCTCTGCTTGCCCCGACAGAGAAACAGTATAATGACACCTATATATACATATACTTTCTCTTTTCTCCTGGGTTAATTTTACCCTTAATCCAACCCTGTCTCCGCATTATCGAGGCCAGACAGACCCCCCGTAATATAGTCGTTATAAAGCCGGGCCTCACCACAACAATATTCCCCTATACATCACTCTCTGTCCTCGTCTCTCGGCCGTGTCCCAGCTTTCTCCGTCTTTGTCCTTCACATCGCTAAACCCGTCCATTGAGCAAATTATCGGTTGCGAACCCGCTACAGATAACGGCTACAGATGCTGCGTGATTGGGAGGAGGTGATAACATTATTTTTTTGATAATAAATTTAACACACTTTGCTTTTTTTTTAAACTCGCGTGATTCATTTCATACTTAACATGTTATAACAGTGCAATCTAAAACTAACAAGTGAATACAATTTTCTGTTTAATTCGGTTGTTACTTTTAGATTACATGGCATCAAATTCAATTTTCTTATTTTCGCGTAAAATTATTAACCAATCTTTTAGATAGAGTGCATAAATATTTTTTAATGTACATCCTGTTGCATGCTAACATACTTCCAAGTTCACAGAATTCATCGATTTTCAGATTTATTATCCATCATTCATTTTTTATATTGGTATGTGAAGTGTTTTAAATATCAATCAGCCCACCAATCATAGGTAGCAATGGTAAGGATTTTAGATAAATGCACTTGGTATTCATGATTGATATAAAGGTAATCCTACTTAAAGACTAATATTACTGTCTTTAAAATATCATTCGAAAAGATTCTTTGAAGTAATATTATTTTTTATTTTTCTATAGTTTTTACGTACACGCTGTGGAAATTAATTTGAATTAAAATTAAGAAATTAAACGATTTTTGTTAATCCCCTACTAAATTATGTACATAACTGAACTTGTTTTGAACCATGTGACTCATCTTTAGAAGTAAGTTGCGAATACCCCTAAAAATGAGTAATAAGCATCCAACTACTTGGGTTTAGCGAACTGCGTGGTCTAATTGACAAGATACTTGAGTACACAAGGCTTTGGATTCGATTTCCTATGGTACTAGTAATTGAATAACACCGATACACTTTATTTTTTAGGTTGTCGTTTCCAAAAAACTCTAAAAAAAGTTTTCTAACACAATATACGTAATTGTATTACACATTTGCTGTGTACAATATAACCTTACGGGTGCCACATAGCAATCTTTTACAGCCAACCAAAAAGATGTTCAAGGAACCTTAAGTGAAAATCATACCGAAATCATTTTGAAACATCGGGAATCGAACCCAAAATCCTCTGGTTGACAGACAGTCGTCTTACCAACTAGGCTACGGAGGTTGTTATATTTATGGATTTAAATTTTGTGTATCAAATAACGTTTATTTTAGAATTGAAATAAAATTAAGGTTCATAATTATATAACAATTACGAAACAAAAGCTGGTTGGTGGGAAGAAATTGCTTTAAAGCAATAAATCAGCACATGTATTTTCATAAGTGTGTTAAGTAAGCAATCACTCATGACCATCACACATATGTAAAGAAACTTGAAAGTGAAAAATTAACTACACATAAAGCATTTTGCGTTTGGTTACCAGTGAGACAAGAACACTTTAAATTTCATGATAATGTGCAAAAACTTTTATATTTTTTTGTACAAGTAAGTTTTCATATACAATACAATATTTAAATAAACAAAGTATACACATGTCATATAAGATACATTATACATCTTGATCAGTTGTTGAGTCTATACAAAGGTGCTGACAGGTCATAAACGCCCGAGGCCGAACCGTCTCCGGAATCCTGGAGCCGAACCCCTCAATTATCTGGGCATCATCACCTGCCAGCCTCTACCTGCCGTGGCTGCTTAGTGCTTAGTGTTTGCTCAGCTGATTGGAAGAGCTGCTTTTAGCCGGAAGACCATAGCGTTTAGAAAACCATCGTCCATGTGTTTTATTTTCAGTCTGACCATGATTATTTATGGCTTTATTTGGAGAGATCTCCTTTGCTAATAATTATTGATTTCAAGTTTTTTATACTAATAAAAAATTGTGACTTAGTTATTTTTTTCTAAACCAATAGGTGCATAAATACCATCACGCCACATCACTGTTGAGATAGGCAGAGATGACACAGCGAAATACTTTCCTATCTCGACATGCATCCTTAGCCTAATCTACATTCGCGAACCTTGTCATACAACTTTCTACGTTTCCTTCTTTCTAAATATTATTCACTTAATCCAACCACACTTTGTTGGTCTTCCTATAATACGCCTTTCTCTTAAATTTGCATTATATATTTGTTTTCTTAGTTATACTAATAAATAATTAATTTTTCCAGTTTGGATTTACTAAAATGAATTAATTTTATTTTGTATGGATACCCTTTAAGGTATTCTAATTGGTTATTTGAACGTATTAAAGATCGTGACCGGGAGACAATAATAACTAAAATAGAATTATAAAAAAATACGTAATACTATAAAATGTTACAAGTCTTACATTATTAGCAACCCAATACAAAAAGACAAAAAACTTATTGATTACACATAAAAATATTTTTTTATAAAACTAACACAAATGGATCGAAAATATTAAAAACAAAGGGGTCAAAACAATGTCAAAAATATTAATCAAAAATTCATATGGCCAGCATCAAACAAGACCACATGCATTGTCGTCAGATAGTCTGTCCTTTGCAATATGTCTTCAGTTCACCTTTCAAAAAGTCATAAACAGGTAGTCCCTCTTTTGTACACTGACACTTCTTTCAGTATGTCTTACGGTAGCAAAACGTCACGACTGTATCCAATGTAATTGAATCGAGGCGTGACTCACGATATGACGTACGCCCACCCTTAGGATGTTGCGGATTTGCCTGGTTAGATCCCGTAAGTAATTGATGAAAAATGAAAAAAAAACAAAATAAAAACAAATATTAAATTAATTCCATACATTTTAAAATATGGCATAAATGATAACAGTCGAAAGGTTATACAACAAATTAATTTATGTAATAAAAATCATCAGTCATAGCGAGCAAAACGCTACAAGATGGGCTGAATTCTCGGATCCATGAATCTTGTTAGATATGTTTTGAGGCTATTGCGGTTCTTTGTATCAATTTTATAAGATATTTTGGAATACTGTATAGCGTAGTTTATCTTTTGATGTCAACGTTTCGAAAACTTTGCAATTTTCATTTTCAGGGCTTGTTTGTAACGTGAAGTTGATTATAAATAAGTCATGATGAAGATGAAAACAACAACGTTTTCCAAACGTCGGCATCATAAGCCATACCACGTGGTACAACACTGTTGTACGAGTATAATTGTCAGATATCTTCTTCTCCGCGAACATAGGATGCAGAATACATTATCGGCTCGGGCACATGAAGAGGTTGTTGAGTAACAAGAATCCTCCCATTCTACTCAATTGTATGCCTGGAAGATCTGCAACTAGATATGAGAGTCAACATTTTTATTGAGATATCCTGATATTTATATACAAGTCATGGTTTATATAACAGAACAAAGTTATTAATATAAATAAAATAAACAATATTCGCTCACTTCTGGGACGTGATTCGTTGCGCTTAGCGTCACGTAGTCAACCCTACAATCCATGATGGGTCGTGGCTGTCTTCGAGATTCTCTGCCACATATCTCTCTCAGCAGCATTCCTTCTCCGATTCATTATATCCAGTATATAGCTGTTCTCTATCACACCTTCAAGTCATCTCAGCTTTGGTATTTCGCTCTCCTTCACCCCGTTTTCATTGTAGCGATATCATGACATTTTTCAACACTCATCACAAGACATCATAAAACCGAAGTGATCGTTATATAAAAACCTAGTTAACACGACTTCTACAAGTTTTTGAAACACTGTTGCTTGAATAATTAAGAAGAAACAACTTCAAAAGTAGTTTGTTGCAGAATATACATTTGTTCATACGATATTAGATTTTGACTGAGCGCGTGTTTCGGGAAAAAAATATATGGCGATCTATTGATTCGATATTCCCTGTTTGCTTCATTTTTAATCGTGTCTTCTTGATCAGAGGATACTTGTGAAATCTGGGCGAATCACTAAAATGTGTAAATATGTGTGAATCTTTAAAATGTATATCTACTCGTATATGTTTTGTGAATTTGTCTGTCATCTAATTGAATCAAGGTGTAACTCACACTGTGACGTACGCCCACCGCAAGGATGCGACGGATGCGCCCGTTTATGTCCCATAAGCAATTGATTAAGCAGCGAATAGTGGGGCAGATTTGTGCCCCTCGGTACGCCATCTGATTGGTTGGGACATGGTGCATCCCGTCAATTGGCAATTTGGATACAGTCAATCATATTCTTCATTGCTTATTTTATCAAATTACTCATTAGCCCTGAAAAAGTCCGTTATCATGCTGGCAGTTGAATAAATAAGGCAGTGGAGTAGAAAATTTAAAGCAATCGTATTTTAAAATTGTTTCTATTCAGTACAATGTTCGTAATGTGGGAATATATTCCAACTTATCAGATAAAACGAGAAAATTTTAATTATTAAACAAGTTTCAAGTCTTTTCCAAACTACAAGAAAATATCATTTGTTTGAAAGCTGGATTATACTGTCAACATTTTGAATAATCCCTCAGTAGTCCATCACCTCACAAATATCTTATGACTTTTTCCATCATGTTCATCCATATACATAAGAATCCTAAGTCAATAAGTCTAGTCATAGAACAAAACGAAGACAATAGTTTCCTGATAGTTGAGTGTCGTAGTTCTCTGATGATCTAGAACCGAAAGAATGCTTCGTGTCTACTCCTCGCGTTTCTGGATCATAATACGTAGAATAATCGAAGAGGAACTATTCATCTCTTTGATTTCATCAATCTTATTTTTAAAGGCCGTTCAAAAAGCTTCGCCAACTTCATTTTAATACTTCCACCAGCTCTCTAGATTATATTCTTCTTCTCTAGAAATTATACACACCGCAATCTTTTTTCGTTCATTTTCCTTTTAATATAGTTAAATTTCCTGACTTAAAGCGTGTTATTTATAACTTAAATACAAGTTTATTTTAAAGATTTATTGTATGAATAGGTTAAAGGAATAATACTTTTTTGAAAGTGTTCCTCGGTCTCAATAAGGTTAATCTGGTCAAAACAGTCAATAAACGACTTGGGAGGGATTAATGTTACGATAATTGCATACAACCAAGTTTTATGGGCTCAAATAATTATGCACATTTTTCGCCGGAGAGAGGATGTTAAAATAATAATAAGAAATGATAAAACCGAGCTAAACAATGGTTGGTGACCCCATAATCACGAGGAATCGGACATCACTATCTACACCTCGCCAACAAGGAGGGATTCTCAACATGTGATCTTAAAGTTGTTCCCTACTTGCCGTGTTCGAACCTTCGATGGGGTGGAAATGTTTAAGCAAGTTTAAATGATTGACAAAATGCTGGTAACACGCAACCAAATCAACTAATATATAATAGACGCATAATCATAATCAATTCACAATATAAGCTAAAAATCTTATTAAATTGCATCATTTTTTAATTTCTTGAAATCATTTTGGGTTATTATGTCTATATAGTAGTTTCATAAATATCGGATATATGTTGATAGCACCAAATTTTTCTTGCGAACTTCATTCCAAACATGCTGATTGTATATTATTATTAAATATAATAAATAGTTTATAGCACTTTTCGACTTGAGCATTTTTTGGCGCCATTTCGGAGGTGGAACAAAATGAATTGTTTTTTATGGCGCTTGATGCTTTTTTACTATCAAAACTCAAAAAACGATATGTACAGTAAGCGATTGTGCGTGTAATCGGCACTGTATATTTGTTTTATTAGTATTTCTTTATGCATTCGTTCTACATGCCTAAACCATCTCAAAATATTTTTGTTCATCTTACTTAACACATCAATACTTACCACATCAACTTAATCACCCCATGTATTATTTGCAGTGCACGCATGTCTTCAGCATTCGACTCCTATCAGTCTTTACCACGTACACGTCTCACTGCCATACAGCAATATTGCTACTAAATTATTCTTATGGACCTATCAACTTAAAAGATTTTGGTACTGTCCGGTGCGAGAATACATGTTTCAGTGTCCCATTGACTTTGTTTCCTTAAAATACAAAAAAAAAAATCCGGGCCATTTAAAATTATTTTATACTATTATTATAATTGTTTGAATATTTCAAAGTTTGAGATGCTCCATTCTTGAATGTACGTAATAACCCACTGTCTGGATAAAACAAACTCATATTTTCACTCAATTGCCGGTTTCGTTATGACCGCGGGCGGTCGTCGAATTATCCCTTCTCGAGTGGAACGTCGCTATACACCTCGTCGTCTGAGAGAAAAGGACGCTGCGACGGGTGATTCGCTACATCAGTGTTGTTTGTATTTCGCTGTAACGAGGTGATTCGATTTGTGGTCAGACGAAAAACATTGGCACACGAGACTAAATGATTTCTTCTTTATTTTTTTCCTAAAAATTTTGATGGAATGCTGACCACAATATTTCCTATATTTGATGGCCTGATATAGTTTTGCCATAAATATGTGATGTTAGTAGTATTAATGAGGCACTGAAAAGCAAGTAGAGAAATACTGCTATTTATTTTATTTTACATTCTCTACATAGCTATTTAACAAAATTACAAATCAAATAAAATATAAAAATAAGAAAAAAAATAAATAGCATAATAATAGAACAATGATTAACTGCCAAGTGGATTTAGTATACTTAAAATGTTGATAAATGAGCTTAGTCCTCAATTTATTGACCAAGATATGGAAGATATCAATATCGGAAAATACGTTTAACAAAGTCAGTCCGCGGGCGAGAGGGGACACTCTAGTTCAGTTCGTGAATACGGTGCCAATAGTAACCGTAGTAGTGAATTCATAGTAAGTAGTAGTAGTAGTGAATTAATTCACAGTATATTAAATGATTCTCAGGTAAATTTAACAAAATTTTGTTAATTAACGAAGAGGTTGCTATTCTTGATATTATTAAAATTCGTACTTGTGCAAACAGATGCGTAGATTTTTCTGACGCTTAAGTAGTAACCAAGTATACAAAATTAAAAAATGTGGGTCAAATCATGGATAAAATTCAATTTCCTTAAAATAAAGATTATGTTAATCACTATGTTAGATTATATTTCACATGCACACTTGTATCAGATAAAAAACACTGAAAAACGAATTGCTGTGGGAAACAAATTCAATAGGGCAGTTCAAGACTGTAAAAAACGGTAATCAATAACACCATGTAAGTAAGAAATATGATTTATATGTTTGTAAACGTGAATAATTAATAAATGAAGCCGAATAAATGCGTTTATCGAGAAGAATTACTTACAAACTACAAATAAGTGATCATTTTGCATCTGAATAGATTTATTAGAAAGATAAACCATTGAAGAGCGTAATGCGGAATTCATTGTTAGGATGACAAATATCAGGACTAACGAAGCTACACAAACTGGATGATGTTCAAATCATGGGCATCAGAAACTGATGACTGGCTGCTGAGACTGTGAGGCATGGAATATCATTTTTGGGGAGGCTAAATCGACGATAGGAATGTTGAAAAATTTATTTATTCACCTTAAAACCAAAATAGTAAAATATAAAAGAGCCAGTTGTGAGTGCGCAACACTTTAGTTTGACAGAATATACTCGTACATTACAAATTAAAATAATTTTAAACAATAACAACCAAAATATTTAAAATAAGATGCGTATTAAAAACACGTGTTACCAACGCAATACGAGGTCGTTCAAAGGCGCACAGCCCGCACTGCTCAAAAATACAAATCATTGACAAACAAAATATAAAAGACCGAATCCAATAGGTACAACTTCACGAATCCTCAAAAAGCACGGGGAAATAAAATCACAAACATAGTAAAAAAAACACAACAATCAATTGAAAACCAGTTCAAAAGTCCTCGAAAGACACACGAGATCCCACCTCAAGGCTCGGATATTATGAAGTGCTTTTTCAGGCACTCCTTATAGGCCAGCAAACTAACTTCAAAAATATCCGAGACAGCAGCATACTCATTCCCAATCCAGTGCAGTCCAGGTATGGAAGATTTCGCAAAATATTATAATTTGTTGTATGACTTTCACACAGA
The DNA here is from genome assembly GCA_949825065.1 of Odontocerum albicorne. Lineage (NCBI taxonomy): Eukaryota > Metazoa > Arthropoda > Insecta > Trichoptera > Odontoceridae > Odontocerum > Odontocerum albicorne. Next base: position 17,768,694 of record OX463858.1, read on the forward strand.
AATGTGTACTGCAGCTTGATAATAAAGTTACGGAAAATCGATCATTCTATTGAGCTAATTTCAGTAGCAAATTAAGTACAATATATATATATATATATATATATATATATATATATATATATATATATATATATATATATATATATATATATATATATATATATATATATATATATATATATATATATATATATATATATATATATATATATATATATATATATATATATATATATATATATATATATATATATATATATATATATATATATATATATATATATATATATATATATTTTTTTTTTTGTTTAAATTAGTATTTTTTGGCAAAATTATTCATAGTTCTAAATTATATACATGTTTAACTTAAGCTGATTGGTTGGGAAATTGTTGTTAAACAAAAAGTCAGCTCCATTTACATACATGTAGGTACTTAGTAAGTATAAAAATAAGCTCATTTAATTTAGGTACTTTATTATAAAGCCTCAGGCACTTTTAAAAATCCGAAGAATAAAATGATATAAATGCGCCTGAATAAGTACAAACCATAACAAAGTGTGGGGGACTGCACTCACGATATAAATCAATATTTAATAAATAATCTTAGTCAATTTAGAAAAATTGAGTACCTACAATTATCCTCATAATTCATTTCAACATCTCAATTAATCTAAAACGGATGGTGGACTGAATTAAAACAGCTTTGGTGGTCATAACAAAATAGGCGGTGCTGTAGGCGATAATTTTTTTCTCACTATCAGATTTCAATAAAAAAATGACATTTGAACAAATGCAAATTGTTCTAATCCGTTTCTGGGTCAATTGGATTAATGATTCATTATTTGAAGTATAGTTTATGGAGTTACTTCATCCACGTACGGGAGGATATTAAAACAAATTTACAGAGGTGGATTAGGGGTAAAATTGAAAAAAACATGTTTAACCACATTATTTAAGAGATTATAATAAGAGGTACTTGGCCATGTACGTTATATGTTAGACTTATTTGAAGAATGTTACTAGTTGAAATTTATGTTCAGCCCTCTGAATTCGTTTTTAGTATAAGACAGTAGTCGAGCGAATCGGACATTTCTCAAAATGGATCAATAAACTGTAAATATAATAATATAAAGAAATAAAATTTACAATTTTGACATTAAAATATTAGATATTAGTAAAAAGGAACTTTCTAATAACATTATATATAAACCTAAAATATTAGGACTGACATAAAAATCATTTTAGACATGCTTTTTTAAAAGATAAATTTTACCAGTAATAGAAAATTGGTAAAGAGTACTAGTAAATGCGATTTTTTAAGTATAAATAGATTATCAATATGAGTATGAATAAACAAAGATATACTGTAAATGTGAATAAAAAACGTGGTGTAGGAAGACTAAGGAATGTGTAATTGGATTAAGGGACTTATATTTCGAAAAAATAAAATGTTAAAAGTTAGATAATACATAGGAGATGAAAGATTTTTGTCTCGATAGATAAGTCTGGCGCTCTGTCCTCTATGTCTCTTCCGACAAAGACACTATAATATGGTATGTACACATGTAGTATAGATTATTTGAATCATGAATAGTTTCGAATTCCTTTTTGTTTAAACAAAATTAAATTGGAATCGTTTGTGGAAAATTCCATTTATTTTCTGATTAAAAAACTTGATTCGACTCTGGTTTACATACCAACCCCACACACAATGCCCTAAGCACCAATACAAATCTTAATTGAATATTGTCTTTAATAAATATTATGCTGATAAAAAAATATTCATATTAAATTTTAAAATATTCAGAAAATGATTGATCGATATGGATCAAATTAAAGTTTACCTATACTAAAAAATATCGCATGACGCCTTAATAAATTCTACTCGTATTTTTCCTAGATGGAATTTTATTCATCACATTTTCATCTTAAGACAACATCAGACAACACTGATCCTATAAACCCAGACATATATGTTACAACTGAAAGGGATTATAACCTCTATTCAACAGGTAGTTTTCAGAACAGCTAACGGGGCACAGTGGAAAACCATTAGATTCGATATTGTTTAGATATCGACACATATACATAGTTTGAATATCGACACACGTGCACAGTAGTAGGATTTCTGCGACATCCTCCATTTGAGGGCATTCTTTTTCATCTACTCGCGTGGGTGCGTGGGCTAAGAAACCTCCATAGGCCCTTTGGGAAGTGATGTCTTACCGGCAGGCACTCCGACAGCTGTATACATATCCGTAAGCTTTCAGTTCTACTTCTCTAGAGCCTACAAGGGGGCTGGGAGTGGTCGTAGGTCTAGTGCGTAAATAATCATTATAAAACTGACAACTACAACTTCCAATGTATTATAGTATATTTAAGTTTTATAGCGATATTTTTTATTATGGATTTGTTTCCTCGACATATTTCATTTTTATTCATTGAAATGTATAATCCAACAGATTCTACCGAACATAATTCAGAATAAAACGGAAATGCTGTAACATAGATATAATAAATTATTACGTAACATCCAACGACGAAAGTAAAAAAGAAATATATTTATTAATAAAATACTACGTCTGGCATCTTATAAACGCGCCATACATATGTAAAAAGCATGTACAAGAACACCTAGTCATGGGTTAAAAATGACATGTCTATTTTTCCACTTGATTTATTATCATATAAATAAGAAAGTAGTACATATCGGTAGCAACTAGTTGATTTCAGTTGTATTCAATTTACGATACAGAAATTTATTGCTTTTGTGTTCATAGGAACGAACTAGTTTGACTCTTGAATGGAGTAATAGCATTTACTCTAAATTGCCTGGAGCGGATTTTTTAATGTAACGAATTGTAATCAATAAAATATTTTTTGGAAGACTTGGTTCAAAATACTGTTATAAATTTTGTCTCTCGTTTATTTGTTGCTATGTGTATTTTTTTTAAGAAAATGAAAATATCTACCTATTTAGCCTTTATGGAAAACAGTTTTTAAAAAATAACCTAATCGCTTTATAAACAAGGTTATATTTTTCGTACATCTTAAAAAATATTGCATTAATGAAAATTCTTCATTTTTTTAAGAGTTTAATATGAAATGCCACCCTTGAAATATTTATCAGAAAGCGCGTTGTATAATTAGAATTTTTTTAATGTTGTTTTAAAGACTATAAATTATAAATATTTCTAAAGGATGTTGATTATTCAACATAACCTATAGCATTTATACTTAATCTTATTGAGAAAAAAAAACATTTTCGTTCAGAAAAATCGTATTTATCAACACATACTCGGAACAAACACGTTTTATTCGTTGACCAATATTTTTCGTTTCCTCTAATTTTGGAATACATATTTTAAGTACAATTCTTATTTTTCTTCATGATCATATCCGGTTGTCCTGAGGTTGTCGATCCCTCTTGAGAAAATGTATCTGTCTTTGGCAACACGGATCAGTTCCTCGACTCTCTGGATACCAGTCCATTCGCGGATGTTGCGTAGCCAAGACAGACGCCTACCTATTCTGTGTCGACCCTTAATTTTGCCCATCAATATTAATTTTAGAAAGTACTATTTTTCTCCTATCAATATACGGCTCAGATAAGCAGTCTTTCGGTATTTACTGGTATATAATAATATACGAGTAGCTCTTATACTACACCTGCTCGACTACATGAGACGAAACTAAGAAATTCCAAGCATTCTCCGATAAAACTACTTGACAAATGCTTGTAGCTAATTTAATATTCTGGTCTTTGTGAATTTGTTATATGGGTTGCCCGGTCAGCTGCAGAGATTTGTACTATTGTACATATATTTAGACACGTTTTCTCAGAAGGGATATTTTACTCCATGAAACCGTTTAGAAAAGGCAAAAGTAATCTAAGTTTTTGATAGCCTTGTACCTCAAGAGATGATATATGATAACAACTTTTCTTATCCAAAGTGAGTAGTAAAAAAACGGTTTTTAAATCGAAATCTTCCATACAGAAGTAGTTTCAACGTAGGGTTTAGGAGGATGGTGGCATAACTGAAGAAAGAATGAGCGTTTGTTTTCTCTAACGAAAATAATTAAAGTATTTCTTTTACTGTTAAATTTACTGAACTGTGCATAAAACGAATACGCGTAATTGGGATTTCAATCGTAAATATTGTATAAACATTGTCTATTTTATTGTATATTCAACGGTTTATTTTCTAAGTGTTCTTCTATCAATAAATATGAGTATAAATGTTGTGCATTAACTGCTTTTATAAGCGCCTTTTTATGAAATTTAATAAATGAAAATAACACGAGCATCTTTTCTTTTTACTGGATTAGAGGAAAAAACCTGACCCGCTTCTGTTAAAAACCATCTAAATCAATAATCGACATCCAATATTAGGGCAAGTCTCGAGTTAGTCATACCGTTGGACAGTTTTATCTTAACTACATATTGTTTCGCAAGTTAACTCGCACCAAGACTACAGCGTTCAATCGGTTGTTAAAATTTACAATATTTTAGATCGTCCTGATAAAGAGTTACGTACGTTTATGTGTGTAAAAATGATATACACGTTATATAAATATTCGATATATTTTTATGTTAATAACTGTTTACCAATAATAAAATTTGATATATCATTGTACATTATGGATGTAAAAATATATCGGAGAATTGAAATAAATTTATGTGATATGACGTTAATAATAATTGACTTGCAGAACCCTATTTCATTTTATATTCAATATCACCTGAAGAACGATTTTGATGACTTAACAAACAGCAGCTAATACACGTACTATGTCAATTTTGAATTCCTAAATTTCTAGAAGAGATTTTTATATCGAGACTTCAATTATTGCATAATATGCAATTTATCAGATAATCTGAGTTAACAATGCATTAACCCGAGACCTACAAAATGTTTAATTCACATCATCAAACATGAGATGATATTGAAACTCGTATTTTTAAGCACCCTGTAATCCTCTTTGTAATCTTTAGGTTATATCTGATATTATAAACTAATATTGTCAGACATAACACAAATATCCACATTGTAGAAATATAAGACAGTAGCTTCAAAAGTAAGTAGGGAAGTAGATCATTCATTCGTATGGTATCCCCACGACATATCTGAGTGGATTATGTGAACATATTAAATAGCGTGGCCGGTAGAAAACACTGTATTCGGTCTCAGTAATCGAGCCTTCAGGTTAAGACCCAATGGAGTAGCAAGTGACTTTCAGTTTGACATCGTACGTGCTGGTAATACTACAACACTGTCCACGTGTCCAATAACATTCAACCAAGTCCAGCGCATTCGAGTACTCTGTCCAGAAGAACTCTTGGGCCCTTTTTGTTTCCTTTTTTTTTTTAATGGAATGACTAACCTATGAAATCAGAGGTCGCCTAGTAATAAACGATATAAGTTTATTCCTTGAAAGTCTGTCCCACAAAATTCATGTTTTCGTTATTTTTTTTATATTTACTATTTAATAAATTGTGTGTGTATCTAGCCAACAAAATACTCGTATTTATTTAATTGTTCAATTCAAATGTTTCATTCATATGAAACATATATACCGAGTAAAACGCCGCTATGTTTACTGAGCGTTTTGTTTCGCAAAAAAATCTCGAACAATTAAAAAAAAAATTAATTAATTTTGAAAAAAATTACAATACGTAGGCAGAATCTTCTTTGTCGACTTAAAATTGTATATTCTTTTTAACAGACAGAAACAATGACAGCTCTGATGATGCGAATTAGAACAACCATAAATTTACATCACGACGAAGAAGAAAAAAAAATTAGATATATTTCAATATAGATTACACTCAATAATTTGTAAGATAATATATTATAATACAGGCCGCAGGGCAAAATGGCGAGATGTTAATTATATTTTTCGCATTATATATCTTAAAAAAACTTGTTTACTTTAAATTAAGTACTAATGTCGAAATTATGATTATGTACTGCGGACAGTGAAAGTTAACTGGGGTACCTAAGAATGTATTGGAGTATGATTTATGGTTTCCATATAATTTATATATAATCTAGTAATAATTTCAGAATTTGTCTGTGTGTGTTTGATTATAATTGGCTGTAATAATCAATCGATCGAAATCAATTTGACTTATAAACAAATCATTCCCAACATGCGGCTCTCAGTAAGAATTCTTACTTTAATCTTATTCGTAATTTGAAGTATAACTTTACAAAAGTTAACTTAAAATGTCGTATGATAAAATATTAAATCTTGGTGCTGGAGACGGGTGTTCCGTATCCCATGGGCCGCAAGGCACCACAATAACGTCTCTATTATCCACTTATTAGAGATTATCGAAAGTCTTTCAACAACATGCAGGAAAATAATCCTAACGTGCTTTGGGCATTTGACAGAAAGAATGTCTGGGTAAGCTGTTGATTACGGGGACATGTAAAGGAAAGCGAACAAGAGGAAGGTATCCTATGAGATGGACGGATCAAATTAGCGCTAACAGGATCTTATCGAACATACTTAGGGCATATTGGTGGAAAGAGTAATGAAAATCCGGAGAAGCTTGTGATGGCGAGAACTGTTGAGGGTAAACAAATAACAGAAAGATGTTCTATAAAATTGGCTTATCATATAAAGGAATTAACAGGATCCTCTTTAAACACTGCATTAAATATTGTGCAGGACCAAGATGGGTGGAAACACGAGGTGTACTAAGCTCTATACACGGCAGAGGACCATGCCGTTCAGCATTGAGCACACGGCGAAGAAGAAGAATTTGAAATCACGGTACACTTGATTGGGATATGTGTTGAAAAGTACGTAAAGAGCATTTGAGGCAGACCGTAGAGAAATACGTTTATGTAAAACTAAGAAAGACGTGGAGAAAAAAAACTACTGTGCGAAAATATATTTCAACAAGACTTAAATGCTGGTGTCATGAGGGCCCAGAACAGACACATCTTGAAGAATACCATGGCAGTTCAGCATCTGTTTAAAAGAAATATCACCAGATATCTTGTCGTAGCAGTGGACTTGGTTTTCGGTCGGAAATCTTCACCTTGTAGGTGATCGTAAGGTTCTTCTCCAAGGATTTGACCTGCCACTTTGATTTGGTGAACTCGAAATTATATAAGGTATGACCACGTTTGTAGTGCATATGTTTTACATAAGTGGGGTTTCATTGATTCTCCATATGGCTCGTGTGCAATGGTCCAGACTATCGGCGACAGCGTAGAGGAGTGTCCAATATATTGTTTCCTGGGAAGACTAGGAGGTTCATCAGGCTGCTCCTGAGAAACCTGTACATCGTACAATGAGAGAGAAAGTATATGAAATAAGAAACTCTTGAATAAGTTCGCTTTGTCTGGGTATTTTTGCTCTCAGATTCCTCTTACCCGTCACCTCCGCGCTATTATGAATATTTAGGGGGCACTATGCTCTCTGACGAGGCTTAAATAAAAAACTAAATAATATAAACTTAAAAATATTTTTTAGTTTGAAGAGCACTGAAACACAGATCAGCTTATAAGTATGTATTATCATGCTTTCCGGTGAAAGCTATACTGAAATTAGTTTTTCTCTCAAGTTTTTTAGGCACAAGGATGTCGTGATATTTCTAAAATTTATTTTACAATATTATATCCTTTCAATTTACTAAACTTACTAACAATAATGCTAGGTTGTGTGGTTTATTAATTGGCAATGTCATTTTAATCTAACAGAAGTAAAAACAGCTGTTTGGAATTAATAAATACAGGTTTATTGATAGCAATATAGTATGTACGAGTACATAATACATTTAGACACATTTCAAGAACAAATTAAAAAGAGAATATATTAAAAAACAGAAGCTATCAAAAGGTCTGGGCTCATCTAATAACATCCTCCCGGCCAAGATACACCCCACCAATATAAGGCGAGCCCAGCCACGGGGACACCACATGTTTTTCAGCCCACACCCTTGAACACGTAGAACAAGAAGATAAAAAAAACCACAAAATAAATAGATGACAAAAAAAATACATTCAAGAGAGAAGACATTAAAAGATCCGGGCTCATCCCACAAACATTCCCCCGGCCGAGATACACACCACCAATGTAGGTCGAGCCCGACCGCAAGGGCATCGTGGGGGGGGATAGGAAAGACGAAACAGACAGCTATGACTTAAGCCCAATAAGTTATTTATTTTCGAATTATATAGTTCATGTACGTACAACATATGTGGCCTTATGGGTATATCTTCCACCAGGGAGTTTTTGGTTCGATTCCTGATAGAAGTAATACAAACAAAAAAAATGTGTCCCAGTGTGGTTTTAAAACTATGGTTTTTTTATATATTTCTGGTTTATTGTATAAAATGATCAAATAACAATAATAATCTTGCGAGACTGTACTACAACGGAATTGCAAAATATTGCATACGTCTGTTATCGTATTCTACATCGGAAACGTTTTTGATTTATCTACTACAGTATAGTAAACTATTTTTGACGAAATAATACGAATTATTTACTATTGACGGGAACCGTATTGCCTTCGGTGTTAGCATGTTTGTTATCAAATCTGATATCAGATCAAATACTAATAAATCCACTACAATAAAACATTATTTACGAAATACTACGTTTTTTTATTATTGGTATAAACTACCTTGTCTTAAGCGTACTTAGCATGTTTGCTATCAACTCCGACATCGGATCAGTTTCTAATATATCTACTACAATGAAATACTCTTAACTTACTACTGATTTTACAGTGTAAGCTAGCATGTCTCAGGTGCACCTAGCATGTTTGTTATCAACTCCCACGTCGGATCAGTTTCTGATATCTACTTGTCAAGCAGTTTGTCCGTCTGTCTGCGGCTCGGGCCGCTCCTCAGGCACGCCTGAACAAGAGTGACACGTATGAGGAACCGGTTTACATCACATAAACTGGCGCTTACAACTTCAATACAACATCAATATGACATTATATTACGTGATTATTTTAAATAATAATAAGGACCATAAATAAATTATTATGAATTGAAGTTTCTTTCATAAAGAAGAGGCTTCAGAATACTTGACTGAATCAGTAGAAATACGAATTGTTTGGCTCAAGTCAAGCTGAAAAACATAACTTGACTTCCAAAAAAAATATTTAGACTTCTAGACTTCTAAATATAAGATATTTACTATATTATACAGACTTGAAAGATTCGGTTTGAACGGCAATTGCTTCCATCATTTCCAAATTTAAAACCAGATTTGAAGCCTTCATTTGATGGAATAATTTCAGTTTATGAAATAACTATTGAATGAATAGACAACCTGTTCTAGAGGTCTGAAATGAAAACTAGATTTACCTTTTCTTATAACGTATGGTGTATACCCGTTAACATGTACAAATTGGTAAATTGAACATGCTGAAGAGCATAGTCAGGAGATAATAATAATTCGGAATCAATAATTGAGCTTTCAGACTTACAACCACTAGATTGTTGGTAACAACACTCGCACACATATGTCCTGCGTGGAAGTATTGATATTAGACTAACTCACAACCAGACTGGGACCATTTTCACTCACACTTTATTTTTACTTTTTGGGTACCATCTTGAATCGAAAATGAAACTCCCAGGTTGAGATGTAGACTTTTAACCAACTAAGTTACAGAAGTTGTTGTATACATATAATCACAATTTTTTTGAGTTAAAGAGAACATTTTACTCTCATATTTCCTTGACAGTGCCTTATGGTTTTAATAAATTGGAGTCAATGTTTCGATCGTCGAATATGTTTGTTCGATAATCGTATCGACCTGCAATCGATAATATGTCGATTAGTTGAACCAGTGACACGGGGGCTGCACTCCTGACGTCATCAAGTCATGCCATATTGAGTAAGAATCAAACAAATTGTGATTCTAATAAAATATGCATATTACGCGTGTATTAATGAAAATTATAAAAATGAAGTCGATATTGGTTCATTAAATGAATTTACCAAACCATTGGTCTTTAAACTTATAATAAAGTAATTGTAATTAAAATATCAAATAATATTTTGACGATATTCATGGCCTAGTTAGAAAAACACCTGTCTTCTGATCTGAAAGTTGTGGATATGATTCCCGCTGAAACCCACTTTTATTTATTTTTTAATCAAAGGTTTTCAGTTAGGTTAGGTTTGAACTTAAAGCCTCATAAACTCATCTTTCTGGTTTGTTGTAAGAGATTACCTAGGTTATACTGTATGTAAATAAAGTGTTGTGGATGATTTGCTCTGGTGTTATCATAGCTGGCGGATGTGCTTTGTTTAATATAAGTGAGTTCGAATCCCAAGTAAGAACACCCTTGAGGAGAGTTTGCTCTCTAACTGGGCTGTAAAAAATTGTCCTTAAAACACATTTAGCTATTTTTTTATGTGCTAGGGGGAAATATTTGAAATAAAATGTTCCAAACATTTTTAAATTTTAACACACAAATATGTTAATTTAAAAAAGGTAGATTATTGTTTTTCGCAAAAAATACTTTTTAATTGCGTTTTGTAATATAATTAGTTTCATCTTAGAAGAAGAAGTAGGATAAATAAAATAAGGGTACTAATTAGGGCATAAAAAATGGATATTCTTGCATTTATACCTGTTAATAATTTTTTCTTAAAAATATTCAAATGAACATGTTAATGAAACTAGTTCAAATCCCGCTGGAACCCAGATTTGAAAAAAAATATTCCATTCTGTCTTTCATTTTAAGTGTATTTAACATCTTTTCGATAGGTTTGAAGAGATTGCCACATGACAATAAACGTATACAACGAAAGTGTTATATAATACAATAATACAATACAATGTGAACGTAAAATCTCTCGAAGAAACTAATGTTAATGTACTACATATAAAATTCAAATAAATAATTTTAAAAATTACTACCTTTCAATACATACCTATAACAAAAACTTTAAGATGAAAATAATTTTATCGGACTTCTTCATATTTCCTTCCATATTAGTAATATTAGTAATAAATAATTTCTTTTTAAAGAAAATATGATAAAACACCCTTAATATAACACTCAATTTACAATTCATGCATATGGCGAACTGACTGAAAACATATTATGAATTATAGTATATAAAAAAATCAGATCAAATCGCCAAGTGTTAATTAAATATATAGTTCCATACATTTATATTTAATTAACACATACTGATATTTTTTCAGAGTAAACTATTGCAATAAATTTTCTTGGAATACATTACAAAAGTAAGAAAAGTATGACATTTTTGAGTTCACTTGAAATATATGTGAGAAGAATTCATTAGAGTCAGAATGTGCATTTGGTTCTCGGTGCATGTGAAAATTTTGCTGCATATTAGCTTGCGAAACCTTACGAAGTGTGGTGACCGAGATACAGGGATGGAGTGGCAGGCGTGTTATTTAAAAAAAATATTTTTATAAGTAAAAATTTCATAAATAATATTGCACTATTTTATCAAATCTTAGCAATTAAACCACCTGCAATAATAATCAGTTCTCAGATCTTAGTACATTTATTTTTAAACGTAACTATGTTAACAGTTAATATTAAATTAACAACAAATATTAAATCAGTATCATTAATGATTCGCATTCAGTGAGGTTCTTGTTTCTTAACTTACCCTAAATAACTTAGACAGGGTGTACATACGTGGTAGATGTCAAAGATGTGTGCCAAGATAGAATATGCAAATCTATTATCTTTGCCTTCTACAATCGGAACATGACATGATGGTGATTATGCTGATGATGATTAAAATAGTAAAAAATCATATTTCCTAATTCATTATTGTTTATTTGATAAATACAATAAAGTAAATGATCAACTGAAAAGTCACACCGAACTATCTAAACACATATTGACGACCTTTGTGACCAAGTTGGTAAGGTGCTTATCTTTCAGCCCGGGATTTGTGGGCTCGAGTCCCATTGGAACCCAAATTTTCTAAGCGAGTGAGACTTTGTAAGCAAAATAAAAAAAATATTTTGTAAGTAATATAAAAAACGTAATTGCGGCCGCCATATACAAAATAATTGAATAGATAAAAACATTTGAGCCTTGTCCGTTTTATGGATAAATTCATGTATTCGGGAAAAAAACATCGGACGTACAGTGTACGTCCATACTCTCTTGAGGTAAAAATTCGCTCGCCGTACACCGTACGGCCATACTCCAAAAAGTGTTCCTGTCTGATTTTCACGTAAGGCCTCTTTCACATCATTTCGGTTGGTCGAAAGAGATTATCACAATGCAATAAACATACCAGATTGTATTGTATACAATTAAAGTGTAAAACAACACAATACAGTGTCAAAATAAGACAAATGTTATCTACTTTTGAAAAGATACTATTCCTAAAATCTATTCTGGAAATAAAGAAAACGTCGTCACATTTTCTTATAGACATGTATTTTTTAAATCCAAAAGTTTCCACCCTACACAAAAAGAACGTGTATGGGCAGATACTCGTACAATGTCGGTCACGCCCATCACAGTTACAGTTGTTAAAAGTGTATACGTGTCTCTTCAGTAGAAGGTCAACTAACGCTGATAGAAAACATGATGTTTTATTTTATTATAAAATATTTTAAAGTGAATATGCCACAAGTATCAAATTTCTTTCAAAAAAAGGGAAAATTTGGATAAAAATTAAACGAAATTTAGATGACGTGGGTATCTGATGTGATATCTGTCTATACATGCTTTAGTCTTATTTAGTTCGTAAACTTTTGGACCTTAGTGATATTTGCATGCTAAACAAAAAGATCTTAAAAAAGATTAGCTAAGAATTGAAACAAAGTGAACCGATAACTAAGGTAAGAAATGTTTAATTAAAATTAACTGAATTGAAAATATAATTTTAACTTTCACAGGACGTTATAAAATATCACTAATTCATTTATATTTTTTCATTACTTAATCAAACACGAGTATTTCCACATATTTAAATATGTAATTCAACACTGTATCAAGTAACATTTTTCCAATTACATTCCGAGTACTTATTTTAATTTCGTGACACTCAGCTTGATTAGGGCGAAGGACCGCCTATATCCGCTCCATAGACCTGTTTGTAATTCTTTTAATAATTTCTTAATCACATTTTTACTATCTGACTTTTTTCTAATGTGCACCCATGTACGGTTAAAATGAAGTAACAATAATTATTCTAACATTTTTTTTCTCAATCGTAATTATACTTGTAACACAGTCGGAAATTATTATAGAAAAAAGAAAGTTTTGTTTATTTTGTTAATATAATATTAATATAAATACATAATACCATTACGTCATGTATCTTTTGGGGTAGGTGAGAGGGCAGATCTCCACGAATTACTTATATCCATGCACACCACTTTCACCTTGTCCACACCCATACATACTCATGTTTCTTACATTTTTCTTAATTAAAATTTCTTCAATTATCTCCTTCCACTCTCTCCTCTGCCAATATTTTCTTCGTACTCCACAAATTCCAGACAAATATATTTGTTTTGTAACTCTTTCACTACTCAATACTTTGATGTGGCCAAATAATCTCATTGATTTCTTAATTAATTCTACTTATAACACCTATCTCTAACAACACACAAATCATCACATCGTGCTCCCTGTTGGGTAGGTAGAGAGAACAGATCTTCAGTTGTTTCTATCCAAACACACAACTTTTGTTTCCTTCATTTTCATACATCTCATTATACGCGATCTTCTATTATTCATCATTTTAACTTTATCTCATTTTAAACTCTGGTTTATTTAAAAATTTTAACACATTTCTGGTTTGTAATAAACCTGTCGAGTTGTACTCTAAAACTTAAAATGCCCCAAAATCCACCGGGAATCATCCCGTCAGATTTCATAACTGGCCTTAGATATCTCACCATAGCTTAAAAACGAAAGTGTTATAAAATCCAATACAGATACATTATCACGCCCTTTCACTAACGAAATATTTAGAGACTTTTGCGTTACACATCTTATTCATCCTTTCACCATCTAAACTTCTACGAAATCTCCGACTTCTTTAATTTACATCTTCTTACTTCAGTTTTTAGTACAAATAGAAACCATTTTAAAAACAGAATTCGAGTTTAAGTGACTAACAACCTTTGTAACAATCAATATGTTTCATTTTTTTTAATTTTTTAATTTTTTTAATTTTGAAATTTTTTTAAATTTTTCATTTTTTTAAATTTTTTTCAATTTTTAAATTTATTAAACAAAGTAAATTATTGTACAAACATTTGTCAAGGCTATACCTACGAGTATATACAAATTTATTACTTAACTAATCTTAATTATATGTTATAATTTATGCACTTACTTAATCTTATTTTCCTACATATCATTTTATTTTATTTATTCAATCTTAATATATGAGACCTTAGAAATAATTAACACCTACATACATACTACTTATAACTAGATAACAATTCTTACACTAATTATTTAGCAAAAACAAGTTCACTCGTTCAGGCTACTTGTATTACATCACATTCACTCAGATCTTGGTTTCAATTAACAAAAAGTTTAAATTTTAATTTTAATCAATATTTTTTAATACAAGTTTTTTGTTTTGACCAAATCATCAATCACTTATACAGAATGTTCCAAAAGTTGTTCAAAACTTTGTAAAGATTTTTTTTAAATAATGGTAATTACGTAACGGCCCTGTGAGCATCGGCGCCGTGACAAATGACAAAACGTTGCGGTCACACGGTGTCCGAAAGGCGTAATATACTACGGGTGTCAAGTTCGATGCAGCATGTTCTCTAAGTACTAGCTGAGAAAAACATATGAGAAATATAAAATTTCCAAGGAACTTAAAAAAAATATTCTAAAAAACTTAATTTTTTTAAAATTTTTAATGAATATTGATTACTATACGTGAATTTTACAGTGTATGTTTTTTCATTCTTTATTTATTTTTTTAAAAACAAAGTTAACAACGTTAATCTTAAATTTTGAATTCAGAATTTCGGATTGCCTCGGTGGCCTAGTTTTAAGATACCTGTCTTTCAGTCCGAGGGTTGCGAATTGGAACCTAGATTATTTTTTAAATTACACCTATCTAGTTTTCACTTAAGGTATTTTTAACATTCTCATATTTATAGTTGATAGGAAGAGGCAAACATCACGTTCATTTGTGCTGTACACAGTGTATGTGTTTCTGATCTTTTTACTTCAATTCTTAAAACTAAAGTTAACAATTGATCCGTATGCATTTAGTTCAAAACTTCAGTTCAATTTTTATTTGTTGAAAAAAATTTTCATTTGTTTAAGATACATAGAATTAAAATGTGATGGAAAAAAATATCTGTAAAACGAGGATCATAACATAGCGAGTTCTTTAAATTTAGAAGTAAATTATTTGGTTTATAAAGTTGAGAATTTTCTGAAACCTTAGATTGGTTATTTTGTATCCATGAACTAGTTGGTAAGGTGCATGACTTCCACCCGGGGACCTCGGGTTCGAATCTCGACAGCAGTTTGCCCCTTTCAGTCCTTAAAATCCACTTATTTTTATTTTTTTTATATATATAATCGGTCAATAATAGGTTCGAATTTGGAGTTAAGGCACAAAATAAAACGGTTTTTTTTATTATTATAATTATCTTAAAAGAGGTAACAGTCTATTTTAAAAGTTTGCCTGTTAATAATACTGTGTAAGAGTTATTGCCTGCCCACGTGCGGTAGTATATAAATGATGTACGATAGCGAACTGCACATTGTTTGCTTAACCCAGTGGTTCGTATCCCGAAGGATCAATTACTGGAGCAGAAGAAAATATATTCTCCCGATCACACTCTTCGATATGTCCGCATCAGCAACTCGCATATGGTGAGTGGTGTCATGCGAATGAGTGAACAAAATAGGTACTGAGCCAACTTAATATTTAAAAAAATAAGCTGACATACCGTCTAGCCATTTCCCTATTGCTAATCTTTCTTATTACAACATACTTTCTTCGCCTTTTATATATCATATCTACATATTTATCTTCTCACACAGCTCTATATATTTCGCTTACTCCTTATCTTTTTTTCTTTCAACATTTTATTTACTTGATTCGACATTACCAATTCAACAAGTAGGCAATGACATTTATTTTTTCTGCCGCGTACATGTACCTCGTCATGCATTCTCTCCTATTCTTCTTACGTGTCTAAGGCACATCATTATTTCCATGTAGAATTCTGCCACATGGACAGGACTGTTGCACTGACAAGAAAGGAGTTAAATATTCTTGGACATCCTTAATACATTTTGCAGGTATAACCGAGTCACTTCATGAATAACATTGTTTTTGTTGTTATTATGTTATATCATATGTAGACTTTAAACAATTGAATTGTTATTCTTCCTATTTTATTGTAATCGGGTTAAATCTTAATGAAATGTAAAATAAATACAAATTAATATCTAAAAAAACACGTTTCTATCTGATTTATCTACGAGTTACATCACTTTTATCTTTATCGTATATGACATATGATACATACTATACGAATAAATATTTTCTAAGACTTGTTACTTTGCTTTTTAAATTTGCAAAATGAAATAAAAACTTTATTACATTTTGATTGTCTCAAAAATGATAGTGGATAAAAATTAATTTCCCGAAATGCAAATTTTTTTGTGCGTTTCTTTAACCAATATCTGAATTTACATAATTTCCAAGTGTCAAGAAACAATTCGAATTTTACTTTATTTTATCGCGTCAAACAGCACGTGCATTGATTTCACAAAGTAATTTACGTACGTTTTTGATATAAGGAACTTAAGTTATTCAATAAAATTTACATCCTCACCATTACGTCATGTTGTTATTGGGATAGGCAGAGACAATAAATATCCACTTTATTCTATCCTGGTACACATTTTTCTATACTGCCATGTTCATACACCTCGTCATGTATACTATCATATTTCTCTTCGTATCAAATCAACGGTACTTATTGGAACTACACGAATCAAGATACTGCGCAAAGGAATGCAGCAAGTGTTGTACGGACTGCTCATCACTCCTACAAAGAGCCAATACATCACGTTATATTCCCATTTGGACGTGTTTCCTTCTTTCTCCCAATTACTGCTCCTCGAGTCGGTTAGATGTTACTGTCGTATTATAAAGAATTTAAAAGTATAAAAATAGTCAGATCTAAGAAAATACGAGTACTATAACTTAATATTGGTTTCCTATTATTGAGATTCCTCATATTTATTCCATAAAAGCTTGTATTTATTTAATATAATGATTGCATTGATATAAGGCAAAAGGGGGCAAAAAATTCAGGCAGTGAATCGGAGCTTTGTTGTTATATCGAATGTGTTTGAACACTTGGGTTGCGGGATGAATGACTTATAGTGAAGATTTGTGTGAACTCTTGGGTGTGGTGTGTTTTGGTGATTATGTGCGACACATTATGGGATGTACCTTGTGAGCTGTATGATTCGCGTGATATACACATATAGTATATATGTAAATGAGTGTCACTGTTTATCGAGTTGGTAAGAGTATGCTACAGGGTATTGTATAATCGAAAATTGGAAAGAAACATCAATTTATTTTCCCTGTTTTATATCCTCAGTAAGATACAGGCAAAACCCTAGTTTACTGGATTTACGACAAATGAAAGGCAACAGACCCAGATCCATGAAAATAGTGTGTCCTCATTAAATTTGTTGTTTTTTCACATATGTATTTATAAAATTTCTTGTCATACATAAAAAAATAAAAATTCATTGATATAACTTTAAGAAAAATTCAAATGATTTCTTCCATAGATAGTACTGATAAAAGAATAAAAAAAATATTCAGCAACGAACCAATTGGAAGAGTACAAAAGTGTTTATTGAAACGAAAACAAATACATAGGTTGCTACCTAAGTGTTGAGATATGGCAACACCAACACCATACATCAAATCTGACATCAGCATCGTAAAGTTTGACGTTTTTAATGGTATACATGCTCAGAAAGTTTTGGTCATACGAGTGCTATTTGTGTTGTTTACAGTGACTTGAAAAATTCATCTCGGTAGATAGGAATTATGTCTTTTTTATAGTATAATAAAACCAAGTGAAGAAATTAAGTGATTAGGGCTGAATGTAAACTTAAGTTTGGTCTCGTGGAACGAATGAATGAAGAAATATTAACAAAAAAAATGATAAGTGCAAGCATTGTTTTTTTTTTATTTAGATATTTTTTATATTCGTCATATTTACAAGCTTTGTATATTAGTTTGGTACTAAGCGATTTATATAAATTAAAATTTCAATAATAAATCGCAGGGGAACTTTTGTAGTAGTTTGCAAGATCAGTAATAAAATATAAAGAAAATATTTAGCAGGCAAATAGATGTTATCATTGCTTCATTACGGGTATATTTGCAAGTTGAACCGTCGCGGATTGGATGCTATCATCGCATTATTTAAATTCATTTTCGTGCCATTTCATTTTATTTCACCTTTAAACAAACACTACTGACTAAATGATAAACCTATATTAATTTTTATCCCAGTTGATATTTGTGTATTGTATTTGAGAGACGGAAGAAATCACTTCTTCCGTCTTCACTTCACCTTATTTTAGGGCATACAGAAAAAAAACATTATTTTCATTCCTTCGAAAAATTGTTCCATTATTATGTTAAATTCTATTAAATTTCTGTTATATACGTACAATATATAATACAATATGATATCTAAAATATTATAATAAATTTGTAAAACATAACATAAAATATCTATATAAAGTAAAGAATAATCTATGTAATTTATTTTTATCAAACACTGTTTATTCCACTAAACAGTGTTTGATAAAAATAAATTACAATGTCTTTAGACCTCCACAACGTTAATGCCTTAACTATAAACAACATAAAGAATAATCTTTTTTGTTTTTACTATTCATAATACTTCCTTTAAAATGAAAATAGTTTTCATTGATTGGTAAACCATTATGTACAAGTTTATAACAATACTTAAAGTGGCCCATTTTGTGGATGTACTCTGAAGTATGGCTGACGTGTCTCCTTTCTTAATTACAAATTTCATATATTTGCTCCAAATACTAAAACACACAGCTGAAGCTGAAACATTCACACTCGGTATTTACATAATTTCACCCACTTAAATCCCAAGTTATCACACACAATTCCATCCGTATCATACTCTCAACAGCCACAGCAAAATTATGTCCAACAACTCATCACACTCCCTACATTCGAATTAGTTATTTAATACTTTTTTAGAAATTCCGTACGTTGAGAAAACTATTATTTACATACGAGTATGTCAGTAAAGTCAAGTTTTTCAAAGCACTGTATTTACATATGTCAGTAAAGTCCAGTTTTTCAAAGTACTGTATTTACATATGTCAGTAAAGTCCAGTTTTTCAAAGCACTGTATTTAAATATGTCAGTAAAGTCCAGTTTTTCAAAGCACTGTATTTACATATGTCAGTAAAGTCCAGTTTTTCAAAGCACTGTATTTAAATATGTCAGTAAAGTCCAGTTTTTCAAAGCACTGTATTTACATATGTCAGTAAAGTCCAGTTTTTCAAAGCGCTGTATTTGCATATGTCAGTAAAGTCCAGTTTTTCAAAGCACTGTATTTACATATATCAGAAAAGTCCAATTTTTCCAAGCACTGTAGTTAATCAAGCATATTTTTTTAAATTACATTATTTAAGTGTATTTTTTTAAATATATTTCATAATTTTTATTCGACATGCAATTTGAAGTAATATTTTTTTTTATTATGCCAATCATAGTATAAATAGGCCAAAACCCATACGACGGCTGTCGCCATAGAAAGAATACGAGAATTGAATTTTGAATACAAGAGAGCGAGAGAGGAATACTTGGATTCTCTCCGAAAGTAATTCGAAATTTGAATCTCAGTGGGTCCGTGATACTGAACGAATTTTAAATACCTAGCTAACAATTTTTGAACCGGTGTAAAAGGGGACGATGTATAAATGATATATATAAACAAATTCTACATTTATGACTATATATTTTCATAAACGTAGAATTTGTTTTACTTCCGTGAATATTTCACGGGTTGCAACTAGTTATGTCATTATTAGACGCAAACATTCAATATTATTATATGTTTATATCATAATATACATTATCAATAAATGTTGTCATGGATTAAATAAAATTTTATATGTTCTTAAAACTAACGTAAAATTCCTATTTATTTATTTTTAACTAGTCTTCTGGCAAATTAATCATGACGCTAGTAATTTTGTTATGTTTTATTTTATGGCAGAAAGAACAATTAAAGGCGTTGATTTTAAAGGAATACATATTGTCGGATTTTTGTCACAAATCGGTAAGGCCAAATTTCGTAAAATGAGAGTTTTAGTAATTATCATCAAATGAAAATTAATAAAATGCCACCTATGGAAGGCGTGTGCGATACAATTGTGGTCACACCCAAAAAGATTCAGAACACATCACAATCTTGGTGGCATATCAAATCCTTAAAAAAACACGTTAAATCTCTCGCAAGGTGAATACTCCCAACTGGGGATCGATTCCAATGCTCTCCCGCCAGCTATCTTCAGGGGACGAATTGATCTCAGTTAATTGTTATCCCTCGATCCAGATAGGTCCATAAAGGATCAAAGAAGGGCTGGAAATATAAGTCAAGAATGGTGATGGCACTTCTCACATATAAGAAACTTAAGTATTATATTGGTAATTACAGGATTTTATTGTTATTCACAAGTTAACTGTATTTATGCAAACATTTATACCGGTTTTGAGCCGGTGTCAATTTAAAAACATATTTGACAGTTTTGCAAGTTGTTTAATCCCTTGTGAAGTTGCCGCCAGCGTAATTCTTTGTTGTAAATCATGCAAATTTTATCTTCATAATTATTATATGTTCAAACATATAGAGGCATTCCGCGGTGCAGTTAGCGAAATTATTCACTTCGGCAAATTATTTACATAGTCAGATGAACATGACTTTTTACCATATACTCGTAATCACAAAAAAATTCCATATTTTGAATAGTTATTTTAGTCATATGTTTCGTCTTTTCTTTGACAAGTATTATCGGTTCATATATTTTAAAGCCAAAATAGAAATGGCAAAGTTGATCAATTCAAATTAATATACTTCATCAGTTATTCGTCAAGTACTCATTAGTAATAAGAACAATTTATATAAAGCGCCGTTTCGAGAGCAAACTCTCCTCAACAGCGTTCTATGTTAAGAATAAAACTCACTATTATTGAAAAATATGCTAAGTGTAAATATAAATATTTGAAGGTAGCGGTTTCAAACATTAGATTGAGGTCTTCTTAAATAGCTTCAGGATTTATTTACCAATCCCATAGAATTTATTCGTGACCTAGTGAAAGTCCATATGAAAATATTTAGCAATAAATTACTTTGGTATTCCACTAATAACATTAATCTTCGCTGCACGTGTTTCTACCTTCTAGTAAACCTCGGGATAGGAAGTAGAAACACGTGTATCGGGGATTAATATAATTTGTGCAACAACAAAATATTCAATGTAATTATTTTTTTGTTGTTTTAATTAAATCCCAAACAATAAATCAATATTGTCAACTTTCGATATTCTAAGTCTCAGTGCAGTAACGTTTGAAAAATCTTGTCTAAGAGATGTGTAAGTTCGTCAAAAAGCATACATTCATAGATACTATCTTGCTAATTCCCTGTCGGGGTAGGTAGAAAGGACACAGTGCCATATTTTCATATCTCGACACACATTCTTAACCTCTTCTACATCCATACACTTTTTTATATAAATTCTACGATTTCTCTGACTTCCTACGTTTCCTACTTTCAGAATATCATTTACTTGCTCCAATCGTCCTTTCCTTGATCTTCCTCTCACACGGTTTTTTACGCACATTTGCACTATATATCTGTTTTGTTAGTCTTTCTTAATGCATTCGTTTCACATGCCTAACCATCTCAACCTTATTTTCTTTATCTTGCTAAACGCATCAGCCTTAAGTTCACATTCATCCCTTATCAATTTATTCTGTATTCTGTCATATATTGTCACTCCATGCATTCTACTTAAGGTGCATAGCCGCGCGGTTACGCACTGGACTTCTGTGCGGAAAGTCGCCGGTTCAACCACACGCTGTGCTATTCCCCTCGAATGGCTCAGGCATTTTTCCCGCCTAATATTCAGGGGTATAAGAATACCCACGACTTCAGTCGTAGCTATTCTTTAAAAAAAGAGATAAAATAAACATTTCGATGTGCTCCAATCGTCTCACTTCGATGTGCCATCGGATCCAGCACAGCGATGTAGCCGATGAGTTTGCTGATGTGCAACAGCACACTCGCTTAAAAAAATAAACTCTACGGCACAGCTTCGTTTTCCAGCTGTTTTGACCTTGAAATTGCGAGGGGGTCCTCGACTACGAGGCCCAGCAACGACGAGGAAGTATTCTTTTCAATGCACGCGTTTTTTTTAAATTATAAATAAATTTTCAAATTCCAATACATAAATAAATGATATCTTGTTTGATTAAAAGTCAATAAAGTTTTATAATTTCCAATAATAATTATTGTTCACGAGGAATAATAAAAACTGGGAGCCATGAAATTGGACGTTTCTCACAAAATAAAAAATATATAAATAAAAAAATACATCACAGTTTCGGTGATATCAAAAGGATAAACAGAAGCCAAATTGGCGTTCCTCTTGCTGATAGAGAATATTATTGATGTAATTAGCGGAATTGTCTGATTATCGAATATTTTATTATTCACGTTTATTATTCACATTATGCTGAGCCGGTTTTCTCCAGAGCTTCGCATACTTGTGAAGATGACGCGACTTTGAAGTTCCGAGAGACTCTTGAC
The DNA here is from genome assembly GCA_949825065.1 of Odontocerum albicorne. Taxonomy (NCBI): domain Eukaryota; kingdom Metazoa; phylum Arthropoda; class Insecta; order Trichoptera; family Odontoceridae; genus Odontocerum; species Odontocerum albicorne. The sequence continues at coordinate 17,791,585 of OX463858.1, forward strand.
AAGATGTCATCAGATATAAACAAACTTTGGTGAAGAGATTGCGATAAATTTTTCTATGTTTTAATTTTTCATTTCCAGCATTTATTTATTTTATATAACATAGCTTACATACACAGATGAAACTCAATAACATAGTAAGCTTAATAATAATATAAACGCTGTAATTCGTTTAAGTCAAACACTGTTTATTTAACTTTATATAATATTATGGTATAACACTACCGGTTTCAAGGTTTTCATCTCATCATCGGGAGAGCACAAATGAGTGCTGTTTGTGCTCCCCTGATGAATAGGTGAAAATCTAGAAACCAGTAGGGTAATACCGTTATGTAAAATGGAATAAACAGTGTTTGACTAAAACAAATTACAATGCATTTAAACCTCCAAAGTATTAATTTCTTTACTATAATAATATATTATGTAAACAATTGAAAAAGAAGTAACTGTTTTGTAGAAACATGTCTAGTAAAAAGTTTGAAAATAAATGTAGTGAAATCAAAGGTTATGGTTATACAAAAGAGTGTGTGCGATGCATGACATATGTAAATTAGAAAAACTGATACGGGTTGATGAGTTGTTATCGGGGCAGTACGTTTACATGTAATGGACGAGTGAAAATGGATGTTGAAAGAACGTTAGCGACAGTGAAAAAGGTAAACGGAGCACTTAATGTTATGTATAACAACCGTCATAAGCTACACGACTGTGGAAAATATTCTTTTGAAATATTTAAAGTGTCAATTCTGAAGCCCCGATCAAAAGGGTCAGCCCTTGAAAGAACGAAAAAGATTTTTGACAAGTTAGTTCCGCTTATGGTCAGTTTTAACAAATTAATATGCCTGTATCTCTAATAGTTGTTATGGACATGAAACGATATATTTTCCAACATATTGACTCCTGTTGGCAATCTAATAATATAAGAAAAATCCCTCACATGCATTCTCACGCTTAGAAGGTGGTATCTCAATACGCGTAGAAAAAATGTACCTGATTATTGCTTGTACTAGATCTGCTGCTATTTCAAAACATATAATCAGAAACTTTTATTTTATTATCAAGTATCATACATGCATCGATGCATAACGGATGTATCAATCTTTCAACCATGTTAGCTTTGAAAAATACATGAAATATTAAGAGTCCCTCTCAAAGTTATTTATTTATTAAGAAAATGAGAAAAAAAACACTTAAGTAATTTTTATAGTAACAATTATTAAACAAGAGATAACGTATCAACGTGTAAAAAAATTTAATTTAGGATACGCATATCTTTCAAATTATGATGCACAACACGGAAAGAAGAAAAATAATTAAATAAAATTAATGAAATTCAAAGCATGCGGGGTTTGGCTCGCATAATACAGATATGTATGTAAGTGAGTCACACTGCCGATAAAGTTGATGAGAGTTTCCAAAAGGGTATTGTATAATCAACAATCGGATAAAAAAAACATCAACTTATTTTTTCCATATTTCCGTCTTCAGCAAAATACAGACAAAAACCTAGTTTACTGGATCACGAATGAAATGCAACAAACCCAGATCCATATATGTAATTTGTACATCCACTTTAAATTTCGTGTTGTTTTTTTCATAAATTATGTAGTTAAAAAATCCTTTTCATGAATAAATAAATGAAAAATAAAACAACATTACACTTGAGAAGGATTAAATAAAACCTAATTCCAGGGCAACAAACAAGGAGAATACGAAATTATGTGGATTTTTTCAATTATTTCTTTAACGTGGATAAGAATAGTACACGCCTGATAACTCTTATAAGTTGATACCACGCCGTGTGGACCGCAAATGTTTTAGTGTGATTTTCGGACATCACTTTCGACTCGACTTGACTTGACCCGAAGACCTGTTTCCGCCCCATAATGACATACAGCATAGAGTCCAGAGCCGACACTGTCAGAACCAAAAATCTCCTTCGAATCAGCGAAATGAAGGTACTCAGGAGTATCACTGGCAAAACCCTTCGTGATAGAGTACGAAACACAGAAATCCGAAGGACGTGCGAAGTTGAAGATATTGTCAGATGGGAACGACAGAGAAGAAGGTTCTGGAACGGACACGTATCCAGAATGGTGGAACCAAGAGCTGTAAGAATGGCCAAGGACAGTATCCCTCAAGCAAGCAGACTTCCAGGACGACCTCCCAAAAGATGGAAAGACAGCTGGCAGTCGACGTCACAAGAGGCAAACAATGATGCAGGACCATAACAGGCCAACAGGCCTAAAATAAGAAGAAGAAGACTTTCGACTCTTTTCCCCATAATAACTGTTTAAGAATTTTTATATTCTGCTATGGATCTAAGAGTATAAACAACAGCCTGAAAATCGAATAATTGATTTTTTAAGTATAACTGTATAAAATAATTTATTATTAATGTTGACTAAAGTTAAGTTAAAAGTTATAAAAATAAACAAACATATTATGGACTTCTGGGCTGAAAATAAAGTAAACAATTTAAATTATCTTTAGGTGTTAAATAAAATTTATACCCAAAGAATTTTCTTTTTTAGATGAAGGTCTCCGTATTTGTTGATAACGCCGTAGAATGTTAATTAGAGACGCGATAGTGTTAATACTAATTTATGAATTTGCTTGAATTATATTTTATTGCTATGTTTTTAAAATTAAATTGTCTGGTCGCGGACAAATACATAAACACAAGTTTGCCTGTAGTTATGGTGGGCATAAAAATGCTAATTTCTAGGGAGAAATCGAGTAGCAATTATTTCAACAGTACTAACATTTATAGTGAAAAATTCAAAGAAATTAATACTTCATTTTTATTACACAAGTTGGTGGCCGTGGTATGACGATTAGCATTTACGCTAAACTAGTGGATACATCAGGTTCGATTCCTGTGCAGATTCACTTTCGGATTGTTACTTATTCGATCATGTTACATCACACACACCCTCCACGCATGGCCTAGTTAGAAAGACACCAGTCATCCGACTGGAAAGTTAGATTCCCGTTCGTACCCATTTTTTTTAAACATGTCAGTCTTGCTTTCCCATCTGTCCTCTTTAACACTTTTGTGGTAAGTCGTAAGAGATTGCTACATGATATATAACTCGGTTATACTGTACATACATCGAAAGCGTTATAAAACACAATATGTGACTCATAAGCAAATTTTTATAAATCCTTTTATCCCTATTGAGTAACACAGAAATAACGTTATAAAATCTGACAAATAAAATTCTGCAGCAGATTAAACCTGCCGATCGTCATGGAAGTTTATTTTCTTTACCATCGTAACTTTGGATTTAATATGCCAAAAATGTGTGCTTGATGAAGTGCAACAGCTTGCTCACAATCAATAAAACAGTATATGCACAGGCCTCTTTTTAATCATTCATACTCGGTCATAACGGATTATCTATCATAATTTATTATAAATGTTGAATATTATTAAATAGTTTTTTTTTATTAAATATGAGATAAAAACATTAAGTAGTTACTATTTTTTTGGACACGAAATATAATTAAAAAGGTATTTTATGAAACTTGAAGCAAAAATATTTTTTTTATGTGTTGTTTAGTTATAAAAAATGTATATGTATTCAGATAAACATGCAAAAACTCTAGACTTTAGTGAATGTGAATTTGAAATTAATAAAAGCAACAACTTTTGGTTTGAAAAAATTTCAGTTGTTGATATTGCGTAGAAAATTTAATGTAATTTTATAAAAATGCTATACATAAGTACCAAAATAAAAAATATATATTTAAAAGTCAATAAAAAATATTCATTATTTTAAAATTACTACACACGGTATCCAAAAATATTTATTATTTAAAACACATAAATCATATGAACTGTAAAAAAGGTACCAATCCACAAACATACATATTTTTGGTTTATTTAATTTAAAATATCACAAAACCATACTTAAATCTTATTTGTAATAAAATATTAAGTCAGTTACAATACATGGGTGTTTAATTAAAAAAAATATTCCATACAATACCATACAAGTCCAGTTGAATGTTTCCTCAATAATACAGGCAAAATATGAGTTTGGTCCTTTATGTATAATTACGACCATATATTATAGACTATTTAAAAATATGTAAAAAATAGTGGTATCAAAATATCAAAAAGGACGTGAACTAAAAATGTTTACTGGAGATGCGATTCTGTTTCTATAATGGATTTGAAATTTGACACTTTTAACTTTGTCGCTTTTTATAAATCAGCGATCACGGTGTAGTGGTTAAGTCTCACTAAGCAAGCGGGCGCCTCAGGATCAATTACTAGAGGATTCCCTTCCGAATCTGTTTTACTCTTATACAATTTAAAATCTATTTTTTATGGTGTATACACTGCTAAACCTAAAGTATCATAGCGCTATTGACCAACACACAAATGTCGCTGCATAACGGAAGGCTGTAGCAGATTTAACTAGAAAATCGTTTTGAAAGTTCAACTTTGATATCCTTACTATCGTAACTTTGGGTTTATTCAATTAAGAATGTGTGTTTACTGAAGTACAACAGATTGTATGCAAAAAAACCAATACATGCACAGGCGTCCACTATTCACAATATGTCTGACAATCATACTTGATCACGAGGCAAAGCCTATTTTTGTAAGACGCATGTCATCTACCTAGGAGTTTTGGATTTGATTCCTGGTGGTACCCAAAACATGCAAAAAACAAAAGAAACGGTACTAGATCGGTTTAAGAGTTTCACTGGTAACAATACTAATCCACTTGAGAAATCGTGTGTACAAGTAAAAAAATGAGAATCGCACCTCTGGTGGTGAAAAAGAGAAAACCTATTGACAGGTGTAATTTACCAATTGCTTATAAAAACCCGTTAATAATGACGGAAGTAAATAAAAAACTTTAATATATTTATAATTGAATTTAAAAGTTATAAGTTGACAAAATTCTTTGTGAAAGTGTGTGGATTTTTTTAAAGAATATTTCTTGACAAAAAATGTTGGCTTATAAAATCATATCAAGAAATGACAGCTGTCAAATAATGTTTGAAAAAGAAAGGTTTTCTGAATATAAAGTTCATAGATAATTGCCGTACAAACGGCGATAATTATATATGTCGATGATTTATAACAAATACTCTATGATTTACTGTTATTTTATTTATTTATTTAACATAAATATACATTTCAGCATTGCCAAGAGACCACACATCCTCTTAGTTTCTAGTTATTTTGTGTGACACGACTATTTGATTCCAGGCAGATGTTTCCTCAAATGAAATTTCGGGTTTCCGGACTCGACGCTAAGGCTAAATACATCCTTCTGTTGGACATCGTGGCTGCCGATGACTACAGATATAAGTTTCACAACAGGTAGATTTCTATGATGGGGCCTGTTTCGAAGCTTGGGACTTTGTTGACGTTTTATGTTTCGTCTCTAGTATTTTTTTCTATTTTTTTTTGTTTTATGTGCACCCGCCTTGTCATCACCTGTGATAGTCCACAATTTTTTTTTAATTTGACCATTGTCCGTTGCCATTTTTCACTCTTTGCGGCGTTTTATTTGTTCTTCTGTATTTGTTTTTATCTTAAGTTAAAACCACATTGAATACAATATCCTACTTTCAAGATCATTCTAGAGCATGTTAAATTGTAAATACGTTAAATATTATTTAACTTAATTGAAAAGTTAAAAAAGTTACTTGAAATATTTGCTAATTAAAATTGCTCAGAATTAAAAAAAAACGTCAATTTAAAATAACACTTGAGACTACAAAAAATCTATTTGAAAAAGTCAACTCAAAATTCTAATTCGAAGTTTTCAGTATAATTTCTTTAAATGTTAACTTTTTAACGAAGAATTGTGATCACATATGATAAAACCAATGATATTACCATGTACTATTTAATGGTAAATTATCCGTACAATAATTTTTTGTTCTCGAAAAAATCAAGTGTACAACGTGCAATGGCCAAATTCTTCACCCCGCCCCCCCTTACCGTTCCCCGCCGCCCTAGACTGTCACGGGTTAAGACCGTTTCACACAGTAGAATATCTCCCGCTGACGCAACATTTGTCTGCTCGTTACAGGCGCATGTTTCCTGCCTACAAGGTGCGCGTTTCTGGGCTAGATAAAAAAGCTAAATACATATTGCTAATGGACATCGTGGCAGCAGACGATTGCCGATATAAATTTCATAACAGGTATCAAGAATTTTTGAGCGATATTACGTATTTAATTAAAATAAAATATACGCGGTCTGTGAAGCAACAACCCTATAGTTAACGTTTCCTCTTAATTAATTTTAATAATTCTGTTGATCTTAATTTTATTCCTTTAAGATTTCATAAAATTTAATTTCAAATACTTTATTATTTGTTTACCTTGGACTAAATAACCCATTAATTTAAATAAAAATAATAATGTTTTTCATTTCCCCAAAAAGAACTATACTTAAGTTAACATGCCAGAAATAAGAACATGTTACTAAAAGTATTTTTAAGTATGAAAAAGAGGAAAGGTTATCTCTAGGTTTAAAGCTAATTTGTAAGATTTAATAAATCACATATTTTATCATATGTCAATTTCATTTTTTTCATTAATTTTGTATCACCACAGATCGACGAATATTTTAAAATATATATTTATACATTATAAAAGAAACGGCAAACATTTTACCCTTCAAAATATACTGGAGAAAATATATGTTTTCTCGTGCAATCGATAATTTAAGATGAATTTCCAAATATTTAAATTCAATTGAAATCCAACAAAATAAAGCTATGAAATTTGATGTAATTTTTTGGCTTTGTAAAAAAAAACTGAAAATACAAAAATTAAAAAAAAATAGAACAGAGGTGAAAAAAAATTCAAAGGCAAGAAGCATGCGCCATCGATTCACCAAAGAGATCTGCTAAAAACAAATTGGAAAATTTACATTTTTATGTATTTAGCAGTATTATTACGCTTTATGTTTTTCATTAAACATTCATTCGCATTTTTTTTTTCAAAAGCTTTTTTTCATCTCCACTCATCACCGCATTTTTAATTATCACCTCACAAAATCTGCTTTTTAATTATTATTGTTTTTTTTTTATATTTCACAAATATTTCACCGCTTTTTTGGGGCACCTGGCAGATCTCTTTGTATTGTTCCAAATTTTTGTTTTTTAATTATTGTTTTTTGGTAATTCTATCACAATAATGTATATTTGCATTATCTTTTTTATTTAAAAATTAACGCTTCGCTATCACCTCCGTTTGCATGATATTTCTCACAGTATATTTGGAAAAATGTTTGTTCACTACTATTTTATATTTAAGCTTAATTTTAACCCTGAAAGTGGCTTTATTTGTACAAACACTAATCAATATAAACAAACATTCGTTTAATTAATCTAATTAATTAACTGACACTTTATTTGACCTATGGATAATTCATAGATTTTTATAAAAATAAATTTTTTTTTATTAAATTTTAAGAAACTATTTAAATTTGTTAAAATCGAGAGCTTATTTTAAATATATAAAAAGATAATTTGAAAGGTAAATAAATCATTGAAGTATGTAAATTTATTAAAAATTATATATAAATTTAAACATCGATCAATAGAAAATGTTAAAATGTAATGAGTTCTTTTTAATCACTTAGTTTATCTGTAGGGTTAAAAATAACATATTTATTAAAATAATAATTCCTGTGGTCAATTAAATGTGAATTTTAATTTAAATGTCAGTTCACCATTTTCAAAAAGCTACTTTAGGGGTTAAACAAGGTTGAATAAAACATTTTATATAAAATTAGAACAATAATCAATTAAATTTAATTTCTTTGAAATTTTCGTTTTCTTCAATTATACAAGTACTGTGTAATTTATATTTTTTCAAAATTATCAAATCATACAAGTAAATGTTTTGAATCAAAATTCTTTGTTATATTTAGTTAACAAATAAAAGTTTTTAAAGAAACTTTCCATAATTTTGTAAATTATCAAAACTTCGCTAAAATTTTATTTTTTTTATAAACATGCAAAAAATTGTTTTTTTTTTCAAGACAGTATTGGACGCACAAATTACAAAATAATTCTCAATCATCAGAAATTTGATAGATTTATCCGTATATTACAAAAAAAATGATAGCATTTGATAAGGGATATACAAAGGGACGAAATAAATGTTTATCCTCTACAATGAACTGTTCATCCTCTACAAGTAAATGTGCATCCTCTACAAAGAAATGTTTATTCTCTACAAATAAAATTTATGTTCATCCTCTTAAAAGAAAATGATCACTCTTTAAACAAATAGCATGTATTATTTTGTAATTTGGAGCTCAAAAAAGATTTCGTTCAACTGTCTTTGGTTCTCTAACCATGGTACCTTCACTCCCTCTTTTCCGGTCCCGCAGCCGGTGGATGGTGGCTGGAAAGGCGGATCCGGAGATGCCCAAGAGGATGTACATCCATCCAGATTCTCCATCAACAGGAGAGCAGTGGATGCAGAAGGTCGTCTCTTTCCACAAACTAAAGCTAACCAATAACATCAGCGACAAGCACGGCTTTGTAAGTACTGTACGTTGTATCGCATTCTTTATACCCAAAAACCAAAAGTGGCCATCTTAATCGATATATTTTATTTAATTCCCAAAACCAAATTAATATTGTTATATCTTTAACTAATCTGATCTTTCCTCATCACTTCAAGTAATCATTATGCATGGTACTCTATAATCAAACGTTTCATATAAGGTTTATTAATGGTTGTTTGCTAAACCTAGTTTCCTAAATGCTTTTAAACACTCGTTTTTTTAAAGCGAAAAATTTATGTTAAGTATTTTTTTCTCGGCACTTTGCAGTCGTCAAGAATGACAAAAATTTATCCATTAATACATTGCATCTAGAGCGCTCCTTATCGACTGTTTTTTCTTTTTAGCGATCGCCGTCAAAATGTATTCAAAAACTGACAGTTTTTTTCCTTCATACATGTCTTGTATATAAACGTAGTTAAATTTAGGAGAATGAGGAATGGTTGACAGACGGTTATTGTTTAAATGATAAAAGAAATATTTGATGTAATCCAATTGTAAGTACTCAAATAGTGAGTTATTTACTTAAAACCTTTCAATTTAACCAGTTGCAGATTTAAAAAAAAAATTGTCTTAGGCGATCTATTTTATTCCGATTCATCCTATTTGAAATAAAAAATCACAGTAAATCGAAGCTTACAATCCTAGTGGATCAATGAAACCTGTCACAAATATCTGTAACCTTTTTTAGACGATGATCGTTCTATATATACTTTAAGTTGTCTGTTTTTATCGCAAGAACAAAAAAAAAGTGTTTTTCGGTGTCGTCCCAGATTCCATGATATAAATTTGTATTACGTAATCGAAAGCGCATTGATTGATCACATGTTGGAACAGAAAACGTTCTGTACGTTTTTTTTTGTGACCGATTTATCAATTTTCTTCATTTGACACACGTCAGTGTCAAGTTCATCAATTGACATTTTAGTAGAACAAACGTCATTGATGTTTCCATCTTGTGACTCATTATTTTTTTGTTCTGTTTCAATACAGGTATATTTTAAGAGAATTCGAAATTTTAGGTGTACCTACTCGTACTTGCTACACGAGGAAACATTTGACAACTATTTCTTTCAATACAATATATTTTGATCTATATTACTTAGATCAGTGGTTCAGAATTAGTTTATTAGAAAAACAGGTTACAAAGGTTAGTTTCTCGGTGGTTAATAAATAAATAAAAAAAACAATAGAAAGGTTGTTTTGTTTTATTTTTCGCGTTTACTGGTCTGAGAAATATATATTTATTCCTCAGACCAATGAACAGTTAATTAACTTATTGTCAACCCCCGGGAATGTGGAGAAGAAGTTAATCCATAAGGGTTAAAACCTCAAAATACTATAAACAAGGAATGTTTGTATGTATTTAGTTGTTTTTATTTTTGTATTTTCTTTTATTATCCTTGGTTTTTAGAATGACCAAGAGCTTAATATTTTATTCTTCTGTTATTTACATATTTTCATACCCAATAAGGGATTCGATTTTTTTGAGATATCATTAGTTAGTCTTTTACCAATAAGACCGCAAAAATCGACATTTGTTTTTAATACAGCGATAAAATGAAATATCAAATTATTGAACTGAGCCCATAGTTTCCCATGTCGCATCCAAATACTAAAAAATCCATTCTTAAAATAACTAATGTTCAAAATGTATGTTTGACAACTAGACGTATGTATATAAAAGGTAACCAACTCTTAAAATATGTATGTTTTTTAATTGAAATATCTAATGATCATAATTATTTAATGTGAAACAAAATATCAAGCCAGTAAAATAAGGAATTTTGGTTGGTTAAATTTGGTTTTTTAAAAAACAATACACACCCATTTTATGTACTTTTATGTTTCCTTATTTATTTCAAGAGTGTTTTTATCAGCGGCTGTAGTGTAAAAGTTAGCATTCATACTAATATAACGGGCGTCCCAGGTTCGATTCTCAGCAGATTTACTGCTGAACTAGTTTTACTCTTAAACCATTGTACATTGTACGTCTAAATGTAAGTTTTTTCTGTAGATTGTATGCTACTTATCATAACTTTTTATAAATATCATAAAACGTGCATAAAATCCAATCTAACGAAAGGCTGCTAGATTAAACCTGCGGATCGGATTACAAGTTTAATCTCCTTTCCATGAGTATTTGCTGAAGTGCAACAACTTACACACATTACACCGATACAGGCACAGCTGTCTTTAATCATAGGATAGCTGACAATCATAATCGATGACGTAGGCTAGCCTACCACATCATCAAAACAGCATAACGTCGTGGCATTAATAATAGTGAGAAAAGGAAATTGGAAATTATAAATAATATACGGATTTCCTTGACAAAATATATGAAAATAATGGATGATATAAATTGTAAGATGACACAAAACGAAAACAGGTAGGAGAGTCTTCGACTATTGTCAATGTGTTAGCTGAGGACATCTAATAAAGAACAATTGATTCTAAACCTATCGACCCATCTCAGGTCGTTTGATCTTTTTGCCCTCCCGCTGTGTAGACATGGAAGGTGGCTATTGAGTTTTTTACCCAACACGCCCAAATTTCGAGGCCCTCATAAACAAGACCCCAATACTCGTATAAATGTGAAACAGTGACCCTTGTTTTTAGATCAAAATCTAAGATGGATCGACTTATTGATTTATCATATTTTTTGTAACATTATTTTGTATATGGTATCAAAAAACAAAGAATTCGAAAATGGTGTTGATGATTAATGCGGTTGTGCAAAAACATTGAACATATGCTAAAAAATCCCCTTATTTAAATGTATAACGCACGAGTATAAATCTCAAGTTGATCTTTTTACACATCTCCTCCTTTTAAGTTATATTCCTCTTCGGAGGCTGACGAACATCTTGGCTATATTCGTGGCAGTAGATTTGAACAAAGATATGTGACTCCAATAAGACAACTTCTGTAAATTCTTAAACTGAAATTTCCGCTGTAATATAATTTGATAGAGTATTACACTTCCACTGTATACAATATACCTTGGTAGGTTTATTTGCATATGACTATTGCTTTCAACCGATCACAAAGAAGTGAAATACCAGAACCTTGTTTATGTTCATTTGGAAATTCAACCCAAAACCACTGGATTAAAAGTCGAGAGTTTACTAATTAGGTGACAGAGGTTATAAATTGTTTTGGTTTTATATAAAATATCAATAAATTCTATTACGGTCGGTTTTGAACTGAGATTCAAAAATTGTTTAATATGCGCCGTTACGAAACGACGTTAATTCCAGCTTACATGATTAATCATCCCTTTTCCAATTTACACCCCTCTCCTGCCCCTGCGACCAATCAAAGGAGTTCCTTTCAAGTATTCCTGAGTAGAGAAATGATATGCACCATGGCATAATATATAATGCATTTTAAACTCGTTCAATCGAATAAAAAGGGATGTAGTTTTACCACAATGGCGGTGTGCCAAAAGGTACTATACCTGGTCCTTATAAACAGGCTAATAATCGCTTCTTTCCTTTTCAAACCCCCAGTATCTATTTAATCCTGACAGAATAAAGCCTCTCGTAATATTTTTGAAGGGTCCAAGTTGTTTTTTGTCATCAGTTTTGTGTTTACAATGGGGCAATACACCAAATTATCACGAGTTGAACGATGTTTTTGTCACTTTATAGACTTGACTAACCGTTTTTTGGAATAGATTATATATATTCTATTGACAATATGTTATAAATGATTTAATAATGAAAGGTCAAAAAATATAAGTAAGATATTGAAAATATATTTAATATCATTGACTGGTGATTCCTCTGGATAGTGCGCATTCTCTGAAGTGGAAAGAAAAAAAATCTGATAATTGGATATATTTCTCGAAAAGTTGGCACTAGCCTAGAACTTTGATTAGAGGTAAATATATGCAAGGTATATTCAGAGTAAGGGTTTCTTGATCTAAAATTTCATTGAATATGATCGCGAAGAACTAACTAACTACACAGGAGTTACAACTTACGCTCATTTGTCCAAATATCGAGAATACTATGAATTCGAGGGTTAATAAAATGGCAATATCTGTTGCCTTCTAGTAGAAACATAATTTATGTTCCTGAAACTCGTCTAAGAACTCAGAATAATTAATGTAGCTGTGCATTAGAACGGAGTCTTGCTTATACGTTTCATTGCTGAGGTATACGAGCTCTACAGGGAACCCATATTCTCTGAATATATCAAATCGGAAGACTTTGATGGCTAGAAGACGTACATCGGATGACAGAGCCTCGCATCCCAGAATGCATATTGAATAACGAGAGCAAGTTGGCAGGCCGAGATTGAGATGGAAGGACGATGTAGCTAGGTATAAAATGTCATTGAGAATATAGTACTGGCGATGAGTTAGCTGTACAGAACTATGATCGGTGGAGGCAAATTTTGGAATAGGCCAAGTTCCAGATTGGATTGTATCGCGAAAAATGCTGATAATGATTTATTTCAGCATTTTTTATTCAACTCGGTTTAAGTACTTCGTTTCACAGTCCAATTCAGTTATTTTAATAAAAAGTAAATAAAAACTGTATATGTAGTATCTTACTACACTTCCGTTGTTTAAAAATATAACATCACGGGTTCATTGTAATATTACAAGCTATTCCATCAACCAAAAATATGTTATAGAAGCCTTAAGATAGTCTGGTCAGTTTGAAATGATTGCGCCTGGCAATATGTACGCTTAATTGTTATACAATGAAGTGACGATCTCCCTAGTCTAGTTGATAAGACGCTTGATTCCAGTTGGAAACCATTTTTTTAAAAAAGGATTCCAGTCTGGTTTCTACTTAAGACCTCTTTAACATCTTTCTGGTTGGTTGAAAATAATTGCCACGTGGCAATAAGCCTGCCAGATTGTACTGTATACAACGAAAGTGTAATACAATACAAAAGTGTAAAATAAATAAATAGTAAGTGAAAACCACGCAGGAACCCTACATTAAAAAATAGAAATTGAATCCACAACCCCCTGAAAAATTCTTCTTCAACTACCGGTCTTGTCAACAAGGCCACGAAGCTCGTCAGATATTTTTTTTAATATGTCTGTAAACTTTATTCCAAAAAATCTTTGTATTTACTTGTAAGAAAAAATAAACAAGTTTGATAATAACCGTATCAAGAGTAAAAAAAAAGAAAGAAGAATATTTATCAAAAGACCTGCGTGATTCGTTTGATGTTACCGATAACACTGCAGGAGCCCGCTACTGATCAAAAGCTGAACCCATATGTCTTTATAATAATAATAATCGCGCGAATTACCCCAAATTTCACAGGCCGATTGGCAACAATGGATGAATGCACCATTTCTCCGATGAGCAGCAGCAAAGAAGAAGTATGATGCGCGGGAGTATAAGAAAAAGAAGACGATGAAGATGTGGAGGACCATAAGTGTATAACAATGGGAGCAGATAGACGGATGGGTAGAGGCTACAAAGGGGGCACCAACCCAGAAAATAAGCAACCAAGCACGCACCGTTGGCCACTTTTGCCATTCAACCAGGTGGCTTAATTCGGGACGGCGTCATGTCTGTTTACGATGCTTTTCAAAACGGCCGGTGCAATTTTATTAAAAAATAATATTATTTCGATTTTTTTTCTGAGTCTTTTGAATGGGTATTTATTGAAATCAAATTATTTTAAATATATTAAAAATAAATAATAATAAAGCGCCGTTCAGAGAGCGGACTTTCCTCAACGACGCTCTAACTCGGGAGTCGAACCCACATAATACGAGTATGTAAATATATTTAAGTTGAGTGTAACGATAGGAAGATGGTGAATTTGGCCATTAGATAACGAACTTCCCATGTTTGAAAAACCTTTTTGGTAAAAAAGTGCGTGACTTAGTACCAACTTTGATAACGTGGACGTAGGAAAATAACGAAAAGAGTCAAATAAATGCTGTAAAAATGCGTGCACTTATGTATGGTATAAAATTGCATGGAATTATATGACAAGATACCGAATTCAAGGATTAGAGATGACTGTGAACTTATGACTAAAGTATTAAGTAAGATGATGAAGAGCAATCTGAGAAGGTTTGATAGCTATAATACAATAAATACTAACAATATAAATATTCAAGGTCAATTAAGGGGATTGCGTGGCCACGAAAGACCACGAAAAGTATGGTTGAATCAAGTGAAGAATATTTTGAAAAAAAAAATGTAGAACGAACGAGAAATCGTGTGGTTGTAGAAAAGACAAATCATGTGCCGAGACAAGAAAGTCTGGCACTGTGTCCTCTCTGCCTGCCCTGATAAGAAAATCGCATGGCGGTATATTTGTATACTCATATTACATCCACGAGTAATTATAATATTACAGTCGATGTAAACTGAATATTATATAGAATATATAATGTTTCTTGCGCACTCCACTTGGTCAGCCCTAGAACGGCTCTCAGGGCATGGCCCGTTAAAGGATTCAGAAGACCGCACTAATGCCCCCCTGCGTCATAAAGTTGTACGCTTTTGCCCGGACACTGACAACTTCTTCAGATAGGAGTAGCATCTTCGAGGGGCATCTTTTGGCCAACATCATCAAAGCGAAATTTGAAAAAAAATTATGCGTTACATTTTATTCAGAACTCTAGATTTTTTTATAATTTAATATATTATGTATTCCGTGGCCTATTTTCGCAAAGATGTCTGTCTTCCAAATCGGCGGTTGTTGGATCAATTCCCTTTGGTAATATATCAAACAAAAAAAGGTTTTCTGGACTGGTTTCGCTTTAGGCTTATTTAACACAATTCTTGTTGATTAAAAAAGATTCTCACGTGACAGTGTACCCTCAAGGTTATTCTATCCACAACGAAAGTGTATGAAAAAATGATAAATGCGATAGAAATGACACCGTGGCGTAGAATGTGTTGTAAATGAATGTTTGATAGATTAAGGAATGACGACATTATGAAAAATGCATATTTTAGGAAGATATAATCCTTAAAATGAAGACCTTTGAGATGGTTTGACCACGTAGAAAGAATAAATTATCAAAAATTTGCGAAAAACAAATAAATGGTTAGTACAGAAGGTAAAAGAAGTAGGCCTAGAAAAATACAGCACGTCTAAATTAGTCATATGTTGATAAAATATGTAGAATCAAAATTCTCAATAAAACGAGAGTATACTAGTACATTATATTATATATAGTACATTACGAGATGTATGGTCAGTTCTGAAAAATGAATGCCAATGGATATATGTTATGTATAGCTAAATATAGACATGGCGTAATGGTGTAATAAATGCTCCTTTACACACGAATAGTAAAACTATTCAAATTTCATCAATAGTGTATGAATATTTTATTTCTTTTCTCATATTTCAGGTTCGATTTCATAATAATATAAAAATGTTTTTAAAATTACTAGTATTTAATTTTTATAATAGTAATGTAGATCACTGTGGACTTAGGAGAAAAGATGAGCTGCAGTCTAATAAATGTTTTTCATATCTTGAAGCAATCTTATGCGAGCTTACATCTTGGAACTGTTGTTTGGTTTTGATCGAGTAAGTTTCGAAGTATCTTATGGTATATTTTATCACATGATTTTTATCATTTCTCTCTCATCTTTGCAGCGTAACTGAACCATTGTCACATATTATAATGACAGTGCAAATAATGTAACTAATGAATATTAGTTAGTCAAGTCAGAATACTACTTTTTTTCCGAATGTACAGTGTGTGTTACGTTAACGGTATAATGTTTCATGACGGAAACTGATTTGATTGGTATGATTTAAAAAAAATTTAAATCGCAAAATGAGTTTAATGTTGCGAAGTAACATGCGTAGGAGATTACATTCAAATCTTCAACACCAAACAGTTCTATCATTATTTTTTTCTAATCTTGAATGAAATAAACTCATATAAATGTAGTATTGTGTTTTTTTTTTCAAATGAAAATTTATTTTAAGTGGAAAAGACACTAATTGAAAAATTAAGGCGTCTAAGAGATCTAGGATTTCTGGAATGTATAAATAATTTTTGTTGTATATAGTTCCACTTACTTGGCTTAGGACCATGTGACAAATTCTTTCCACCAACCAGAAATATGTTTTATGATCTGATTTATGAACAGACTGTTAAAAATTGTATATCATCCACATTACAATACAAACTCGATATTCTTGAGATTTTTTAACGATTTCTACAGTATCGCTTAAGTTGTTGTTTTAAATTTCGTATAAAAATAATATTATAATGAAAGAAATTGTGACACTGATAACATATCAAATTTTAGTGAAAATTAAAAGCATAAATGTTATATCTTGTAGATTTACAGATAAACTATAGAAAAATAAATATTAAAAAAAACTGTATTTCAAAATATTAGTCAATGTTATAACATATTATAATTTAGGTGATTTAAATACAATAAAAGAAAGGAAATGTTTGATACATAATGCAACCGAGAAGTTTAGCGCCAAAACAAAGCGATTTGTTTCGCCGATTCGCGTATAATTATCATTGCCGACAACTCCATTTTCCTGTGAATGTTTCTTTTTCTAAGCCCATTGTTCCGATTGTTTTGTATCCCATCGTTAATTCCACCTTACAGATGAATGCATTTTTCAAATTAAGGACCGGCCGCAGGTCAACAAACGGGGAGCTACTGTAATTCATTGTTTTACTTTGATTTTTTGCATGCATATTAATTCGTTAATGTACTGAAAGAAAAAACCTAATTAAAACATAGGAGTTCTTAATAATTTAATGTTTTACCCAATACAGCAGTAAAATTTCTAATTTCAAGACGAATCGTGTGATATCTTCTTTCTTATAATTTATTAATATTCTCAAAATCATTAAAAATATCAATGTCCTACGATTGCAAAGTTATACAACACAAGAAAGTAAAAATATGTCGTAAGTCGTCGTTAATTTTTGATAACATATGTAAAAACTATATCATAAGGAGAAAACCAATGTTTTACCAATTTGTTATATCCTTCATTATGAATTTCTTTTATGTTTTTTTTTAATATGAATTTTTAACCTATACTTTATAGTTTGTTCTTTTTTACAAAATTATAGTTTGTGTTAAATTGTGCCATTCTGTACTGGTTGGATTTTAATTAATATTTTTATTAATAACTCAAATAACGAAATACTCTCGCGTTGATCATTGATCATATTATTTGAAAGCAAGGAAGTGGTTGATACTTAATTTCAATACTTCCAATCGTACAAAAAACGTTGCAATCGATTTGATTAATATAACACACTAATTGGTAGAGAAGTCGGGGAGAGAATTAACATAATAATTAATGTATTTTTATTCAAGATAAGTCAGAACAATGTTAACGATAAATTAAAAGTAACAAATGTTAACAATATTCCATTATTTTTTGCCGATGCTTATTTATTTTGCAAATTAGGTATTTTGTACCGAGTACAAAATATTTTAATTGAAATATCTTATTAAAAACAAATAGAAATTAATTTTTAAAAATTCTCAACAAATTTATTCCCAAAGCATTACAAACACCAATTCCTTTGTTAAATCACCAGTAAAAAACGAATAATTTCCTTCACGAAATAATCGCATTCAATGCATTCTTGCATCCATTTACGATGTAATAAGATGCAGTTAAATAAGTTGTCCAATTAAAGTACTTTTATAATTTATTTTCATTTAAATGCTGATAAAATTTTTTTTTTTAATACAATACTTAAAACAGCATAATTGGTAACCTGATGCGATATATTGAAGGGCAGAGGAATCCAATATTAGCAAAAAGTTTATATAAATATTATACCAATTCTTCTAAATGAACTATTGCAAACAAGTTAAACCTAAATCCAGCTTTATAACGTTATACTCCCATATAAATAATTGGTCTACTTAAAATAAAGCTGAGACGTGGAATAAGTTTCACTCCTTATAATTTCTAAAAAAATCATTGCTCCGACTTTATACAAAATCGACTATATGATGTGAAAAACTTATGTCATGATCAATTTATCTCATTGCATACTTTTTGTAATCGAAAAAGATATCCTTTTATAAAATATATATTATATTAAACACATTATTTCACATTATCGTTGGCGCAGTGGTCAATCGAGCAGACGTCCCAAGATTTATTCTGGGAGGTTGACTTGCAGATTCCTGTAGCTTACAAGTAACATTCATCGTCCTCATCGTCAGATTGATTCCATAGAATGCCTTCATCAAGGTTAGTCCACAGCCTGCTAAATCTCCCAATAGTATAATAAAACCGGTATATGGGGAAAGATGACCGTCCGATTCGTCAAATCCTTTCTAGACGGTAAAACTGAGCTGTTCTTGGCAAGCTACCCGGTGGCATCCTTAATAGATAACAGAGGTAAAACATTAAATAAGTAATGTAAATTTACTATACAAAAATTGCACCAGATTGAATCAGTTGATCGTTCTGCAACTTAAATTTCCTTATCATCGGAACATTGATTTCGATCTGTTAAAAGTACTTGCTCATCCTCTATCGATCCGTAACTCACATCATCACCTTCCTATCCTTACACTCCACTTATTTTATTTTGTGTAATATTTTTCATCTCCATCATGGGTCGTGATGTATGCGATGTTGGAAGAACAGTACAGGTACGACGACACGTCTTCACTCCTTTCGATAACTTGTCGTTTCCCCCAGTCAATTCCTTCAAATGATCATTACTTCTTGCTGGCGCTCTATATCCTCTTGCTGACACACTTTTTATGAACATCAATTTCTCCAGGTTATCTCGATCACGTCTGGAAATATGTAATGTTTTAATATATCAATAACAGTGCTCTTAATTTGAAAGTTAAGAAAAAATATTTCTAGAAGACGTAATGCAATTTATGATTTTATTATTATCATCAATTCACGGTATGGATGATTAACACCCTTGATCACGATCACCTATTAAAACATCAATCTTATTTTTTATTGTATTGTTGAACTAAACATTAAAATTTTACAATGTTCCACACTAGTAGAGCATAATTACGGGTGAAGAAAGAATAATTATCCTGTTAAATAATTATAACAATATAATATCGGCAATTATTAGATATCTTCACAGTACGGCTGAGTGATTGTGTTTAGTGCCGTTCTACACTGAGTTCACGGTTCAACTGTCTTTATCGTTTTTTTACATATGTTTTGTTATGTTATGATTCATGCAGAGAGGTAATTGGTAATTTTTATGACTTGGATATATTTCTCGTTGTTAAAGATTTGCATATCGGTATTTTTTATATGCAAATCTCATAATTATATTGAATTATTTTTTATAAGAAAAGAAAAACGTTTTGTAGTTTTGAAAACATATAATAATCTGATGAAATTATCA
The DNA here is from genome assembly GCA_949825065.1 of Odontocerum albicorne. Classification (NCBI taxonomy): domain Eukaryota; kingdom Metazoa; phylum Arthropoda; class Insecta; order Trichoptera; family Odontoceridae; genus Odontocerum; species Odontocerum albicorne. Next base: position 17,811,495 of record OX463858.1, read on the forward strand.
CTGCGTGGCAATCTCTTTCATACGACCAAGTAAAATATCTAATTATTATTAATTTGTACAAAATTCATGATTAATAAAAATACAACTATAAAAGTGAGATATTATTGATACAAGAAGGAAAAAAATGATGTTGGCAAAAAAAGGCAAATCAAGGATGAAACATGTAACATAACTGACAAATCAAGGATGAAGCATGTAACATAGCTGACAAATCAAGGATGAAGCATGTAACATAGCTGACAAATCAAGGATGAAACATGTAACATAACTGACTTGAAATTTAAGATTTTTTCAATATTTTTTAAAACATGCCAATAACGGAGGTAGTCTAACATTAATCGGTCCGGGGGTCAGATTCTCACTGCATGAACAGTAAAGAACGACATAAAAAGATAACTTTTAAAGCCAATAAACATTCTCTGTACATGATCGAAAATGTTCCGTCTTTTTGTAATAAAACATATTTACTTAGATAACGATATTTGTTCTTGGATAATTCTTAACCCAGTTTGTATACAATTACTTTTTCTAAACCACCCTTACATAAACAAAATGACATTTCACTATCATTGAAGACATTCTTGAACCTTAGAACAGGATACCGATGCCACCCTGTTCATATAACTCCTTACAACGCAGTGTGAACATATCGAAGTGAAAACTCATACACGACAAATAGTAATTGCAGGTGTTCATGGAGTCGCCATTAACAGCACGCCATTCATCCTACATGTCACAACCACATGATGCGGCATAACATATCTTAGAGGCGTTCTTAGTATGCGACAAAACTATCAATTTGCCGCCAACACTGCGGTTTGCTTCTTGAAGAAGTCTTTTATTAATAACATAGGTCGGTAATAATGGAACAACAATGCGAGTACTGTTCTTCGTCTTGACAGTTTGAAGAAGTTAATATGATGTTACCGGTGTGGTGTTGTGTGACAATGTGAGCGTTTAAGGGAAACTTTCTTTACAAAGTAACGGACTATTCTTAACCGTTTTCTGTTCTTTGATTTCAGTTAGGGAAACAATTATAAATCTATTTGCGAATACGTACTATCCACTTTTTGTATTTTTATTATTTTATTCGCACAACACTTTTCAACATATTCGAATTGGTGATTCAGATGTTTTAAAGAGTCTGGTCGGTAAACAACATTGTCGTCGCCCCTGCTTGTCTAGCCTTTGTGTTTAGAATATCTTGAGTAGGCAAGTAACTCGATGTTTGTCATCGCAAGTTTTTGCAGCACTACCCCGCACACAAAGCGGAACAACATTAGTACACGTTTAGCGCTTGTGAGTATTTTTACCAAACTAACTACGAGTATTTTACCAGATTTGAACACTTTTTTCGAGTACAATCAGAAATCGAACCTGAAACCCCCAGATGAAAGTTAAGCGCCCTACCAACTAATTAAAGAGGTTAATAATTAAAGAACAATTTATATATCACCGTTTAAAGAATATTCTTCAATGGTTATCTAAATCAGGAATCGAACACAATATTATTGAATGATTAAAAAAGATGATAACACAATACGAGTATGTTGAGTACACACTAGAATAAAATATAAACGGTATTATGATTTATGCTTTATCTGTTAAAACCAATAAAACCATAATAGATAGTCGATATAGTAAAAAAGTTTTTTTTTATATTTGAAGAATTATCTATTTTTATAACTTCTTGAATCAATCCAAATTGTATAAAAAAAGTTACATAAAGCGTTGATTAGATCAAATCTCTATGGGTTTTAAAGTCTCTTGTGAACCATTTTATATAGATATAATGTGCTTTCTTGTGGTAAATTTAAAATTGCAATACTTCCCTAAAGTACAGAGATTAAGATTCTTATCCCTGTTATTGCATTATCATCCCACAATGCCCTTTTGTCACATTGTATTGCACAGTGTTTTTATCCCCCATTTTATTGTTACGGGGCTATAATTCTATTAACACCCCTAAAACCTGATTATATATACCTTCCTTCGTTTCTTGCAAATCTCCCCATTGTTATAAAGGAATTCTATGCATTATCTTATATCGAGTAGTGAAAGAAATACCTGAGTGTTATTAAAATGAACTTAACAAAGTGTTCAGTTGAAAAAATGTAACGACTATCATTTTTGACGACCTCCAAGGACTAGTTGGTAAGACGCTTGATTTCTAACAGAGAGTTTTGGGTTCGATTCCCGATGGTACCCAAAAACAAATAAAAAGGGATAAAGTCTGGTAAAAAAGTATATCAAGTAACAAATTAGCTATGTGTGTTTGAGAGTTGTTGCTTTTCCCCACTTGGTAGTAATACTGACGCGCACGATTGAGAACAAGTTGTATGCCTATTGGAGTGGTTCTAACCTCGAAGACTTCATTAATAGGGACAAAACAGTGTTTCTGCCACGCTCCTCATTATGTCTGAACCAATACTAAAAAAATACCATTTGAATGAATAATTTTGGTAAACTTCAACAATAAATTGAAATATTTCAAGCTTTAATTTGCGGAACATCGTATTTATAATTATGATAAGAATTACTTTGTAAATTACACTAAAACCTACTCGTTTTAGTACATTTTTATTTGGATTGGACAAACGAATTTACTTGAATAAATATGTTACATATACAACATATTTATTTAACCATATACATTATGGCTTAAATCCAAAAGCCGCTAGGTACTTCTAATTTCGAAAACGTAATTTGTTTTTCACACAAAGTTTATATTCAGTAATGATGCTCACACTTTTTTCAATTATTTTTTTTAATTTTTCGAGCAATTACTACAACTGTAAAAAATGAGGAATCCTCAGAAGTCATTATGTGTTTTCGTATCGTTTTGTTAGCAGTCAAAGCCCTATGTATGATATTTAAACATAATACATACTACCATTCATAACACGTGAGGTTTGTCATTCGTTAACTGGGCCGTAATATAAACAATACATATAATTGAAGAACAAAAAAATACTTAAAATTATCACTCGTGTTGTATTTTTATTGCATGTGTATATCGTGAAACATAGTTCAACTTTGCGGGTGTATTATCATGTAGCAATCTCTTCCAAGCAACCAGGAATGTAACAAACCAACAAGCCTAACTAAACAAGCCTTTTAAGTGCAAACCAGACTAGAATTCATTTAAAAACAAATTGGGTTCTATCCGGGAATCTAGCCAGTAACTTTCGGGTTGAAAGATATACGTCTTGCCAATTGGGCCACAGAGGTCTTATATCATGGTTATTGATTATATGATATAATTTTAGTACATATTTTTAGCTAAATTTGTTAAAAATGGACGGTAGTCCATTTTGAAATTATGCAAATCTCTCAAAAATCACTTCGTAAAAAGGGTGACAATCTACTTGGGGTTTAAAAGGGTGACTCGGAGCACTCGAATACAAATTTCCATACAAACAGACTGCGAATCAGTGACGTTCTTACCGGAGGGAGGATAACGATGTTAGGCTAGTGTGACGTCAGCTTTACCGGTTAGTCTTAGGGGCGGAAAAATATTGAGCGAAGGATCATAATCATCATCAGTTTTATTTATCTTAAGTGATTCGTTTTGACAGTATTTCATCAAAATGAACTGTCAAAGCACACGTATTTTGTTTGCCTTTTTCGGACTTGCGTTAGATTCCAACGAACTTTCTGGCTGTGACAAATATCATTTATCATTCTTCAGTGGTACATCTTAAATATTTGACTTGCAATAACTCTTATCAATGAATTATCAGGACGCATTTTACTCTCAGGTATTCTTCATACGGATTGTCTCAGAAGTGCATCAAAAATTTGCAGACGTGCCTAATTAAGCATTTCTGAAGCACTACAATGTATATTTTTGTAGTCGAAATACGATTCGCTATGCATTATTAAATAATAAAAACATATTTATAACGATTTCTTGATAAAAGACGTTAACAATAGGTTTTTATTTTTAACAAAGTATGTTTCAAATATTGCAATTGGCTCCTACAAATACAAGGATTCTCATCTCATCTTTTTTCTAAATCCTCTTGGTCCCTCATGGAGAACATCTGACCATTTAATGTTCATCACGCCTCACTGGACTTCACAAGGCCTTCTTTATTTTCCGAAAAGGAAAATTATACATATATACACCCTTCCACAGCTTCGAACAACCCTTTGATATAAAGGGTTGTTTTTGTACTGGGCCTATGTGTTTCATCATTTATTTATATACCTATTTCTTTTATCTATATAAAAATAGACCCGTTTGAGAAGAATGATTGTTTCAAATATCACATTAAGATATTGAACCTGGAATAAAAACCTATTTCAATGAATTTACTCGTATACACAGGAATCCTCGAATATACGATCTTGTTTTAATGTAATGTAGAGGGACTGATACTTGATTTTATTTAGCTATTTTATTTTATATTTGATGACCGAATTACGTTAAATTTAAAAAAAAACTAATAGAAGTCTAAATATGAACAGGAAGAATAATATTTACACTTCTTTGTGAAGTGGCTCAGTTATACATACAAAGTTTATTAAGGAGCTCAATCCAAAGAAACAGGGTAGCTATCGGAAAATTCGTTCAACAAGGTTATTCTGTGTGCGAGTGGTGTTGTTCTCAATGCTTAATCAGTTCGTGAATAAGGTACCGAAAACAATATTATTTTACGATGGCGTAAATAATTGTGAGATACTCGAGAAATAATAAGTGAGTAAAAGTAATAAATAAAATATTAAACGTTAATTAAAAAAGTTATTAAGGTTTTGTGAATTAGTAAAGACACTTTGTTTGTTTCTGATATATTTGATAAACATTATATTTAATTTATATTTAAACAGTTTGATGTATCAGTATTTAAATTATATTTTGTATTTTTTATTCGTATATCACCTTTCAATGTATTCGAATTGGTAATTCGACCACAATGAAGCGCGTGGCTTGGTGAAAATATTGTATTCAGCCCAAGAAATCGAGCTTTAAGGCTTAGATTCACTGGAGTAGGGACAGAATTCGTTATATGTAATTGCGTGTTTTCGTGACACTGTCTTGTATGAAGATAACTTTTATTAGACTGGGATCCTTTTTATTTTTTGACATCATCCGGAATCAAAACTAAAAGTTGGCCACGGAGGCTGTAATTTTGCTTCGATATTTTGATATCACGAGAAAGCCTGCAATAGTCGAGATACGTGGATGGTATGCTTGGATACAGACTCACAAGAAATGTCCTTTTTGGCGAGCTGACGGAGGGTAAAAGGAGGCACGGTGGTTAGCGCAAGAGATATAAGGATGTATTGCATGAGTAGCTTAAAAAAATTAATACTCAGCACAACTTGAACAGATAGAGCTAAATGTCGTGGAACTGTTGCTAGTTATCAGAAACCTAATAGAGAATAAAGACACAGACAAGCTGCAGCTACAGAAGCTCCTTGCACTTTATGCTACAGGATATCCCTATCACAAATTGGCGTACATAGTCATCTCATGTGGTACAACCCTCAGGTACCCTGATCACCCACTTTGTATCGTGCCTTCTATTATACTCATCATGGGTTATAGGTATTTACTTATTTTGCTAGTGACTTAACATCATGACAAAAGAATATAGAACTCGGTATGAAAAAATTTAACATAATGTATTCTTAGATATTGTATTATATTTAAAAAGCATTCAAATTAATCAAAAAAAAATATTGGTAATTATATAGAAAATATAAATAAATCTTAAGTTTATGATATTTCTCATTTCGGTGTTATCTAAGATATGTAAATTTTTTTACCGAAAACATTTGTAACGCGAAAAATTATTATCGCATATAATTATTTCTCATATTCAGGCAACAAATCAAATAAAACAAAATGTGATTTTATTTAATATTACATGTGTGCTGTTTTAATAGTCTGAAAATTAAATGGTTTTTATTCATATATTTCACAACAATTAAGAGAGGTTTCACCTATTTAACCAATTAATTTCCCGGTAAATATGCGTTGATAAAATTCACAAAATATGAACTGCCCCTTGTAATGGCAATTTTACTCAGGTGTTAAAATTAACTGAAACTTATTCCTTATTTCACTTTTAACCACGAAAATAAACTAGTAAGAGAAAGACAACAAACTTGAATTTGGTTTACCGGTAATTCCAAGAGTTTTGGTGTTAGTATGTGGTCCGGTTCTAGAAGGCATTTAAAATACTTTCACTTAGGGCGAGGGTATTCAAAGAACGCCAATATAATGCTTTTTTATGTGCTATAGGTTAATTATACTTGTATTGATGCCCTTTTTATTCCTTTCCAATCTGTCAGCGGCCGTGGTCTACCAGTTAGCAATCATGGTATGCATTTGGACGACACAGGTTCGCATCCTTACGGATTCGATTCCGGACTGGTTTTACTCTTAGACCATTTTGGATATGTATTTATATTATCTTTCTGTATGCTGCTTATTATAAATTCTTATAACGCTATAAAGCAACACTAAAAATAGCTCTATGTAAAACACTATCTAGCGAAAGACATAATTTTCAAGGAACCTTAATCTCCTTAGGTATTGAAAATTTTGATTTGATCTGTCAAGAATATGTGCTTACTGAAGTGTAACAGCCGACATGCAATCAAGTATTACACTAAACATCTATTGATAACAATATTCGATAATTTTAAATAATCTACATTTTATGTTTATTCTCAGAAGTTAATTATCTCATTGATAACAATGATAACTTGGCAATTGTTACCAAATTGTTTTATTTATAGCAACACAAAGAGCTCGTGATTTGTTTCATATAATTATCGTCTATTTTACGTTTATCAATTTAAAAAAATAAGAAACAAAAAAAACTCATAAATATAGTATCTGAAAAAGATTGACGCAAATTGGTCAACGATTAAGAAAAATCTAATATTTTGATATCTTAATTATTTTTCTATCAAGTAATTTGGCGTTCTTTTCGAAAGTAATGTCTGAAAAAGATTTTTTAGGGCGGGATTAATCCTAGACCAGACCTGCTTCGTCTCCATTTCCAAAATGGTGTTTTCGCGGTGGCATGCTAGATGGCAGTAGTGCGATAAACGTCGCCTTGTTTTAAGTGCCTTTTAACTCCAAAAAGCCAAGAAAAATGGCTACTCCATGTAGTGAATTGCTAAGAATGTATATCATAGATAGGTATTTAAATGCTAAATTATATTTCTAATACGGTAAGTATCAATAGTTTTATCTAAATGAGTTATCGATAAATACAAAAAAAAAAGCTATTGTAAATTTCTATCAATTCCTGTTTCATTCGTATTACAATGATTGCAGAGAATGAAAATAAATGTTTGGAAATAATAATATGAAAATATTGAATGAATTTTGAATAAGTTTATTTTAAAAGCAAATGGGTTTGTTTTATTTAAAATGAACTGTATAAAACGCTCGAACACAGTAAGGGAACATAAATAACTGTACGAGAGCATTTATGAATGTGGAGGTGGCGAAGGAAGTACGAGTATATATTAAAATAAAATTGGCCACCCAATCCTCTCTGTCTGCTTCAATAGGGGAATAACGTAAACGTATTTATTTATTGCATGTAAAGTTCAAGAAGCTTTACTAACCGACAAAGTTATTTTCAAGCCTTCAAAGGGGGTAAAGCTAAGAAATGGATTCATTCAACGTGTACTTCACATGTTATATAGTCATGTCCTTTCTGGGGTAAGCAAAATTAATAGATCTTCAAACTCTTCAATTCAATCATACTTATTTGACTTCTGCAAGAATCTTACATGTCATGTGCAATCTTTCATCATTCTTGCTTCTAATTTCCATTTTTTTTAAATTCAGGTCAACAACTAATTGATATTTACCATTTTTTTATTAATTCGGAATATTTTTAGTTATTTTATAATATACTCGTACATACATATGAAATGTTTACGAAAATTAGTTTTTTTAAGCAAAACCAGAAGGCATAGTTGGTCCAACTTTTTAGAAATATTGGGAAAAACATTCGAAAATAACATAAAAGCGAATTATCAAGAGATTGCGCATTTTTTTAAATATTTTATTTTCATCATATTTTTTGTACAAACAAGGTTCAAACTAGAAAACACAAGATACAAAATATTTAATTTAATTAAACCACAAAATGATTTTACTGTGTGCAAGTGAACTATTTAAATCTATCACAAGTTTTTTTACATTAAAATAATACTGCTATATAATATTATCTTTCGAATCGAATATATAAGATACCAATCCAGTACATAGTAAACTAAATATAAGCACTTAAATTTAATATTGAATTAAGTTAAAAAGGTTTTTCCTTTAACTTTAACAAATAACTCCCCCATGAAGTAGTTACTTATTAAAAAGTTTACACAAAAATAATTTTAGCTTCCTGAAAGTTTAATATTAATCAACCTTGAAAACAATATGTAAGTTTGTTTCAAAGTCTGTGCTTTTTATTTCGAACAACATCTGGTGTTTGTTTCTTACGAAGCATATTTCAAAGGGCCTCGAAATGTAATAACAGTAACTTTCTTGTTCAACCGAGTGCTTAAACTTTTCGACGTTAAATGAACAACTTTACACCAGCAGGGTTGATTCGCTTATAACGTAGGTTGTTACCTCAGGTGAAATATAGCAATGGTGCGGATTTTAAGTAAACATTTTGAAAATAATATTACTTTATAAATAATATGTTCGACTAATAATATAATAAAAAAAGCAACTCAAAAAATGGAAGAAATGTATAAAGTTTTTAGACTTTTTCAACACCTTACACGAATATAATTTTACTTTACAAATTAGTTTATATTTTTTAATACGATTGAAATATTTACACAAAAGCCTAATGCATTATCAGCAACACCAAAAATCTCAATTCATCGATTGTTTTAAAAGTTAGGTATAAAAAAGTTTGAATAAAATTGAGTTTATATTTTCATCATACATAACATATATGATTAATATTTAAACCAGAATTAAAAAATTTAAAACTGTTATGGTTTCCATTGATTAATTAATTGGAAATGCGAGTTTAAAATAAAACAATTTTTTTATGGCTATTAATCCAAATTTGAATGTTCCTAGTCAGGGAACAATCCTTTGATTTACCCGTTGTTTGATTTAATTTTTATATCCGTTGATAACAATCCCGTTCATTGAAAATACAAAAAAATATGTCTTAAAAGCACAATTACAGTAAAATAAGTTATTTACAAATAATTTGATTATTAACAAATTCGCAAATTTCTGAGAAAAAATGCATTAATAATCCCTTAACAATACTTATTTTTCTCCAAAATCAAATATTTTCAAGAATCTTTTTAACTCAAATAATTAAGCCCCTTTTAAAATATGAATCCGCCCTAAGAACTAAACGCCGAATTTTTAGTAGAAAAAATATTTGAATGAAGCTTTGTATTGAAGTGATTTGTATTAAAAAGCCTGCTTTGAGCGTAACGTCTGATTTATAGCGGTTAGATCCGCCCGTAGCTCACGCGTAGTCCGCTCTACGGAGTTACGCCGGCGTAGCGTTGACGTAAATGTACGTGATTCTGTTACTGTCTGCGTGACTTTGTTTTGAACTTAAACTGTAGACTTTTGGTTCAATAAACTGTAAAATATATTTTTCTTTTATATGTCATGTCTTAAAGATACAAAATAAACATTAAATGGGTATTTGAAAACGTTTCATGATTTATTATAATTTTAATCTAGTAAAATTACGGTAAAATTAAATTATTATCCACAACGATGAGTTAAACGTGAATATGAAAAAATAATAGTAAAAAGAACAATATGAATGCAATAAAAATTACTGAAAATGTGGAATCCCAATGTACAAGTAACATAATATGGGAAATGTTCATTGTGGAAGAATTTGAAATTAGTCAATACTGCAAAAATATAAAATTGATTTACAATGTAAATGTCAGGGAATGTCGTGGAAAGAGAAGGCGAATAAAATTATGATTGGGTCAAATGATTGAAAGTTGAAACAGGAAACCTTAGGAGTTAAATAAGAATGGATATGCATTTTGAGGGGGTGGTAGATGCGCTATTGAAAAGTCTAACCCTCTTTCTCTTCTGTCTATCCCAATGGAGAAACGACGTGACATCATGTATGTTTTTTTATTATAAAAATACCTAAGGTATAAATTTTAGTTAGAAACGTTTTAGTTGTTAATTATTGAAGTGTACATAAAAGTCAAAACTTTTATAAATAATTTAACCTTAGGACATGAAAAATTATATGCATAACATAAATATTAAGTTTATTAAATTTTCTCGAAACATGGGGCCTTAAATACGACAACGAAAAGGGTAATAAAAATCGGTCTGGTTCTTGTAGGTATGTCTAAGTATCTTGCTCACAATTTCATGAAGGCTCTATAACATGAATCATATAAAACATGAATCATTTAAATATTTTGTTAATTATTTTAAAATTATGTTTAATATACTATTGATATAAAACAATACACTAAAATTTGAATTCATATTGATTTTTTCTTCGGTTTTGTGCAGCCAAGGATAGAACCCCCGGTCAGTATGTATAAAATTATTTAAAGTTCAATATTTCTTATGGTATAGATAATACAAAAAAACCAATGTTTACCTCAATGTTACTTCAATATTCGTTAATATTATGTGTTGTATTATAATTTAATACGATGTTGTTACAATATTAATAAATTCATTTTTATGGGATACATAGTAAGACACCAAATGTTTACAGCAATGTTACTTTAATATTCATGAATAATGTCTTACGGGATAGCTAATAATGACAACCAATATTATCCGCAACGTTATTTTAATATTTCTGAAAAAATCTTATAGCATCTAGATGATAAAGACGATCAATGTTTACCTTAATGTTACTTCAATATTTTTGGGATGGATATGCGGACAGCCAATGTTGACCACAATGTTACTTTAATATTTTTGGGATAGCTATGCAGACAACTTATGTTGACCACAGTGTTACTTTAATATTTTTCAATAATATTTTATGGGATAGCCAAAGCAGGCCACTTATGTTTTCCAAAATATTAATTTGGTATAATTTTATAGTTAAACAGTAAGTTATAATAGAGCCAAATAATACTAGCTTAGTATTTTTTATATTCTTACACGACATTATTTAGATGCTGTTTTAGTTTAATGATTAGCGTTGCCGGTAATTGTGATTTTTCCACAGTAAAAGTGTACTCGTATATGAAGATTATATATTTCAAAAGATATATATTGCATTTTTCAATCAGAAATACAATCATCATGCATACTCTATATTGCAGTAGGTAGAAAGAATTCATCTTGCCTTGAAAATAAAAGTAATAAATTATATTAGGATTTATATAATGCTATTTCAGTTACCCAATAACTGCTTCAAGACTTTTGTTAGGCAGCTACTAAGCGCCAGTAAAACAATAAATTCAAAAGGAAACTAGTACGGGAACTGCCGGATGTTATACATATATGTTAACTACTTAACCCCAGTGCCATCATTTTACTTATATCCTGACGTACAAGTTTCGTTTCTGTCAAGTTATTGTTATCCACACTTTCATACTTTTAAAACTTTTACCCTCTTCTCTGTATTACCTTCCAACTAAAAAAATCTTCCGTGGCCTCATTTATTATTTCTACGTGAACATACTATCTCAGTTGTTCTTATTTCATCTGCATTTTACCACATCATATTTTATTCAAATAGCTGTCGTCAGTAATTTGAATCTAACCTTTTTTACTTCGTTTAGATTTATTTTTGTGATTCCGAAATTGATAACTCAAGTTCAAATACATAAAATCGGTCTAACTGTTAAAAATAAATATAAGCTAATGTACTCGCGTATCTCCGAAAGCGATATTTTCTAAACTGAAAATGTTCAGCGTTTATCTGAATTAATTCCTAGAACATGGGAACTCGTCTGGCGGAAAATATGTTAACGCAGACTAATTGTGGCGATAATTTACATAAAAAACCGCTACCAGAGTTGGTATCAAGTGTTCTCTATCTTGAAATTGAGTGTTAATGCGAATGCTCACGTTCAACTTTTATAATATTTCCATGGTCAAGTAGTGTTGCCGAGATTATTTCTACGATACAAATAAGGTTTTGCGTTCAGTCCTAAAATATTATACAACCCCCCGTCTTTTGAAAGCAAATGCCTTCCGACATTCAACGATTATTCAACAAAATAATTAGTTATTTACTATACTGTCAACGTTCTAAATAATATTACACTCTCATTGTATATAATACAATCTGACGAAATTATTGTCATGCCGTAATAATTTCCGACTAACAAGAAAGTTGGTCTAAAGATCTTTAGTGACAATTAGGCAGGAACCCATATAAATTGAGTTAAAATGAGAATTTAAGCCATAACTCTTAAGCTGAAAAATATGTGGCTTAGCAATAAGGTCACGGGAGTATTCATTAATAAGCTGCGAAAAACATCGCTTGTATAAATAACAAAAAAAATATAAGTAACAAAGACACCTTGCAGGATTAAAGTTATAAAATGCTAAAATAATTTAACTTTTTTAATTTGTATTAAAATTTACAATTGGGATCTTCTTAGTGTGAATGTAAATTTAAGAACCTATTAAAACTACTTACATTCCCAGTTTGGAGTATAAGGAGACCACGAATTCTCTAGACGCCAACTGAGTGGTCACTTGCCGTGTCCACTATGTAGAGATTGGTCAACCATTCAAAAAGACAAATAAAATCTTAATAAAACCCAAATAAATTCATCAACAAGTTTTTTTGATCACACTTGTTTGTTTGTTGATTTTATGATGTAAACTCGCTAAATATGAAAGACGTTACTTTTCAAGTATTTAGTTAAACTTTTTTTCCCTCGCACGTGGAAATACTAATACAAAACCTACCCTTGTTTTACTTTTAATGAAATTTTATAACGTTTATAATTTTTTTTACTTAAATGGTGTTGATAAGCACTTTTAGGGTTAATCATTACTTTATGGGTTTTCTATAAAATTTGAAAGCAATTAAATAAACAATTACTGTAGAATTTAACTATAATTATTAGCTTTATTATGTCAGGAAACTCTAGTTAACTTTGTTAACTGCGCTTATATGAAAATTCAGGAAAATATTACCATGTCTTGAAACGTAATTATTTGTACACACGTACTTTTAATTTTGGTTACCAAGTATTTTTAAGGTTGTTTTTATTTTATAGTAATTACGGTAAATGTTTTGAATGACGCACTTTGAACTTAGTTTCTTATATATAATTATGATAAAACAAATATTAAATACCAATGTTCTACTTCAAAATACTAACTGTGAAATAATTATAAGATTCGAAATCAGTTAAAAAGTGAACAAAATTGGGTTTTTATTTTAAAAATATTTGCAATATTACTTAGACAACCATCGTCTTTTCTATTATTTAAACAAGTTACGTTGAATTGAATTTAATATTTGTTACTTTTCATTGCCATTAATTTAAATTTAACTCCTGCGGTTTTGGATGCAAAAATATTTTTAAAAATGTTTATCACGGGACTGTTTCAATATTATTTTTCGATAAAAGATCAATAAAAGTAAATTAAATTGAAAGGATCGGAAAAACTAAAAAGAGGAAATAAAAAAGAAATTGAATTTCGGAAAAATCAATTAAAGTAAATCAGATTCAAATTAGACGAGAAAATCAAACCTACATGAAAATTACGATATACGTGGTCTAGTCGGTAAGACGCCTACCACCTGAATTTCAGCTTGAAGGTTCTAGGCAAATAACAAATTAATTTAAAAAATAAAATTCTTTCTAAGCGGGTTTTAAATCAATCCTCTAACATCTTACCATTCAATCTATCTAACAAATTTTTAAAACCCTCTGAAGCATATTTTCATTAGATTGGAAGAAATCGTTAAATACAAAAAATATTTTTCATAAAATATTCTTCCATACTGCCTACGAAAGTCATATAGTTTATAAAAAAACTTTAACTTCCATGATAATTCCGTTATATTATTATCGATCTTGCACATGTTATCTCCAGTCTTTTGGAATCTTTAACGTTTGAAAATCCACAGTATATTGTCCAGCAGTTTTTTTTCCTGGGTAAACCAAGAAGTCTAGCGCCTTAAGGTTAAGACGACATAAATATTTTGTCATGACCGATTAAAGCAAATGGGCTGCCTCTTATATCACTGGTGATCCAAGGTTCCAGAGATAGGGAATGTTTTTCTGTATTACTTCTAGGTCTCGAGTGTAACTCCTGTAAGTATCGGATGCAACTCCTGGTCGCGGGTTTAATATCATTTTCAACACACAGTTTTCAAATCGTGCCTCTCGATATTTATTTACTTTATTTATTTAAAGCTCACATATACAATATAATTTTATATACAAAGCTTAAAGAGAAATATATACACTAACAATAAATAAAAATTAACAAAAAAGAAATATTTTTAAACCGAAACAACTTATTCTCATTATTTAGAAAGCTTAAAATGGTGACTACTATTGGTTTGATAATGATTTGGTTAAGTTACAATTCTAACATTCTAGAAAGAAAATTTATGTACGCTTCTGTCACTTAAATATATTGAACCCTTTCCAATTCATATTTATTTTATTTTAAAAATGAAAAAAATAATAGAATTGTCCAAGCCCTACTCAAGAAATTGAACCCCCTACTCAAGAAATTGTGAAAAACGTTAAGATGCGTGAATAATTAATTATATCCAAGAAATAACCCATTATGAGCAGCAATCATACTGTTCTTTAAAAATTTCTTCTTATCCATCCTCAAAAAGTTTCGCATTCTCCGAAAGCAGGGGTTTCCAACTGTGGGGGAAATTTTATTGCCCCAAACCACGCGAGCACAACATCCTTCAGCCTTTATCGCGCCGCCACCCCTGACAACGAAATGCCACCAATGTTATTATGAAGACCAGAAAAATTTTGTCGCATTGTGAGAGAAGTATGCGAGAATTATAAAGTGGAAAAATTCATATTAACCCAACAACACCTACTCAAAATAAATTATTCAAAAGCTTTTTTTTAACCTCAATTTGAATAAACATACTTTGCTGCATTTTTACTATATCTTTCTAAAGCAACGAAGAGCACGTCGATATATAAAAGACTGCATTTTTTAAGAAATAAATAGTAAGTTATTATTTTTTCATAAATTCAAAATAATATGACTAGCAAGATTTTTCTCGTTAATGTCAAAAACTGAGATGTCATTATTTATTTTATGTATTTATTTTACACATGACAAAAAATACGAATGTACATATGATAATTAGCGAAAATAACAAAAGGTAATTTAATTTGGATACACAATGTTAATTGGATCTGGGTTTGTTGCCCTTCATTTATCGTGCCCCCAGTAAACTAGGCTTTTGCCTGTATCTCACTGAGGACATGTGAAATTATGATAAAGTTTTATCTATTATAAAATGTGATATTACAGATTATAGAATGTGATATTATGAAAAAAGTTTTACCCTTATTAAAATGTATCATTCTTATCAATGTTCAGCTCACATTTATTTGTATCTAAGATAAACGCGTGCTGACAAATTATCAATAATAAAAAAGAATTTAAATACTCTCATACGTATCACAAGACTATATCCCTTGCGATGTAAGCTAGGAGAATACATTTCCATACTTTTCTATCCATACATACAACTTTTGCCTCTCAACATTCTTACTCGTACATTTCGTCATACCCAATAGTATATTACTCATACTTCTAATTTAATATTTCATCAATATCTACTCAACTTGATCCAACAATAGTTTTCTCGACCTAACTATCCCACGCATACCTCACACTTTTGACTTGTATTCTTGCTTAGTCATTCATTCTCTCTATATATCCAAACCACATCATCGCTCCTATACTGTATTTTTTATGGCATTTGAACTATTTGTTTATTTATCGTTCTGGAGGTTTAAGTTGTGTAGGAGCTGTATTGTCTTCAGAAATGAGTAAATTTAAAACTTCTATGATTTTTTCTTCATCTAAATGCATTTTTTATCATTGATTATGATATAATCTTACCATTATTGGTTTAAACATATGAAAACACATGTGTGTATTGTATTTTATATTTCTGTGATTGATTTTTTATCTTAATACGTTTTTTATCATTGAATATGATATAATCTTACCATTACAGTTTTAAACATATGTGTGTGTTGTATTTTATACTTTTGTGATTTTTTCTTTATCTAAATACATTTTTTATCATTGAATATGATATAATCTTACCATTACAGTTTTAATCATATATGTGTGTTGTATTCCATACTTTTGTGATTTTTTCTTTATCTAAATACATTTTTTATCATTGAATATGATATATTCTTACCATTACAGTTTTAAATATACGTGTATGAATTAAGAACGTACTTTTCCACGAATGATTGTGTTGAAAGTGGTAAATTTGCATTTTAAACTTCTGATTGAGTTCGTAGTCTCAAGAAAGTTTTGTAATTCAGTGTTGTGAAGTTTAATGGGAAAATCGCGGGAGCTTTTGTTTTACTCTCGTGTTGCTGTGATTACAGAATTCGTTCTGGTAACTTTTGATTTTCTAATGTATGCTGTTTTGAATGTTTAATGAAACATATAATTTTCTTAAATTTTGTGTTTGTAAAACTTGAGATTGTTATGTCAAAGACTTCGAGTATAGTTAATCATTTTTAACCATTGTTACATGATGTCTTGGTACATGATGTCTTGGATCAAAATTGCCTTGTTTTGAAAACTTGACAAGAAAATTGATAGGATTAATACTACAAACTCGAATTTTGTACATCAATTTTCTTATTTAATTAAGAGGTACTTATGTAGCATACAGTATTTCGTATTTTTTTTATTCGATGCAGGTTCAACAAAACAACTTCGTGTTTAATATTTTATAAAATGACTTGTTTAATAAAAGCATCATGCCTCCCAACCTGGTGGTTGTAGATTCGATTCCCAATTTTTTAAACAGGATTTCAGTCTTGTTCTCACTTAAGGTCTCTTAAACACCTGTCTGATTGGTTTGAAGAGAATGCTGCATTTCAGAACACCCGGCAGGTTGTCTTATATACAACGAAAGTGTAGTATAATACAATGTATTGTATAATAATGACAGTTTGATGTAGCACGAGAAATAAAAACGAAAAATTATCAATGTTTGTTTACAAATTTTAAGTACAAATTTATTATTAATTGGATTCAAAATTAATCTATTTTGATAGCTACATAATTATCATAAGATTAGGTTGCAAAATATTTGGAGTGCTCTTCTATTAACACATAAATCTCCAGCGCTGATTATGAATGTTCACTTAGCCACGCCTTGCAGGGGTAAAAAGATTACAGAAACATCCCCGTGTTACGGTCTATAACCGAAATATAAGGTGAGGGTTGAATCGAAAACAAACACTTTTTGGGGCGAGCTCTAACATGTTTCGGTCGAGCGATTTTACAGCGTAATGTAACGATATCGTTAGTTTTTTTCTAAAGAAACTGATACAGCAAAACTTTGAACCCAAAATTAACCCCCGTATTGTACTTGTTTGTTTAAAAATGTTAACAAATTTATTGAACGAAATACAGACAATACTATTTTATATTGAAAAAATATACGGCACTTAAGTATTGTTTAGATATGAGAAAAATATTTATAAAACAAATATAAAATACCAATGTCTTCAAAAGAAAATCTATGCAATTCTGAAAAAAATATATTTTTAAATAAAGTGTATAAAAATATCAATGTACTCGTTTAATAGTGATACAACACGGGAAGTAAAAATAAATATTCAATGGTAATCAAAACACAAAATTGCTATAACTTTTGTTCTGTATAGCTGGAAAATAGCAATATGCTTATTAAACATTAAAAAAAAAAAAAAAAAACCAACACATTAATTATTGTAAAAACAATCTGATTCGTAACAAATTAAGAAAAATAAAAAAACAGGATCTATTTATTTAAACTTAAGCTGAAAATTGATTTTATTATTTCTAATAAAAACGTTGAGATGCTTGAATAATTAATTATATCCAAGAAATAATCCATTAATTGAGCAGCAATCATACTGTTCGTATTTAAACTTAAGCTGAATATTGATTTTAATATTTCTTATAAAAACGTTGAGATGCGTGAATAATTAATTATATCCAAGAAATAATCCATTAAATGAGCAGCAATCATACTGTTCGTATTTAAACTTAAGCTGAATATTGATTTTCATATTTCTTGTAAAAACGTTGAGATGCGTGAATAATTAATTATATCCAAGAAATAATCCATTAAATGAGCAGCAATCATACTGTTCGTATTTAAACTTAAGCTGAATATTGATTTTAACATTTCTTATAATTAATGGATAATTATAATAATTTATTAAATTTAACTAATAACGTCCCTAAAATGATTTTCTTAATTTAAGGTAAAAATTAAATTACTATTGTTTTATAAACCTTTTATCACTCATTCTTTCTACGTGAAAACATCCCATAGCTTACTTCGGTAAGATGTCCGACTTCCTTCCGGGGGTTTCGGAATCTATTCTCAATAGTACCCGAAAAAAAATATAAGAAAGAAGGGTCCCAATCTGGTAAAAATTGTTTATTAGGTAACAATACTCACACGCGATTAATATGTGTATGTGTTGTTGTCTCATCACGTAAGGTAGTACGTATAACACGTGCAATCACGAACGACGAGTTCAGTATCTAATCCAGATTCGAAATTCTAAGGCACGTTTAATAGGGTCAAAAGTAATGTAGTCTCAATATGTCAAAATCACTTGAATAAGTTGAATAAATGTACGTATCTGAATCATCCCAATGCTCTTTTATCCAAAATACTGCATCTTCTTGTAATCCACATTATTTCCTAATGTCGTTATGTATTATTTTGGCATATATTTTTTCCTACACATATTTGAACAATTTGCCTTATGTAATAATCCCACCTAGTTATAATTTATAGGTTGAAAATGTTAACAATACAAGCATGTAGTTAAATTCATTGTAAATTAATGTAAAATATTTTTTTCAATTAATTCCATTATCGAAATAACATTCTCGCACTTAATCAAACGTGCTATTTTCAATTAATTTCACCTTTCGCGTTTATCAAACGCAACGAATATTAATTTAATAATTTGAAATTCGTCTCGAGTTTTGTGTTTTCGTGAAAATTTCCTTGCCGTAGTATAATTTGTACAATCGCGCCAACTCTTACGCCATCCATATCTAGAATCTGAAACTTCCATGGGCCACGCCCTCAGCCCAAACTTAATTTCGGGTGTCATTTTGAAGTGTTGCCAGTAATAAAAATAAATCACGCCATAGTGAAAATGCGTACTTTTCAGAGACGTAACGGAAAATCGTGACAATTCTCTTTGATATTAAATGTACACGTATTTATTACTGGGCAAATATGATATATGCCTCTTCATCAGGTTAAAAATAAAATCTTATTGAAAATTAACGAAAAGAAAATGTAGATGTTTATTTACAATATATCAAACCTTTTGATGGATTATTTCTCTGAAATATATTTTTTCCATTGATTTTACATATTATGTGACACTTAAGTGTAAATACAATAAAAAATAAATTTTTCTAAATAAAAAATAAAATATCAAGCCGATTATAAAATCAGTACAATTTTATTGACAATCTGTTCCATATTTGGTATAATCAAATTCTGAAAGAGGGAATGGTGAATAGCTTTAATTATAGAAGAGTGTACATGAGGAGATTTATTTATGTGTCAGAAGCGAAAAAAGTATGCCAGGTTATGGTACAGTTATGTGTTCTCTCAGAATAGCCACATGGCGGGATGTCGATAATAATATTCTGTAATGATTTCTTAAATCTACAAAAGAAATAGGTAGATTTAAAAAAATATTAAAGCTGATCAGTATTTGAGTTGAAATCCCTATAATGTTCAGCCACTGTACCCCACCCCCGAGCTAGGTGGCGCAAGAGCCTTATTTTACGAGCCTCACACACAGAGAAAGTAGGCTCCCGCTAATCCGGCAGCAGTTTTCAGGATTTCCACCCTCGCGTTTCGTGGTTTTGAATGTGGAATTAAACCCGTTTCAGGCACGAATGTGAATTGAAAGAAAATAAAATAAGTGTTAAAAAAGAGCAATAAAGAAGAGAGAGGAAGAAAATGTCGGACGGATTAAGTGGGAAGGGAATTCGTTGGAAGGTACGGAAAAAAAGATAAAAAACGTTACGACGTGGTGAAAAATAAAGGTAAAAAACTGTAAAGAAAAAAAACTACGAACGATCATTCGATTCATATTCCATATCTTTTAATACAAAATAAATTTGAAGTAAAAATATTCCAATGGTTAAAAATAATTTAAATAATGATTTTCGTTAATGTTCTTCATTTTAAGATAAAATCAAATTAATACCATGAAAAGTTGGCTTTGATTTTAAAAAGGGTTTGTTTCCAGTTTTTTAATTAAATATTGGACATGTTTTCTTTTTAATGTTTCAGTTTCAGCTTTCAGGGTTGTTTAGATCATCTTAATGTGTTTTCTCCCACATTAAATACCCTTTTTGAATAATAAATAACACGTATTTAATGTAATGCTGTTATCAAACATTTTAAAATTCAACATACATGTACATAGCATTGCGCCATGTCCTTTTAAGGAAGATAATAGATGATAAATATCTATATATTTCTATCCATGCACGCACCTTTCGCCTTCCCTTCCATACATCTTCTCATACATATTCTTTTATTTCTCATACTTCTGATCTTTCCTTCAGTTTAAATCTTCTTCCATTGATTCTTCTGTATATCTTCCTCATTCTCCGTTAATTTCAGATAAATATGTATGTTTTGTAAATATTCAGCAACTCATTCTCTCAATGAGGCTAAACCATCTCAAAGCCCCTTTCTTAATTCTACTTATCACATTATAAGATTACCCAAAAAATGCTCCAACTAAAAAGTCGCTCGTTTAAATCCCAGACTGCGTTCTTACTTGTATAGAATTTTTTCTTACTCGGTAATCAAAGTACGTTAAAAGATTTCATGACTTTGATGTTAAAATCCATCCTTCAGACTTTCGCCTCATTTAAGTGTCGATGCTTAAAACCCGTATGAACGTTAGTTTCTTATATTAGCAACCCTTTTTTGAAATCACAAATAGCACGCTTTTCAAGTAATACTGTAATAAAAAATACCAGTACTTAAGTTGTCTACTTTTAATTGAAATTAGAGAAATAAAAAAATGCTGGTTTAAATTGAAATTAATTGAAATTAGAGAAATAAAAAAATGCCGCACAAAACTGTTTTTTTTTTTCATAGAACAACATTTATTACGGTCATCGATGTACATTAAAACATCTATGACTTAAAATTTATTTTTAATATTTATAAAATTGATCAAATGAAATGTGCAAATCCTAATAGAACCATATAGAATAAGGAATGCTTATATAACTGAAAAACTGAATAAAAATAGCGAATATAGGGTGCGTCCTCTATGTAGGAAGTAGTTGGAAAATTGAACAGTGTTATTTTCGTAGTTGGGCGTAATTGTATCCCTGAATCAGAACGATCCTACTTTCATATTCTAACACACATTATAGACTAGTGCATAGTTCATATGTCAGTAGTTCTCAATTGATGTTCCGCTGAGCTTAAGTGTTTAAGGTTATCTGAATTATTTAAAGCTTTTATGAGTAACATATTTTTTAAATTTAGTATTTTTAATATGTTTTATTGGCTGCTTTAAAAACGAAACCAATTACCAATTCCCATTAATTTTGAAATATTTTTTAAAATTTTCTTTTACGCTGATATGTTAATAAATTTAATTTGGTGTTTTGATAATATTTATCACTAGAGATTTGCCCTTTATAAGATGTACTTCCTTGAAGTAATTTGGCTTTCAAAGTGTTAACCAGCTTGTTAAGGTTAATAGAGCTGACAAACAAGACAATATTTATTGTATTTTATCACATTTTTGTTATATATAACATAATCTGGAGATTGACACATGCTAATCTCTTCCAACCAACTGTTAAGATGTTAAAGATGCATCAAGGGAAAACTAGACAAGAATGTTCTTTGAAAAAAATTGATTCCTGCAACTACGGGCTCGAAAACATGCATCTTACCAATCAGGCCACGGAGGATCTCAATCGTGTTGTGATAATATTTATCAATAGTGATATATAATTTGTGAGGCATGCTACCCTAATTTCATCTGACTCCCAAAAGTCTTAACCGCCTGGTTGAGGTGTATCGTGTAATGCTATATTTACTGTTGAATAAATTTCTCATGTGAAATAAGCAGGCAGATTATACAAAGTTCTTCAAAAAGCTTCTTATGTTGAAACTTTTTTAGAAATGTAACATAAAAAACCGACGTCCGTGGCCTAATTAGTCTTTGCTGTCTTTCGACCCGGGGGTTATGAGTTTGATTCTGATATAGGTTGAAAGATATTACCCTTTTCCTGATAAGTTGGAAGAGATAACCAAGAAGCAATAAATATACCAGATTTTAATGAATACAGTGAAACATATACAATGCAATAACTTAGTTTGCCTTTTGTAATGATCGTTGATTTAAATGATTGAAAGAATAATCAGTTAAAATATTAATAATAAAAACGCAACATAGGTTCAGAATCACTGATGCAGGGTGTATCATGTTATGATCGCCAGCACGAGATTGGTTCGGCTCGCGTGAGATTCGACACTACGTCCAACACCGAACCGTAAACACAACATACAAAATCTCTCGTGTGGTTCGAGTTTTTTCACGAAAAGGGATAATTTGATTATATGTTATGAAAATCGTAACGTACGTGTTTCCGAATGCATTTTTACTAGATGGTTTCAATAATTATCGAAACTTTGTTGCATGTTACAACGGTTGGTGTGAGAATATCACGCAATATTTTTATTGGGGCGGAGAATAAAATTATTAATTGATCTGGAGAAATGAGCGGATTATGGCAAAGCATGATATTTCCGGGTGTTAAGAATGTTTACTTAGTTTTACAGCATATGAACGTGTATGTGGATTCGTGAGATGTAAGCGCAGATGATTGATTCTCTGAAACATGTAAAAAAAAATTGATATATTGTATATTTTTTGTATTTTGCAATTACATGTTTAGTTCGTTAACATTTTATCGTAAAATATGATATATTTGTATATTTTATAGTTTTTACAGTTTATCGTATATTATATGCTGTAGGTATCCTCGATTTATTGCTTGAGGAGACTTTGCTCTCTTCAAGTCGCTGTATTAAATATCATTTTTTTATAGTTTAAAGTATGAAATATCTCTAAATTCAAAAAGTTGATCAAACGGCAATTCAGAATGTTCATTAATTCATTCATTTGGTATCGGTGTATCCGACTTGATGAAGCGGACATATTGAAATGGCAGACAAAATTGTCTTTGGCCCCATTAATCGAGCCTTCGGGCTTAGAACAACGGGAGTAAATTCGTTACTCACAGTTTTTCATCGCACGTGTTGACAATCCTACCGTGCGTGAAGAGACAACACTCGCTCACGTCTAAGGGTGTGTGAGAATTGTCCAACGATAAATTCATTAACAAAACTGGAACCTTTTTAAAAAAAAATCGGGTACCATCGGGAATTGAAAACGAAACCCCAGGCTGGAAGTCAAGCGTTTTACCAACTAGACTACGGAGGTTCACAGAATAGAAGAAAAATAAATGTTATTTTGACTATTATCAAATATTTCAAGTTTTCAGTTATTGAAAGAGAAAATCTTCTTTTTTTTTCATATATTCAATTTTTTATTATTTAGTAATATTATTTGTCGAACTTTTAAATTATAAGTTACTACATAGGTTGTATATATTATATTCGTGTATTTTATCTATTAACCGTTCTGTTTGTATTTGCTTTACACAGTTTCCTTAATTAATAAAAAAAGGTTATCGACTATTTTAGAGATCGTGTGGAAAATCTTTTATTTCAACTGTATTTAGAGAGTTATGCTATAGACACCGTGAAATACAGTATCGCACCCAATAGACTAAAATATCGAGATTTTCTACCACTCTCGCGTGTTACCATCCTCTGTTTTTCGATGATTCCGTGAACTGTGTGTGTCGGATCGGGCGTGTGGCACGCACAGACCCATCCATCTTCCCCAACTCCTAAACGCACTCCCTTCCACCCCTTGTAGCCCAAATTACCAAAGGCGAACAGCCATTTTTCACCGGTGGGTACATCCTGTTGTGGAATGGGGAGGCCTATGTCTCTATTTGATGTTTCCATCGGATATTTTTATGGCTTGATTTATACCTTAGATGGGTGGTGCAAAACTCGTAGACTAACTAGACATGGGGTGAATATTCCACCTGTTTCTACTAACCTACGCAAGACTCAAAAACCGATAATTATTATGTAAATGATAACTGTCAATATAATTGCATATTATAATCACTATCTAGCCTACAATAGCTGTTTTTTTTCAAAAAGTAAATGGTTTTTATTGTTATAGAAATAGTTTTATAGAATGTGACTGATTTGAATAAATGTCTTATAAATTTTTATTAACATGTTTTCAAGAAACTTTCTTTTCTTATACATTATTATGATATATTCTTTCAAAAATAATATATAAGATTCAATAAATAAAGGATATTAAGGCGCTTAACATGGCACGAAACTTTTTTCAGTGATAAAAATGTAATTTACAACTTAAATCCGATTGCTTTTAAAACATTGTGACGTGTACAATATTTTTAGAAATGTGGGCACTAGAATGAAATATTGTTTCATAAAAAAAAGAGGGATTATTTAACTGAAATAAATCACTTAATATAAAAATGCCGATAAAAATTATTTTATATTTTTTTCAACTGAGCTTACGTTTTCCGAAACTTATCGAAAATAATTTAATTTTCTCCGAACTTTCTCTATATACTTCAAACAATATATAAAAAATTTCACATACGAAAAATAAACACGAACTCTAATGAAATAGATTCAAATACGAGTACATACAAAATTGAAATGCAATGACCAAAATCCACCTCAATATAAAAACACATTGGGAATCATACTGAATTGTATTTTAATTTTTTTTTCTTAAAAAAATATTTATTTTCTTTCGTTCTAAATAGTTGAGTAACGATAAGACGATTAAATTTTAACATGATTTGAGGTTTAATTCCCCGATATAAAATAAAAAAGCCCAATCTGGTAAAAGAATTCGTCTCGTAATAATGCTCAGATGTGTCGGAGTATTGTTGCCTCTTTGGGTACGGCACTATTGCCAAAATCTGCACATATGAACTGCAAGTTCCGTGTCAACTCCAGTGGTTTTACATAAAGGCACGATTATCAAGAGTGAAGACAATATTGTCTTCCGGACACGCTCTTCAATATTTTTGCATCACCAATTGAGATATATTATGGTATACTACAAATGGGTAAATAAATAACGCTTAATGTTAGCCAATGTGACCGTAAGACACTTTCATTATTTTGACATTATTACGACGTCCGTAGCCCAGTCGATTATACGCCTATGTTCCAACCAGGAGATTGCGAGTTCGATTCTCGTTAATACCCCATTTTTTTAATAATTCTAATCTGGTTTTCAATATAGACTTCTTTAACATATTTCTGATTGAACTGGAATAGATTACCATACGGAGTATACCCACTACGTTATACTGCATAACATACAACGAAAATGTAATAAAAGTATTCAAAGTGTAGGAAAGTATAAGGTCTTATTAAATGTAAGTTCTTCTTGCCTGATAACACCGTTCAACCTTGCCAAAGACACATAAACGATAGCAAATCGTCCATCATCAAGTTATTGCGGTTGTTCTTAATGTGTTACTCGAAGTTTGTTGAGTAAGCTGTTTATAACTCATTTATTAATGAAGACATTAAATTTATTAAACAGATTTATTAAAATTAAGTCAAATTATTTCTACCAATCTTTACCTAGATCGCTTACATTAATAATAAAACATTAAATTGAATGTTAAATAGGCCAATTTTCAATTGAAATAACTAAAATCTTTTACGTTGAATCATTAGAAAACTAACTCGCAATTTAGGTTAAATCAATCGATTTTTAAGGACTCTCAGTGGTCTAGTCGGTAAGATGCCTGTCTTTCAACTCGATTGCCATTGATATTGTATTATATTTTTTTAAACTTTCATTATACACAGTACAACTTGGTTTATTACATTGTGCTAATCTTTTTCAACCAATAAGAAATACGTTTTAAGAGACTTAAAGCAAAAACGAGTCTGAAACTAATTTAAAAAAAAACTAAGTTTCAACAAGAATCGAACT
This sequence comes from Odontocerum albicorne, assembly GCA_949825065.1. NCBI lineage: Eukaryota > Metazoa > Arthropoda > Insecta > Trichoptera > Odontoceridae > Odontocerum > Odontocerum albicorne. The sequence continues at coordinate 17,837,838 of OX463858.1, forward strand.
AGCACCTCCTGTGTTGAAAGACAGGCGTTTTATCAACTTGGCCACGGAGGTCGTTGCTCATTGTTTAAATAAGGGTCCTGTCTAGATTTTACTTAAAGCCTCTTTTATACCTTTCCGGTTGTTTGGAAAAAAATGTTACATTACAATATAGTCGTCATTACGTAATATTGTAGAATACATTATTATGTTTTTTTTTTCAAATTGTTAATGTAAAATTATTTTTAAGTTCACTTCCTGTTTTTTTAGTTGAATAGTTCTGCCGATTGGAGCCTTGATAGTAAAAATTTGAAAATGAATTCATTAAAGAAAATATTTATCATATACAATGCTACCGAAATGTTTTATTTTAATAAAAATATTTTTTCGTAATAGTGTTTCCAAAGTGCATAGTAAAAATAATTAAATCTATATAAATACGACTATATGCAATTATAATTTATGTAGAAAATAAAATGTACTACGATTGCGTTAGAAGAACTCGTTTGTCAAGAAAAAGAAACATAACAAATTTTGGAATATTAGCAAAAACTTCCCGACAAAAACTTTGTCAAAGTAATAGTCATTTTCCGTAGAGGCGTTTAACGAAAAAAAAATCACGTTCGGTCTATTAAAACTTTCGTGTCGAAGCCTTTCTTCTTTGTCGAAACTTTTCTATTGAGTTTTAGTGTTATATTTTCACTATAACATTTCACGATACAAATATAAGAAATCATTTTAAGAAACACGTGTCGTTGGTAAAACTTTCAACTGTTATTAGAAATGATATATGTGTATATTATAATTATATACCAATTTGAATAAAAAATCACTTACATATTCAATAGTGCAGACGCAGATCTAAGATCTGCTTAAAACTGGAAAGTGCAATATAATACAATACAAACTTTGAAGGCATTGTATTATATTGCACTTTCGTTGTATACAGTACAACCTGGCGGTTGTATTGCCATATGGCAAAATCTTCCAACCAACCAGAAAGATGTTAAAGAGGCCTTAACTTAAAACCAGAAAATTGAAAAAAAAAACTAGATTTCAACGGGAATCAAACCCGCAACTTCCGGGATGACAAACATCTTACCAACTATGCTGCCGAGGCTATCTCGGTCACAAAAAAAGAGGCATAAAATACATTTAATTGAATTGAATGTCCATAGCTGTCACGAATATAATAGAAGGCGCAGTACAAAGTGGGTGTACCTTTCGTTGGTGTTACCGGAGATGGCTATGTAAGCCAATTTGTGATAGGCACATCCTTTTACACATAGGACAAAGACCTTCAATACATGTAGCTTATCTGTGTCTTCTTTTTGCGTTGGTTCCCTAGTAACTTGGAATAGTTCCACGCCATTTAACTCAATCTGCTGTGATGTTTGGTCACTGTCGGGCTGAACGTTTATGTTTTTTACTGTTTCATACAGTAATACCTTATATACGTCCAGGCTAAAATAAATGTGAAATTAGGCACATAAAGACAGCGTATCATTTGAGTTAAGAACTTGTGGGGAAGGTATATAGGTTTGCATTTCTACTGAGTTGTTCCAGACTGCGTAAACAAGATAAACACCTGATACTCATAGAAGACGGCGGAAAATAGGGTTAGTGATTGTTGAAATTCAACATTTTTAATATATACTTGGCAATAACACTTTGTTCCAATAAAATAGTTTATTTTTTATCATTATATCTAAGCACAAATGTTAATTTTAATTTTAACTCACCTTTAAATAATTCGCTCTGTTACAACACTGACATGAACTGACTTGTATGTTTTATTCATTGAAATACCTTAAATATTTTTATTTAAATTAAAACCAGCACCGATCAAACTATGATTTTAAATTTCCTCTTTTTGTAAATAGTATTAAGATATTGTTTATCTATTCTTTTCGAAAGATTTATCAAAGTTTAAATATTTTAATGCATGTTTAATCACCAAAAAACGTTTTACCTTAACTTAAAAAATACTTTGCTATCTCGAAATATTTCAATAATGTGAATTTTCAGAATTCTTATTAAGAAATATGCCTTTTTAAATTTAACGTCTGGAGACTATTTGCACCCACGTTTATAAATTTTGATAGCTTTTAATTTTAACAACGATTATTTTAACTGTTTTTGGAAACAGGGCAGGCAGGCTAATCTACAGCTGTTTACAACTTCAATTTGACGCTTCAGTAGCCATCTTAGGACACAACATATAGCTTATCAGTGACGTAACGAATTTGGCATATCATTTAAATTTCAAGACAAAAAATAATTCAACATTAATTCATATTACAATAATTCAAAAAATAATTCATATTACATATAAAACTTAACTTATAATTTATCAGTGTTTTTGTCGCGTATGCACATTTCGTAGGTTAGGGGGAGATATAGTATATGGTTTCCTTAATTTATAGATACACATGAATAAATAAAAAAGAAGCATTATAACTACTGCAAATGTTGCTATAGATAAACCTGTATTTATTATTTCTTTGTTTAAGTTAGAAATTCGATCATATCGGTTGATAACGTTTTTGAATTTAATCAGTTGACGCTTTAAATTGTCTGAAATTGTCATTCTTTTTTATTTTTTATATTTACTTTTATCATTGCATTTCGTTTACATGTAATAACACAAATCATCATAGTTCCTGATTTAAAAAAGAAATTTGAAAAGTTTTAAAAAATTGTCCATATTTCGCAGAAATTACGTAATTTTTTTACTTTCGGAGTATACAAATGAAACCAGATAAATTACGTTGGAGAACTGACATTTGGAATGTATTTTTGATAATACAACTTTCCTGTAAATTGAGAAAGCTGCATTCTCTAAAAAGGTGGATGACTAACATCAACTAAGACAAGAAAGAGTTAAATTTAGCTCAGGACATGCTCTTTGATAAATTGCGTTGGAGAGAGGCAAATCGTCACGCAGATACCAAGTCAATGGATGAAAACACGGAAAATGCTTTTGCTGCCATAAAAAAAAGTTAAATTAAAATTAACATTAAAAAATAGTAAACCAACTTTTTTACGGTGGCGCTACGCCACTGGAAGCGATATATTATTATACAACAACAACCCTAGTTTGGAATATATTAATTACGCACTTCCATCGCCTAAGGTAAATAGTATTAAAGAATAATCAGCGGTCATAAATTTATCATAACATTACGTTACATTACCTACATTCTGGGATTCTACCTACTTCACGGGGTCGGGCCTTGCGAGGCGATGGCGCTAGCCAAAACTCTAATTTACATAATTAATTTACCTATTTCTTACATAAAACAGCTTGACTTTAGAATGTTTCGTAAACAACAAATAATTACACTTTTTTTAAGGTATGTTTTGAACCACCCGCAGCGGAGAGTTTAACTGCTAGTTTTTTTTATAAAATATATTTTAACTTTATGTTTTTATAGCTATATTCGTTTGCCCTAATTTTAATATTTATGTAGACATTAAAATCGTAGTTCTTCAAACAACACATTTGACCAACTACCACTGTAGCTGTCTGACATGTCCTCTTTAACTTACATACCGTAGGTTAATATGGTTACACTTAAATTCAAAAGGGAGGTTTTGAATAGATTAAAAAAATATAGGGTTATTTATAGCAACATGTAATAGTATGTTCATACATATCTAGAAATTACCGATATATTACAAGAAAATGGAAATGAAACAACCCCCCAATCGAGATACACCCCCACCAATAATGGGCGACATCATATGTTTTTAGTACATACCCGGGTGCGGATTCGATTCCCGATGTTGAGAAAACGAAAAGGTGTAAATAAGTTTTTTCGAATTAGAATTTTTAACGTTTAATTGACTGATTGAACGAGATATCCAAGATGACCACCGTTATTGTTGTTGATTGTTGGACGCAATTGCCAAGATATGTTTAAAATGTATAAACCTGGTTTATAAGACAGGCGTCTTATTAACCAGGTCATGGAAGTCTTCAATCAGTGAATTCACAAAGTAATTTCATACCAAACATTCTAATAAAAGAAAAAGTTGATACAAAATTTGTCTGTTTAATATTTCCAACGAAATACACCTGTGTAAAATAATTTTCAAGTATAAACAGAAGATTGTGTTGCATATAAGTACACCCTGGTGGATTTATTGATGTGTAGCAATCTTTCAATTAACCATAAATTAGTTAGTAATAGTTTGATTATAATATATTTAATTACATTCATAAATTATGTGTAGTATTAAACTTTCATTGTACAAAGTACTCCGTTTTGCTATGTGGCAATCTATTGCAACTGATCAGAAAGGTGTTAAACGAGCATGAAATGAAAACCAGGCAGGTACCTCTTTTATATAGATCTGGTTACGGGAATCGAACAGTCAACCCCCAGGTTAGAAGATAGGCATCTTACCAACTAGACCACGGAGAATTGCTATAAATCATACACATTTTAACCAAATTAGATTGCAAATAACAAAAACAAATACTTGAGTAGATAAAAAAACACCTAAACATATCCCACTGAACAGATTATAGCTTTAATAAATTGATTTGGAATAAAAACCTTTTTTAAATTATTCATAAACTTAAAAAAGAATATCGTAAAAATCCCAAAAGAATGAAAACCGTTTGATAATTGAATATACGCAGCGTGTTAATAAAAGCTTCTAAACACAGAAATTTACGCCCCTCGTGATTTCATAAAAAAGTTATACAAAATTTTCCGAATTTTTCCCTCGTAATAACGAAAATAAATATAAAAATATTTTCCACCAGCGGCCATAGACGCCTCAAACTATGTCGATGTTATCTCAACTTGAGGTGTAGGCAAAGACATAAATAACAGCTCGAAATGAGAGACCATTTTCACGATGTGTGTATGTTACAACAAAATACACGATTCGCGTGTCTACTCGTACTATTCTATTGATATACCGGCGCCCATATAGGAAAAAAGAAAGACCAAATAAAAAAGATTCGTTTTTCATTTTTCCCTCACTTTTCTCTCACTCTCTCTCCCAGCTATGAATTTATTTTTTTGAACGACACAATAGCCCGCCAATATAATGACCATAGACGTTAGAAACATCCTTAGATACCATTGGATTGTGAAACATCTTTTCTATCGTATTTTCAAGAGGAAGTGAGGTTATGTGCAAAAAATTTTATACTTATTTTTCATTCAACCAAAACCATGATTATTTACATACATCTTAAGGTAAATTTACCACTCAGGTCCAAAGTCTCTGGTCTATATAAGTAATAGCGTTTATAGACACAAACAACACCAGCCATGTCCACCACATGGTCAGACGATATTACAGATAAAATTTGATACATCTACCCTCAGTTGTACGCGTCTAAAGCCAATAGAATTCTGACATCGTTTATTTTCTGTCGGGGTTTACCCTTATTTTGAAAGAAATTTGATAACCACTCGATAAGATTTTTTTAACATTTCTGAATATAATGAAATAACACTCTTCTTTTGGTTCTGGATGACTTATTGCAACTAGTAAAAAAATAATTGTAACATCGCCTGGTCATGAAACGGGCGTGGCTGGCGTAGTATTTGTCCATACACGCTCTAACTTGTTGAGGCTGGAAACTTTTGTACTATAGTGGTGTAATTTATTGATTTTTTAAGTCCATAAAAATACATTAACTCTTTTTCTTTTAATTCCTTCTCTTAAGTTAGACCTAAGATATGTCATCATCAGGCCAGCCTCTTTTGAGATCTTCCCTTCCAGCTGCCCTTTCATCTTTTTGGTACCCTTCCTGGGGATGACTCTCAGCGGGTATATCATGCATTACCATGTAGGGAACTCTTATGTTATATATGCTTTCCACACGACCTCGGCAGTGGCTTTTGTGGTTTATATATTGTGGCTTTTGTATATTCCATCTCACAATTTTGAAGTTTTTACTTCACATATTTCTTGGATACGGGAGTTTCTGTCTCTAACTTTGTTATATTTTATTTAGTTTAACATGTAAATAAAAAGAAATACGTTTTGTTTGATATCAAACTTATAAAAAGATACATGTAGTCTAATATCAAACTTCTAGTGAGATACATCCAGTCTAATATCAAACTTATAAAGATAGACGAATTTTTCATTCACCGCTGTTTTATTTGAGTTCACTACCGCTTCAAAGACCTCCGTCTTTCTCGTCCGGTGACGATGAACCCACCAAGAAAGACAAAGATCTTCATTTATTTTATTAAGAAAATTATAAACATGACACCACATAGTGAACGCTTTTTTTTAATTCAAGTCATCATATAAAGATGCGTTTAGTTTAATATTACACTTATAAAGATATACACATAGTTAAATATGAAGAAAAGAAATATTTAACGAATACGAAAAAATATTTTCCGCGGGGTTTTTATATCCATGGCACCAATGGGAAGATAGTGTCAACATTTTTCAACTTTTATTCGAATCCACACGAAGAAGTGTGTGTCTGAAAATATCAAAGTGCTAAGGTCCTGATATAAAAATGGAACACTCTTCGTGTTCGTTCCGTTATTCTCGTGAAAAAACAAATTAAAACAAACAAAAGACAGATTTTATTCCAGTTCAAAATGTCCCCTGGCATGCGAAGCCACTATTGAAACTAAAAAAACATCTCTATCATTGCTTGTCACTTCTCAATAAATTATCTAAATAACTTCTGTTGTATGGCTTTTTTATTCTCTTTGCAGAAAAAAAAATACTTGAGTGAAATATATTTATATGAGCTATTCCCATATAAAAATATTTCACTCAACTTTTTGCAAATAAATAATAAAGATCGCAGATTTCTTTTATATGACGATTGTATGGCAAATGTTATTCGAGCGATCATTTGACTTTAACTTAAAGTAAAGTCACACTTTTTGTATGAATCGAAAGATAAATTAGAATTGAGTCAAACGTTCCGATATTAACTTTTTTTTTAAATTTATTCGTATGATACTCTTAAATGTAATTGAACTTGTGATTCGAACACATTGAAGAACGATAACTTCAATTTAACTCAGATTAAAAACACACTGTTTGTTTGATTCTAAAGAGGAGTTGAAATTGGGTAAAAGGTTTAAATTTTATCAAAATTTCTTCATGAATATATTTAATTTTATTATTCATTCATATGGTACCCTTCAACGTATCCGAACTGGTAATTTGAGAATATTTAAGTGTGTCTGGGAGACAACGTTATCTTCGGCTCCATTCATAGACAATTAGGGATTAAAACTACTGGAGTGGGCCCGAAACTTTCGACTCGTCAAAGTTGGGCCCTTTTTACAAACATGAATTGATATGAATCAATGAGGTAACCGCCTGAATTCCTCTAAGTACCCAAATTTTCAAAATGATTAAAGTTTGGTTTTCACTTAAGGCTTATTAACACCTTTCTAGTTGATTGGAAAATATTGCCACATAGCAAAAAGTATAACGAAAGTTTAATAAGACGTAATTATAATAAGATATATAAATATTGAACTTTACAAAATAAAATCTTTTTAAAATTCTCATTGTTTTTTATAGAATGATGGAGTTAATATTATTCTTACAATATTTTTTTCTATGATAAAATACACTTTAATATAACGTTTAATTTAAATTTGTTTATAATTATATTTTGATTGGATCACTTGCACTTGCACGCAAGTTTAATATATAATTTTTATTATTTCATCTAATACGTGAAAAAAATATGTTTATCCATTAAACTTGCTAACATTTTAAACGTTTTTTTTTTGTTGTATTTATTTATGGCTGTATAATGCCGAAGAACACTCTTGATGGGTGAACTACAAGAAAATAAGAAAGAATAACCATGATCAATAAAGGCAATAGATATGTCCATTTAAAATGTAAAAGAAGTAAAACTTAAATTACTTAATGCTAATCCATACGAATTAAACCAATTTCATAATTTATTTAAAAAATTAAAAATCAAAATGTTAAAAAAATTATTCCCATCTCGAAGAGAATGCGACATTGTATAGGGGCCGACCCACCCGAATCCTGAATATAACATGAATTGTGAAAATTTCACCAAGGACGTCGTCTGAAATTTGATTAAGGCGCGCTCTTGTAAGGCCCGAAATAAATTTTCAGCCTAACCGAATTCACGATGTTTAGCATCCCCACCCCGCACCACTGCGCCTCCCCACCATCACTCCGGCGCTCCCCTCCACTGAGGTCTTCAGCCACCAAATACCATCCTTTAAAATGACTGTCATCTACGGTTGTCAAACTTTGTCTGAAATATTTCTTTAATTATCGGTAAAACTCAAAAATATATTACTATACTGGTTCATCAGAAGAAAATGTTTTAAAGCAAAAAATCCCTAAGATGTATTTACATAAAAGTATTAAAATATATTCATTAAATAAAACATGTTATATGTTATATAGTATAGTAGTGTATCTCTAAAGATGTTTCTGGTACCACGTTATTTACTTATTGAAAATATATACGTCACGTTACGTTCCTTTTCAAACAATTCTAGCCTGTACTAAAAAAAATATAAAATACATATTTAAAAAAATCGCACAATTTAAGACATATGACGCATGAAATCAGTAATATATATTACAAACTCACTGAAAAAATATTATTCTCAATCAATGAAATACTGTCAACGAAATATAAAATTATTTTAATTACAAAGCAAAGAAAAACGTAACAAAATATCAACAAAGTAACAATTCATATATCATATAAACTTAGATAAGTCGATTCGTGAAAATATCAATGTATAGTATAACACGGAAAATAAAAAAATAATGAAATTCATTAATTAAATTCAATCAACAATACTTGATTTTAGTAGGGAAAAATATCTCGAGAGAGCAACGAGAATACCAATTTTTAGTTTTTTTTTATATAAAGATAAAATGGAAAAACCAGTCTCCAATTCAAGGTCTAAGATCGAGGAAATGCCGAAGAACAACTCTTCTGATCTCAACATTACATAGGTATCAAGGATCCACTAAACAGGACATGGAATTATCCAACTATTCCATTCTCATGATTGATGAATTCTAACGTTTAACTGTTGTCAGCAAATGATTATTTTATTGACACATTTAAATTATAAAAATTATAAAACTATTTCTAAATAAAATGTAAAAAAAATTAACCAAAGATATTTTGAAAACGAATTGTATTTGCAACTCAGTTGTATATAGACGTTAATAACGAACAATCGATTTCAGTAGCTCGTTACTAAAACGTCTAACAATTTATACTGAAAATGTAATATCCAATGAGCGAATACACAGTATTAATAAAGTGCACAGTGTACGATGATTGTAAATAATTAGAAAATTGGAGTTACTGTGTGTGCGCAGAATACAAGTTGGCTGGAAGAAATTGATGTATAGCAATAAACACGATGTATCATACATAACCATACACACAAGAATGAAAATAAAAATAATTTAAATAAACCCAATCTTGTTGGGTATTTTATCTACCACTTATGGTATATAATTAAGGCAACTGAACTGAGGTATCATAGTAACTAACTATTAAATTTTCAATCCAAAGAATTAATATGACTAAAGTTACTTGTTTCAACGGTAAGTTTAACTAATTTTACTTTTGAAGAAATCACACATCTTTAAATCCATTTAACTCGAGATAGTTAAAACTTACATTTCATTAGCATCCCTCAATTTATAAGGAACGAAAACCTAGGATAATCATTTAAAAATACTTATTTCTTACATATTACAATACTGGATTCATCGAAATATGACTTTCCATAGCATGGATAAGATACATGATGCAGTTCTTCGAACATGTCGACAGGTAGGAGGCAACACGCCAAACTAAAGAAACTGCTGATACTATCAAGAGAACCGGGTTGTTATAGACGACCATCCATCAGATTAGTGATCACACAATGGGTTCTACCATCGGGTCGATACTCGTAGAAGATGCTTTCGCGTAAATAAATAAGAGGAAAAAATCGTTTTTAATGTCTCGAAAGTTCTTTTTCTAATTGGCTGAATCAAGCCTTCGTCTTCGAAATTTTTATCCTTTCATCTCTTGATTACTGAGTTTTGCCTCTTGATCTTCTTGTTAAAAAGTGTTTATTCTGTCAAAGAAGCAGAGTCACTAACTACTCGTATTTTAAACGTGATAAAGCTATGATAAAAAAAATCTGCGAAGTTGACCTTTTCAAACAAAATTACTAGTTTTTTCTCCAGTTTTTCATCTCTATACGACAAACACGTACATAGAGAGAATTTTGAAGAGCAAAAACTTTGAAGATCTTCCCTTAAGAGGGACAAGCCCCGACAAAAGGCGCGTCATCAATCACTCCCCCTCACCCTTCGCAGCCCCTGAAGCCTCCCTCCGAGGCCGTTAGCGCACCCCTCCTTAATTCACCGCCCCTGATACGCCTCAACCGAGTTCCAAGAAGAACGTACCATCTTACTTGGAAATATCTCGGGAATATAACCCGGAGAAACTCGTCTTCTGGTTCAATTTGAATTTGCCAAGAGAAGAAAACTGACTTAAGGCTTTAATGGACTTAAAACTATGTAACTCATGTTTCATAATAGGTTCGAGTAATTGCTTATTCAATTATGTTACATCGTTAAGTGATTTGAGTTCACTATATTTACTGTTTTTTTGCTGACTTGTCTTTTAAAGTTAAATCAGTCTAGTTCTTACTTTATTTCTCAACTTATTCGACAGGCGAGCTGATAAACTCGCTCTCCGTGATATTTATGTAGATGAGTGAAGGGTGAATTTGGACTTCACGCCTTTCAGATCATTTTAGTTTTTGTATTAATGTGAGATCAATAATAGGGTTGCTAATTTCGATTTAGAGAAAATTAACTGCATTGGACGATTTTTTTCACATCTAATAAAGAATTTTTTTTTTGCGTAAATTAGACGGTACTATGTACAAGTATATTCACCAACAAGATGAAAACTTAGTTTGTATAGGTGTAAATATGACAACTTCCGTGGGGCAGTTGATATAATGCCTATCTTCTATCCTGGAAGTCATCGGCTCGATTTCCGTTGGCACCTTTTTGTTAGGTTTAAAGAGATCAAAGTCAGAACATAACCTTTTATTCTACATCCAACAAAAGTGTAATACAATGTGTTAAGGAAATTATATAATATTTTTTTAATATAAAAATAACATTTAGTTCACGTGATGTGATATTTTATATAAATGAATTATTTTTAGGAAATATTTATTTAAATCTGGCATCACAAATTTCAAGTGAATTTTTACATGTAAGATATTCATTCACTCAGTATAGATAATACCTCAGAAGCGCCAGTTTATATATACACTATCGGGAATCCATAAAAGATTTAACCTCATTCCACAGAACAGTGAGTGCTTACAGTGAAGTTAAGTAAACACTTGACAATTAATCGTTTATTTAAAAAAATTACTTCTAATTTTATCGACTTCTTTATTGCTATTTTACTAGTTCTATGGAGTATAATGATATGAACAATATTTGTTTTTAAATAAATAAAGGAACAAATTTAAAAGTTCACCAGTCTACGAAAATATTTGAAGTCATGGATGGGAGTGAAACGTGGCCATGGAAAAAAAGACTGAAAGTAGTCGAATAAACAAACGCATGCTATAAGAAGAATACATTAGGTGGTCATATATTTTGACGTCCTCTGTGACCTAGTTGGTAAGATATCCAACTAGGCCACAGTATCAAATTTAGAATACGAGGATATACTGTGTACAAAAAAAGTGTTATACGTAATTTTCTTGGGCTAACTATAACTGACAGGCGTGATTTGTTCAATAGGGGTGGGTTTGAGTCCCGAGTGGAAGCGCCCTTGAGGAGAATTTGCTCTCTAAACGGCGCTATATAATATTGTCCTTTGTAAAAATAAATTTGTATTGTATTACATTACACTTTCGTTGTAAACAATACAATCTGATGAGATTATTACAATGTAGCAAACTTTTTCAACCAAACATAATGATCATAAAGGAACTTAAAGTGAAAATAAGACAAGATTTGTTTTATCGGAATATAAACGGGAATTAAACCTGTAATAGGTATTTGGATTGAAAGGCAGGCGTTACATCGACTAAGCTACAATGATCGAACTCGAAAAACAACTTAATATTGACAATATTAAAAAAAGTTTTAATTATAAATAGTAAACAAAATACTTAATCTGCTTATTTAAATATTTTATTGTACAATTCCAACTATAAAAAATAGAGCAACGAATAAAAAAGAAAGATGAAATAAAAACTTCAATATAACTATAGACCATAAAATTATGGCATAATTGTCAGCCATTCTATATTATAATAAGAAGGCAATAAAAGATCTAACACTTAGACACTGCTTAATATGTTTCCATGCTTCACTTTTCAATAAATCATTTACAACCAGAACACGTTTTATAATTTTACAATGGTACTGAACAAAACTGGTTCCAGCACACATGTATGTGGTCCGGGTGAATTAATGAACGGGTTGGCAAATTAAAAATATACGAACGATAATTTCAATACAAAAAAAAACGATACATGAAACTGAAAATCATTCATAATTTGTTTTATATTGTATAATAATATTGATTTTTAATAAAAACTTTTTATCAAAAATATATATCCAGTTATGTATAGATATCCGACGCCCTTCGCAACCTAGTTGGTAAGATGGTGGTCTTTCTACAGATGGTACAAAAAAAACAAGTACCGGTCTGGTAAAAGAATTCGTCTTGTTACAATACTCGCACCCGTTAGAAGTGTACGAGTGTTGTTGCCTGTCCATGTGCGATAGTATTTCGAACACAAACGATGATGTACTGCGAATTGTTTGCATAATTTAGTGGTTAAACGGCAGGTTTGCTTACTAAGGTCAAATACAATATTGTCTCCCGGCCACGCTCTTATGTATGTTTGCATAATTGATTCTGATATAATAAGGCGTACTGCATGATTGAAAAAGGTAGTGGTTTTTGAAAAGAAAATATTATAGAAATACGAATAGATTAACAAATATTAAAACATTTATAATAATTGAATTCGTTTTCTACGATCCACACGTCGTTCCACTATCCTGAACACGTATTTAAAAAAACTGTCAGATACGATACAATACGTATTATATAGAAACGATACAAGTACATCAGTATAACAGTATACGAGTACATATATCGCACAGCATGGTCTGACCATTTCCACGGTGTCTAACAATGAATTATTAACTGCGTTCATTCTATGTCTGTCAAGATTTTCATTCAAAATATTTTCTACAGCTCCTGCACTACAAGATATTGGTCACCTCCAATAGTTGCCATATTTTGTATGCTTGCCTATCGCATCCAATTTGACCCTTAAATTTTCTTACCTTAGATTTCAGATCAAGTCCTGTAGTTCATTATGAAATAGATAAATTGTATATTTAAATATTTCAACAAAATAGTTGCAATATCGATTCATAGATTTCATTTTAATATTTTTCGTACTTATACGAGTATTTCACAGACATTTCAATGTAATTATTTCTCTTTTACTCAAGACAAATGCTACCGGTGTTACGGCTTTAACTGCCTCCAGATAGCATTAAAAGGAAATTAGAGTGTCGGTTATCGGCGCACAGCTCCGCCGCGCGATAAGCCTCATACTGGAGGGTCAAATAAATTAGGAGGGATACTGCGTCGATTGACACTTAAAAGAGTAGCTGGTTATCGTATTATTTCTCGAAGGCATATAAAAAAATAAAAATAAAACAAATATATGTACGTGACTGCGTGTGATCAGAGCGAGTGGCACGGTCGATGGAGGATCGGTAAACGCATTAAAGCGGAGCTTCTGGAATTCGAAAGATATGATTTTTATTAAAGACAGGGCCGGTTTGGAATATAATTATAATAATTATTGAAAAAAAACTGACTATTTAATCAGTTGATGAATAAGTTCTTATATTTATTTTTAAATGAAGTCAACAAAAAAAATTCTTAACTATTGCTTATGTATCGCTCAAATAGTTTTTCTTAAATTTATACATGACAGCTAGTTAGAACAATTTAATACTATGAAAATATATTTGAAAGTAAAACCAGCCTGGAAACTGATGAAGATCGAAATTAAGACATCCGAATGCTAAGCAAATATAGAGGAACCCCGGAGCCAAGTTGATAAGATGCCTGAGTCCTAGCTCGGCAGCTGCGGGTTCGATTTCCGTTGGTGTCCATTATTTTCAAAAAGTTCTTAGTCTAGTTTTCACTTAAGGCCTCATTAATTAAGACGTCCAGTTAGTTTGAAGAGATTGTCACATGGAAATAAACAACGTGATGTATAAGAAAGTGTAATGTAATACAAATATGCTATAAAAAAGTCGATTATCATCCATTTATTTTCATTGAAGGATACGAATTTTTAAAGTTTGAATTTTTTTTGTGGCACTCGATATTTTATCCAATCGATATTTAAGTTTTTTTTTTATTACTCAAACTGGTAGTCAGGTCCTACTCTGGTGATGTCGACTTTCGGAGGCTCAAAGCCTGCCGAACATTGTTCAGATAACGTGTTAAAACACTCATTTATGGCGCTGACCTCGCCACAACAGTGGTCGCCAACATTACACTTTGATTTGTGACATCTCTTAGTCAACAATTATTTATTTATTGACGACAGAGTAAAGCAAAAAGGTGTCACATACGATTTACATGTTACATTAAGTAAGATATTTTTTATCGCAATGAAATCAGTGATATTGTTGACTATTGTTTTTATATTTCATTTTTTCCTAATCTAACTATTCTCTTTTTCTTAAAGTCTAATTTTACGTTTACGTTAGGTTTCAAATCAAATTATTTTGATTTACATAATTTCTTATCGTATTAATTTGTTTTACGTAATTTACTATCGCATTGCTATTTTTTACATAATTTCTTATTGTATTATTTTGTTTAACATGTTTCTTATAGTATTATTTTGTTTTATCCCACTTGAAATAAAATTCTCTTCGAATAACAGAATTGTTGGCTTGAAAAAAGTTCTTCATCAAAATAGGTCTTAAATTGTTTTCAAGATCATATATATTTTTTTTAAATTTGTATCTCTGCATGTTATACAAATAATCCGACAGTAGCATTTCAAAGCTACTTATTATGTTACTGAACACGAGTTACTGTTTAATGCGTTTATTGGCATGTGGCAATATCTTCCAGCTTACCAGAAAGGTGTTTAAACATGGTTCTATTAAAAACCAAACTGGAATCCTATTATTACCGCTGGGAATCAAACCCGCTACCTTTGGGTTGAAAGATTGGCGTCCTACTAACTAGTTAGTGGAGGTTATTCTCACAAGTTTACAATGAATGAAATTTAAGATTTAATAAATTCGATAATTATTACAATATAAAAAAATGTCGTTTTTTATATTTTCTTTTATTTATTTCTCCTTCAAACGAACAACACTAACTTTGTATGGTGTTTATGCAATTTAGTGCATGTCTCGTCCTTGCACATAAATGCATAAGTATGGTGAGGCGACGAAAGTTGCACATAATCATTACCGATATAAAAATGAACTTTAATTCCCCCTACCAATATTGCTGACCCCTCCATATCACAAGATCAAGATCCAACAGTCGGAAGACACACTCACACACACAGGTTTAGTATAGGCCGAGAGCAGTGGGCTCGGACCTCAGCGAAGGTGATACCAGACATAAAAAGGGGACACCAAGCGATAAAATTGTCAACGGACCCAAAGTGCCATCACCATTGGTCAAACCGAGACCGCCATCAGCCAGGACCGAAATTTAACCAAACTTTATAATAAAAAGACTTTAAGATTTTGTTGCAAATTGATTTTTATAATTAAACATATCAAAATATTTCTGGACTTCAAAGAAAATTCGTTTATTTTTCTTTGCATTGACATTCTAATCAACATCGATAATATAATATAAATAAAATACAGAATAAAAAAAATCCTTCGTGATTCGACGACCTCCGTGACCTAGTTGGTCACGGAGGTCCTAGCCTATCTACCAACTAGGAGTTACAGGTTCAATTCCAGTTGATACTCAATTTCATGGAAAAAGTGTTCTAGCTTGATTATTAATTAAGGCTTTTTCAACATCTTTCTGGTTGCTTGGAAGATATTGCCCAGTGACAATAAACCCACTAAGTTTTATATACCAGTACTGTATACAACTTAAGTGTAATACAGTACGAGTGCAATACAACACTTATATATTCTTCGAACATTGCTTATTCTATCATACATTGTAATATCCTATCAATTATTTTTATAGTCCAGACTTCACATGATAATTATTTATAAATGAAGATCAGAATAAAAAACGAATCTTCGATATTTTCTTGTCAAATTAGAATAGAGTTCTACCGTTCCTTTCAAGGTAAACTAATTTAAAGTTATTCTCATTAAAAATATAATTGGAACCAGTGTTCTAGTGTTATATAATTCAATAAACAAGAAATAAGGACCAATTAAGTATCTTTATCAAATTAGACTTGATTTATCCCATTCGTTTCAAGTGACAATAATTGAGAGCTATTAAAAAAATTGACAATTTGAATCCATATTATATTATACAATTCAGTAAAAAAAAATTACATTAATATAGGTTCTTATCAAATAAGACTTGACTTCTCCGATTCTCTTCCAGTTATAATAATAGAGCGCTACTCATATTTTCATTACAAAAATTGGAGAATTGGAACCAGTTTCACAAAATTAATTAAAAAAGAGGATATCAGACCAATTATGGGTCTTATCAAATTAGACTTGACTTCCCCAAGTGACAATAATTGAGGGCTATTCTGATTCTAAAAATTAGAGAATTTAAATCAGTTTCACAAAACTCATTGAAAAAGAGAATATCATATCAAGTATGAGTAATATCAAATTAGACTTAATTTATCCCATTCCTTTCAAGTGACAATAATTATAGCTATTCTTATTTCGAAAATTTGAGAATTTAAACCAGTGTCATATAAATCAGTAAAAAAGAGGATATTAGACCAATTAAGGGGTATCTTATCAACTTTGTGAACGAATATGGACAGGAAAGAAAAGAAGGAATACTTTCGAGGTGATAAAATACATTGTGAGAGAGGTCTTCAAAATACGTTACGCGAAAATTCGTAAAGGCGGTGGTGTCGTTTAATTAGCGAAAAATGCGAGATTCCTCGCGATTTGTGAGATCTGTATCAGATTTTTAAGCCAATTTATTGTCAACAATCGCATTTTGCCACCTCGGCCCACCTTCGTTAGGTCGACTTCATAAAAAAAGTATATACGAGTATATATGCTTATCGAAAATTTAAGCAACTCATTTGGGATAATCGGAAATTACCGAAATAGAAATGTGCCACCTACGTAGTCGTTTTATGGTTGAAACAGCATTATTTATTGTAATTTTATTTTTAATCAATTAAGACAAACTCTTGAAATCGTTGAAGTAACATTTAACAAACTAAAAAAATCAGAATAGGGTTAAAAAACAGAAAGAAAATACTTCAATATGATTTTGAAGCATATCACTAGATTAGCGATCTTAGAATTATACAATGGAAAAATACTATAAACAGCATTTTTCTTTTTCTTGAGTCGTGAATACTTTGTGGTGTCTCGTCGACGTCGTTGCTGGGCCTCGTAGTCGAGGACCCCCTCGCCATTCTAACATCAATACAGTTGGAAAGTGAAGCTGTACCGTGGAGATTTAGTTTATTTCTTCTTCTTTTTTTCTTAAGTGAGTGAACTGTTGCAACCCAGTAAACTCAACAGACATGTGGTGTACTGGATCCAATGGCACACCTGAAGTGAATCGATCGGAGCACAGTGGCATATTTTTTCCCCCTTTTTGTTTAAAAGAATAGATATGATCGAAGTCATAGGTATCCTTATATCCCTGAATATTAGGCGGAAAAAATGCCTGTCATTTGAAAGGAGTAGCACAGCGAAGGATTCGAACTGACAACCTTCCGCACGAAAATCCAGTGCGTTACCACGCGGCCATGCACCTCTGAATGCTTTCGGCCAAGCTTCTTTTGGTGTCTACATTAGCGCATAATGCTTTATTCATTGAATATTTATAATTTTAATGCTTTTTCTAAGTTTCATGTGATTATAGAGAGATTTGTCTTCGGTTTAAATGTGATTTTTATTCCTACTACTGTTATTTAGATCTTTTTCTTTTATTTATTGTTTTGTTTTGTGAAATTTAACGTGTTGTGTAAGATGAGATGCGCACTCTGAAAAGGTTTGGGCACGTGAAACGTATCCAAAATAAATTAAGACAAACTAACAAAACAAATATACTGCACAAATGAGAGTCCAAGGCGTAGTAGGGGAAGACTAAATAAAGTATGGTTAGATACAGTTAACGATATTGTGAAAAAAAAGGAAATTTTAGAAGCAAGAGAAATCGTATGAGTTGTATCGGAAGGTGACGTGGAAGATATCATATGAATGTGGAAGAGGCGAAATATATGGGCCGAGACGGAAAGTCTTACACAATAAACGTCTAAGTTAATTCCCGATAGTACACAAAAAAGGGTTCCAGTCTGATAAACGAGTTCGTCTGGTAACAATACTCATACACGTTGAGTACGTGTGCGAATGTTGTTGCCTTTTCAAGTGAGGTAATTTTGCACTTAGGACGATGATCTACAAATTCAGTGTCTTCATATCTACACCGCGAATTCAGATATTTTGAAGGGTAACATATGAAATAATGAACTATATTATTAATAATAATTCCAATATGTAGTGGGGCGTAGTCTTACGGTTAACATTCACGCTAAGCAAGCGTGCGCTTCAGGTTCAATTCCTGACAGATTAACTTCCGGACTGGTTTTAGTATTAGATCGTCTTACATCTAAATGTACGTATTTATGTTGCTTATACAGTGCTTATCATAAATTCTCAAAGCTCTGCTCTCAACCTAATATAAAAAAAAAACTTTGCCTAGTGAAAGACTGCAGCTAATTAAACCTGCCTATAGTCTTGGTACATTGTTCCATTAGTATTGGAATTTCGGGTCTAATATTTCAAGACTATTTTTGCACACGATAAACCTATACACACATAGGCGTATTTCATACGCAGAATGGCTGAAAATCATACTCGATTACGAGGGATTGCCTATTATCATCAATTTTAACGTGTAAAATATTATATTTTCTTAAAAATTAGTAATGATTTAGTGTTTTTTTTTTAAATTTAAATGAGTAATTTTTTTGCACTCTTAATTATATAGGAATTAGCATGTCAAATTAGAGGTGTAAAATAGTTTGAGCTGAATCTACGAGATGATCTAGTATGAACAAATATTCTTCCTTGTATTTTCTACTGAGATTTAGAACTTATTAAAGCCAAAAGTTTTCCGGACGGCTTAAATAAAGTTAAGCTAACTCACTCAGTGTTTGTGATTTTTCAAAGATGATTAAAAAATACATTCGTAGTTCAAGTACTTTTCTGAGATGAAAGTGTTGAATGTTGCCAACATCAACTTAAAATTTGATTTCTACACTGACTCGTGGTACGTCCATCGAACAAAATACGATCTTCTACCACAGACATAAAGAAAGCAAATTTATGGTCCGGTTTTTAAGAGACCATAAATGTCATTTTTCTTTATTCCAGGCACACTCGTGAGAATCGATAACAAGAACCTTCAGTAATCAGAGGTTCTTATGGTCATTAGATGCTGGATCTTTAGTGGAGGGTGGGCTTTATTCAGTATGTAGGTGCCAAACTGTAAGTTAAGGAAATAAAGCTTTCACGTCAAAGCTAAATTTTACGCAGAAAATGCAAAACTGAAAAATAAAATCTATTTTTATGATTGTTGGCAGGGCTTACTGATTTTCTTGCAAATTTAACAATTTCAAATTATGGGAAATCGGAGGAGTCATATGAGAAGGTATATAAATTTAGAGGAAGTAAAGGATGTGTATTTTGAGAACAAAGTCTGGCGTTCTGTTCTATCTGGTTATCCTGACAGATAAACGGCTTGATCGTATGTACTGACCTGTAAAAGCAAAGAAAATCTATGTAAACGGTAGTTCTATGTTTTTCAGAGTATCAGAAAACCTTTTTTTTTTAATCAGCTAAGATGATAGTACACAAAAGAATTTTAGTACAAACTTGGATACATAATAGTGAAACGTGAACGTGGATAAATACTGAAGGGAGCCGAGTTAATGTTGTAGAAATGCGTGCACTCAGAAGAATATATGGGGTGATATTATATACACAGAATGAAGTGATTAGGTATGAAGTTGAGATTTAAGAGGATGTGTTGAGTAGGATGAAGAAGAGTTCTTTGAAAAAAATTGAATTAAGAATCGGAATAGGTGAAAAATTCTTCAATGAGTAAATTCAACTAAATAAAGTTGAAAAAAGTAAAGAAAACTTGAATGAAGAAATTGGAAAAGGTGAAGAAAGCTTGAATAAGTAAATAGAAAAAGGTTAAGAAAATTTGAGTGAGTATAAGAAAAACGGGGAAAAAACTTGAATGTGTAAATGGAAAACAGTGAAAAAAATTGAATGAGTAAATTGAAAAAGGTGAAGAAAGCTTTAAAGGGTAAATGGAAAAAGGTTAAGAAAATTTGAGTGAGTACATATATGGAAAACGGGGAAAAAACTTGAATGAGTAAATGGAAAACAGTGAAAAAACTTGAATGAGTAAATTGATAAAAGTGAAGAAGGCTTGAACCATGACACAAAATTTTCTTTGCCTAATTAAGCCAAATTCGCTTTAGATAACCCAAAAGTGCAAATTAGCGAAAAAGCAATACAAAAATCCCACCAAAATACATAAACATTGAATAAATTCTCGTGATATTGTTCATGCGTTTATCTTTATGCATCCAATATACTAACCTCAGTGGGCAATAAATTCACTTCCAATATCACCGAAGCTCGCACATTATACAGAACGCCTAAGCATTTATAGATTTACATTTCCCTTTTTTTATATATTCAATTTATTTATCTTTTGGCGGCTCTTCGCTATTTATTTTAAATTGTGACTTATTTAACGGAGAGCGGTATTAATTACAAAACAGAATCACGTTATTCCTACACCTTTTACGAGATCGCTCTCTTTGAAATTCTCCGCTCCGGGTATCTCACTCGATTATTGGTAGGGTTACCCAATTCTATTCATATTTCCTTGAAAGCCTTAAAGCGGTTTTACGCTATAAGGCTTTAAAAGAAAAACAAAGCGAAAATGACGCTGAAAAATACTCAGCAGAGGAAAAAATAATGTTTATAACTGTTTTTAAATCCACTACAAAAAATCACCAATCACTGACTACTCGTACAATAGTATTTTTTTAATGAGACCTAGTTTTATTGAAAATTTTAGTATATAAATGACAGTATTCATTTAGGTTGAAATTACAATATTCAAATGACTACAACTATTTTTCTTATTGTACTTATTTTCCCATCAACCTTCGTACCCTACTTGGTAAGACGCTTGTCATCCAACTCGAGGGTTGCCGGTTCAATTCCTGTTTGTACTCGATTTAAAAAAAAAGGTTCCAGTTTGGTTTTCTCCAAAAGTATTTTTAACGTCTTTCTAGTTAGTTGCCATATTGCAATAAACCACCAGGTTGTAATATAATTTAATAATATAATATACCACATCATAATTATTCTTTGTTGTGACTTAAACAACATGACACACAAATTCTTAAGCATAACCATATACGAGTAGTTTTCTTGAAAAAAATAGTGGGGGGGTTTATCATTGCCTTCATAGGAATGGTATACATGTATATATTGTGAACCCAGCCACCAAAATATAGTATTATGGCTTTTTGTACTAGGTTTCAAATGACAATATGATTGCTATAAAAATATTTTGGGATACACTAATGTGGATAGAAATTGTAAATATTAGAAGAGAGGGTAGGATATGCACTGAAGCTAAAGTGACCAGACTCTGTGACCCTCCACCAAGTTTAGCCTGCAGGCCTACGTGGGGTGTGGATGCTGTCCGTGTACTAACAGTTACTTGGAGCCAAAGATCGGGATGTCAGCAGACCAGGGGCTGAATACTTTCTAGGCGACACTAGACTTACCATTATCGTCCACAAGATACTACCGCTTAAGATCTCCATACGCCTCGTAATGATTATTTTATCTTTTTCGCTAATTTGCACTTTTGGTAATTTAAATATCTGCGCAAACATACGAGGAAGCATTACCAAGGATGGCGAACATACTATTTTTTTTTCATTATTTATATCACAAGCAAAATTTTATATTAAAAAATATTTCAAACGATAATTTTCTAACAATTGGCCAAATAAAACTCAACTACCCTTAAAAATATAACATATTTTTAAATATCTAATAATGATCACCAATTAATTATTTTCCAGTATGACAATTAGTTTTTAAATTTAATAATAGTTTTTTTTTATTATTTGAGTGTTAATATTTTTTATATTTTATAGTTTTTGACAGTAATAATATAAAGAAATAATAGATTATCTTTAAAACGATTGATCTAAAGTTATATTACAAAAAGTTACATTAAATAAAGCTTTTTATAAAAAAAAATGATCTTTTCTAAAAATATCTGAACTTTGGAAATGCGTTGCTAGCCCTGATTAAGTAGGCGATGAGTTGATCGGCAGGTTAAGCATAATACGCATTTATTGCCTCGATATCCACTAGACACGGCGCACTCGATAGGTGGGCGAGGTAATTAATAGATAAACCTAGTTTAAACTCTTAGTGTGGTCCACAGTCACAGGGTATTACCAAAATAATATTGAACACATAAAGGATTTTAAAATAAAGAATTATTTAAAAAAATCAAAATATCTGTAGTGGAACTAATGTCAACTTTGATCCTGATGCCAAAATGCTGTTGAGGAAATGTTTGAAATTTGGGATAAATATTAAAATTATTAATTGCTTTTTTGCAAAGCTTGACATGAAAGATGACTTCTTCCGCAAGATGAATAAGAGCACATGAATTGTATCATTGACCGCTTTTCGTAATACGTCGGCATAGAAGGTTTTTTTTCTTTAAAAAAATAATGTTTATTTGACTTCAAAGGTTTATGTTATAAATTCAACAATTTGCAGGTAAACTACAATTGAGATATTTCAACAAAAATATCCAACAAACATGAGTAGGAAAACGTATAACATTTACTTTTATTATTCGTGAAATTGAAAAAAAATAATGGGATATTTTTAAATTTTATTTTATCGTTTATAACTCCTATATACCTTACGTAACGACATCCCAGACTAAAAACTGTAGCATACTTTATATAGAGTAAGCAATAAATTGTCTATACATAAAAGTTTATGCTGTTACTTTCGCAAATTTTAACAAGTGTAAACCAAATTAACTTTAATGTGACTAATTTTAACAGCAGTAAAAAGTAGAGATTATGATTTAAAGACTTTTAATCAAAAGTGGAGCATCTAGGACATGCTTTTGAAAATCTTTGGTATAGAATACACGTATATTGGACTTAAAATAAAAAAGTTAATAAATTTAAACCAATAGATTCAAAAGAAAAAAAAAACTCATTGAAATTATTCCAATAGGGAAGCATTTTTAAATTAAGGAGTATCTTATGAAGATTAAATAAAATTAATAAATTTCTGTAACAATGAAAAAAAAAATCTATTTTGATTTATGGTTAACCTCCTTTTAAATTTCAAAGATGCGGTTGTTTGATACAAAAACTACACAAATTATTTGAAATTTTCAGAAATGTTTCACTGAATTTATAAAATGTTTTTTCTATCAACTGATAATGACTTCTGTATAGTCTAATTAATAATATGCCTGTCTATCCACGAATTCTGAGCTCGACTTCGGTTGAAATCTAATTTATAAAAAAAAATCCATTGCGATTTTACAAAAGGCCTATGAGATATTTCAGGTTGGTTGAAAGAGATTGCCACATTGTGTTTGAATGTCATATTAATTTATTTATATTGTACGCAACGAAAGTGCAATATTGCTGAGTATTTTATAGAAAACATTGAAGTACGCACATATGGTAAGTATAGCGTATAATCACCTCAGATACTATTATGTTCACAACATATAATTAATTACAAATGAATCGACAAACAAAATCTTTTGATAAATACAATTAATATCCTTTAAAGTATTTTTTTTCTCTATGTATAGAATTTGACAGTATTTTCTAAACGCCTTTTAGTTTTGTGTGTTTTTTTTATTCCGAATCACCCGATAGCACCGATAATGCCCTGGGTGATCTTAAAAGCAAGCTTCGGCTACCTGCTAACAATTCTATCTGAACTTGATTGATCGAAAACTTTATTTGAACCAAGATTTCGGCCGTACTCTGACTAAGAATAAAATTAGGGCCACTACCAGAGAAAACTTTCGGGAATAGTTTAAAAAATAAATACAATTTGAAAAAATACAGATTACTTCATTCAAATTTGATATATAAATTTATAGATTTTAATACAAAAACTCATATCTTCAAGATCTTAGATGTCGACTAATTAGAGTAGTTTTTAAGCTGTAAATAAAAAAATTATAGGATATGTACACAAAACTACAATATTTAATACAAGAACAAGCAATTCAAAATTAGATATTAAAAATTCATACATAAAGTCAGATTTTTGTCAGTTAAATTATGGTCCCCTCTGATTGATATACAATACTTTCTAGATTTCTGAAAGTGATTTATCAGTAAAAATTCTTTAATTTATGCCACGCCACAAATAATTCAACAGTAATACGAAAAATTTTAAAATATTCGAAATTGTTCAACAAAATTAAAGAAAACACACAGTCGTATCACTCTTTACGAAGATTTGTCTAAAATTGATGAACTAATTGTTCCTTTATTATTTATAATAAAATGATATCGAATTAGATCTTAAAAAGGGTAAACTGTTTGTCAGTAATTGAGCCTTCCATTATAAGTCCAAAAACATATTATCAACATATTTTGGTACGAGTAGTTTCCTTATTTGGATGTTATATCAGTAAAATTATCATGCTACAATTTACCATCCCTGATTCTTTATTATTATAACCCACCAAGAGCGTGTGAAGACATATAACAAAAAAATAAGACCAACAAAGTTTCGTTGACATTCCGGTCCGAATAGTTTCAAAGATTGTAATTAATACAGGCTAACGAACGTGTTTTGGAAGAATTTCGAGTAGGCTTGATTGAGTTCGCCTCTTCCTTAATGTGAACGCCGTAAAAACAGTACACATCATTAAAAAATAAAACGTAATTAATCGTGGTTGCACTGTATTTACTTGACTGGTTTGACTGTTTGTTGGTTAACTTTTACGATCTTGTGACATTTTTTTCTACCACCTACAGTTTAAAAATCTATTTAAATAAATAGAAATCCACATGTTTTTATCTACTTAAATATTATGCTGTTCAAAGTTGAACCTGCATCTCTCATGTATTGGAAATATATAGACTTATTTTTTTATTGAAATCATTCAGCTTGGATTAATGCTCTAAATACTGACGCACTAGGAGAAATGTATGAAATAATGCAAGCAAGGTGACTTAAGATATCAATATTGAATACTCGTTTTAAATATATTTCGATCTATTTCGAGAAAGGGTATTTTTTTCAATTTATGTTTTTATAGTACTTCACGAGTAATCAAATGTTTTTTTGCTGCTAAGTTACTTATTATTCACATAGAAATAAAGAAATGACGGAAACAACATTTCTGTACTATAAATTTCAGTTAAAGGTAACAAATTGCCAGCAAAAAAAACATTTCACTCCCCACCTTTGTATTTTCTATAAATAAATCAATTTCAGCGCGTTGTTTATTACTGCTGAAATATTTTAGTAAATTTACCAACATATTTCAGTTTTCCAGTTAAATTGAAATTAGTTAAAGACTTCTTTCTGTTAAATTTCTACAATTCACTGAATTTTTCTAATATCTATTTCTCCGAACGAATGATCGAATACGATTGTCTCAGATTCCCGGAAGAATTCAATACGAATAAATTCCTCAAATTTAATTCGGAATCTAACCGAATTCTTTGAATACAATTTGGTGACAGAAAAATGTCTGAAACTTTGAGATATTTGTCTAACAACATGGAAGGCGCCTTTCAAGCATGTCGATCGCCTTCTAAGTTTTTAATTAATTTTATAGAGGCTTCAAGAACAACAAAAAAAGTCTTGACTTGTTTTTCAAAATGAATAATGATTTATAAATGCATAAATATAGGCTACTTATAAGCTGGTAATCGTGAATGACAGTTTGGTTCGGTTTGGTTGTATTAAGGTAAATCAAAATAAAAAAACTAAGAAAAAATCATAAAAATCAGCTACAAATTTAAAATTTACAAATACTGATGGATCAGGAAAGGTCTGTAGTTGCGTAACAGCCATACTCCGGATATAAAACTATTATTTTTTTGGAGTCAAATAAATTTGTACAAATGGCTTCAATACGTTTTTTAATTTTTTTAAATCTTAACTACGTTTATTACGATAACTTACGAAAAACAATAAAAACACGTTATTAAAGTATCAATCTAACCCTAGTGACCTAGACGAGGTGGGCTCAATTTCACTTGCTCCGAGTCACTAAATCAGGGAGAGTGCAAAGATTATTTACACACATTTATATCTATTTTTTAAATATATGAACTTATTTGTTTGTTGTATACTTCCACCTAATTAAAAAAGTTCTACCCTTTACAAAAATTGACTGTCAAAATTGTCTTATGACTTTCGTAACGCAGTTAGTAAGACAAGACACCTGTCTATCGACCCGTAGGCTACTTGCTCGATTCCCTTTGCTACCTTTTTTTTTTTCAAAAATCTAGTCTAGTTTTAACTTGAAGTCTCAGTAATATCTTTCTGGTTGGCTGTAATAGACTACAACATAGCAATAAATCCGCTAGGTCGCATAGTATGCAACGAAAGTGTAATAAAAAATATATTCATACTACGTTTTATATATAATAGTTTAGTTTACGATTAAAATAGCCCATCAAATAGTATTACATAATGTTAACTGGCCTATGTTTTATTAGCTGTTCAAAGCACCCCTGGGGAGTTCTGTAAAAATAGGTGGATCAATAAAATCTGTTCGATAACTTTTTTATGTGCTTGTATTTATATTTTGTTTGTTCATACGATACCAGTTGGGTTTTAAATTAATGTTTAGTTTCTATTAAAATGAATATCATGTAATATTCCTGTAAAGTGGGTTTGTGAAATTTCCAATTTCTATTCTTCTTCTTATTACTATGCTTAATATACCTTTCGCTTTCTTCTTTTTGAATAGTTTATTATTATTTTTCATAATATTTCAATCAAGCAATGAATGAATATGTTAACTATTCCTGAAGCTGTAAACAATATTCCTTTATATTGATAGTCTATTTCTTGATTGGTTTTTGTCAATAATAAGAATTTTTCGCCATTATTATATAATTAGTTTGTAGCAATTAATTGCAACAGTTTAATAATTATTGCGTTTTATTGTATGAATTAATGATGAATTGTATTTTTGATTACCGTTCGTTTTTTTCCAAGTAATAATTCAAATTGGAACGATCTTTATCTGCCTCAAAGTGTTAGAGACATAGATGGCGTGTGCTGCTTTAGGAATCACTTAAACCCATTTTGGAAAGTCTTAACAATATTTATGATTTCATATAAGCACTACACACCACTTGAATA
The DNA here is from genome assembly GCA_949825065.1 of Odontocerum albicorne. Taxonomy (NCBI): domain Eukaryota; kingdom Metazoa; phylum Arthropoda; class Insecta; order Trichoptera; family Odontoceridae; genus Odontocerum; species Odontocerum albicorne. The sequence continues at coordinate 17,865,534 of OX463858.1, forward strand.
ATAATTCTTTCTAAGCCCTATATTGAAAAAAAAAAATTACCTTACAATTCGGGAAGATACTTTTTTCAGCACTTTTAATCAAATTGAAGTTTTTCAGAACCAATGACAAAACATTTATCTTTTTAGTGATAAATAAATGAATTTGAAAATAATACGTAAAAGAATTGCCACACGCAAGAAAATATTTCAGATTAAGCTCACATCTAGTTGATTTTTTGTCGGCATTTTACAAAGGAAAAACTCAACTGCGCTTTTACTCCTGCTCCACCGTTCGTCGGATTTCTTCAATCGTATCCTTTATACGCTAAAACAAACCTCTAATCGATTGAGATTCGTGCAATTTGCACATCTAAATACGATGTATTTAAAACGATTTTTCAATTCCACAATGCTAGACAAGTGATTCGTTTTTGCATAATCATTCATAATTGTTGTCTTCAGTTGTTTTCAGCTATTCATTGTGTATAAACATTAATCAATAGGCACTTAATGAAAATCGTTTACGGTATTTTTATAGAGCCACTTTGGCATCGGGTCACTGCTCATATCCTTTTTTTTATAAGTGACGCTTTAAGCACCGGCCGTTTGAAAAGCTCCGACTTTTGAAACGTCTCTTTGCATTATTAAATATGTAAGGTGTACTAACGACGAGCTTTTGTGATTTTCAAAGCGTCTTGCGAAAGTATGAAATCTCGATGTGGAAGCGATTGGAATTGAAAAAAAAAACTTTTTTTTTAAAAAGTTATTTAAAAATTTTGAAAACTAATTCAAAGTTTTGTTATGGATCTACTTAAAACTAAGTGCAACGAATAAAGCTATTACAAACATATTTTGAGAAACTTTTTTTGGATCTTTTGCATGATATTTTAATTTCATGAAGGGTAAATGTTTTTCTTCATAGTAATGATTATTGCAAATTAAAGATTTTTTACCGGTTATAATGAATGCGGTTTCTTGATCTTTCTTTCTTATCTATGTTTTGACAAATGAAAAAAAGCCTGAAAATCTAGCCCATAAAGTTAATTTTAAAATATAAAATATATGGTTTGTGTTAGTAAATATAACTAACTATCTTAGCATTTCTAGTGTTAAATAAAATATTTTTTTAAACGTACACCTCTTGTCCAATTTTCATGGTTTCGCAGTATGCCTTTTTTCGTCTAACGTAAATTCAAACTATCAGTATTTAATCCTCGGTAATTAATGAGTCTCCTCCGCAAGTAAATATTCAATTCCATCTTCATTTAATAAGAACGAAACACCTCAACTGGTTGAGCGTAACATATATCATTTATTAACACAACATTTCCGCCATGTTGGCAACGAGATGACACATGAATTAATTAATATTCGTACGGTTGGCAGCGCCGCGCCTGCTCGCAGCGAGGGGTCACTTTGATTCGCACCGCAAGGATATATATTTACATGTAAGTACCGCTAAATAAATAACATAAAGGCCTGCATTTTTCTACATTTTCTATTATTCTAATTTGCCGCGCCATTGTTTTGACGTTGACAAAAGAGGGCCGCCGGTACGCGATTTTAAAGGCGGGATGAAAGACTTTAATCAGGGGCGTAACGTAATTAAGATATGGAGTTTGACATAAGAATATAATTAATTAGTTAAGATTCAAATAGTAGAAAAATTTGCAAATGAGATTAATGTTATGTTATGTTATATTACATTCATGTTATTTTGTTGTATTTAATCAACTTGTATGTTGCAATAAAGTACGATTTTTTAAATCGAGATGTTACTTTATTTGGTTATTCTGCCAAAAATTACAAGCTTCTTATTGAGTAAGTTTTTATTATTGAAACTATTTGGACGAAATTGCTCATCAAATAACTCCTGAGGATGTTTGTAAGTATAATATTACTAACCTATTCTGTTTCTTAAAGTAACACTAATGTTTCGCATACTTTTGTGTTTGGAAAAAAATCCAAGTATATTTGAAAAAAAAAAGTGATTAAAATAATATTACTTTTTTTGTCTGGCTTATGTATGTTATTGAATATAAAAAAGAAGAACACTCATATACGAGTAGTTAAAGCTAGTAAATAAAGAAAGACTTACAAAATATAAATGCAGTATAAATATGTGTTGAATATGTTGCAAAGAAAGACTAAGAAACGTATGATTGGTTCAAACGAATGACATTTTTAAAGAAAGAAATGTAAACAGTCAAAGAAATCTAAGAAGGTATTTTAATGCAGAGGAGGCAAAAAATGTGTGCTGCGATAGGAAATACTGGTGCGTTCTATTCTCTGCCTACCCTGTCAGAGAAACTGCATGATATCATGTATGTACGTAAGACTAATTAATTAGTATTTCATCCAAAACATATTCTTAATACTCAAATCAAATAAAAGGAGCAAATAAATATAAATATTTAACGATAAACATATTTTTAATTCATACTTTATCGTCCCTTGGGGGTCTCGTTTTTCCCTTGGCATCGCCGCTGCTAAACGAGTAAATGTCCGCTTTCAACTCGCCGTCCCCTGCATACGTGGCAGAAATCTAATAGATTGATAGTGCCAACTAGCCGATTCATCATATTTAAGATAAAGATTTTGATTTGGGCATACATCTTTTATCGTTCATATCGGCCGTAATTCGTTTTCGTTTGATCTTGACACGACTGCCGCGGTATTAGCCATTCTAAATACACAGCCTCTGGTGCCTGCGTGGTGTTTTCTGCGAATATTATTAATTAGAAGATTTTTTACAGCGTAACACGAGGTTTGATTGTGATCAGTTTTCTTTGAGTAAAATAAATTAACCGAGTCGTTTAAATAACATACATACATATACACCATCACGCCGTCTACCTATCAGGGCAGGCCAAAATGAGAGAGCGCCAGACTTTCCTATCGCGATACACATATTTCGCCTCTTTGATATCTATAAACCTTCTCCTACGATTTCCATGACTTTTTACATTTCATTCCCTCAAAATATCGTACACTTCATCCAATAATATATCCTTTGGTTTTATTTTACCACGCCTTCCACTCACATATGCAATGTGTGTGTATTTATTATAATAGTCTTTCGTCCATCAAGAAAATATTGATTTGATTTGATGTGATACGAAAATAAATTATAAATATCAACAGAATTGACATTTGTTCTTGACAGATCAACTATACAAACGTAAAAAAGGAGTTACGCTATTACAAAAATTATTAATTTTTTTATTAATTCTGGTGATGGGTAGATTATTTGTAATACAACGCACCATACATAATGCTACACGTAATCTTTTGCGGTTCATTCAGCTCGACTTTGAAACGATTTTCTTACCTCAATCAGAGATGTCTTGTCCTTGTAACATTAAAAAAAACTGACGTATCTTAAACTAATCGTCGTCTCTAACTTCTATACAATTTCCATTTTTATCCTTATTTTCCTTGAAATTAATATTATGTTTTTTAATTTTTGTTACTTTTATTTAATAAAATAATTATTTTACTGAGTTTAAGACTCGGTCATGGATATCAGTAGTAATTATAAAACAAAAAGTTGGTTGATTGAAATAAATTGCTTTGAAGTGAAAAATCTCCCAGATGTATTTCCATTAAATTGTTGAAATACAATTTTTTTTTAAATATAATTTATAGAAATACATGACCATAAAACCAAAAAGAAATAAAAGTGATATATTATCAATCAAAGGAAAAAGTAAGAGATGTTGGAGAGGAAAGGAAAATCGGAAATGAAGCATGTTATAGTATATTAGTTACATTAAATAAAGTTTTTTTTTTCAATTCCTTTTCAAAATATGCCAATTTTGAGTTATAATAAGCAGAGGTATAATAGTTTTCCATTAGTTAGTAACAAAATTCACAAAAATATATTTTATTAAAAAAATGAGTCTTTTTTAGGGAAAAACAAACGAAAAGAATTTCTCAATACATTTCATTTCTAACCATCACATGTGATACACGAAGCCATTTTTAATTTCCCATCATTTTTTAATTAATCTGACATCACTTGCAATATTTCAAATCATTCCGTAACACTATTGGCTCCCTTGGGTCGTGGTAGCAAATAGAAAAGCTGACTTTTCCATCAAGGGTAGGCGAGTGGCGGCTTGGAGGGGAGAGGCTGAGGGCAAAATGGGCGGGGCGGACCATTAACGCCGCCTGGGGTGTGAAAATTCTCACCAACCAGGACTAAAATGGTGTGAGATTGGTGTGTATCGTGGCGCTTATGACATTTTCCGACAGGGTTTCTTTTTTCGAAAGTTGTGCTTTCGAGATAAGCGCAGATGTGTTTCCCTCTCCTATCTAACCCTAACGGCTGAACGTGATTGGCTAATGGGATTGTGTATATAACCTTCCAAGTACTTTGAAGATTTTTCATCTGGGGCTGAGATGAAATATGAATTTTCATAGAAATCGCACGTCAGCGAGTAAAATCAATGAAACAAGGTACACACAATGTAAATAAAGCTCAGAGGTAATGTTAAATGTAGAGACGTACATTTAAATAGATTATTTTAATGGTTTTAAGTATTGGGACCTCTACAGTTGTAATTTTCTAAAACTTCATTTTGACGAGTTTTTATCAAACAACCATTGAACGCTAAGTATGAGAATCATTTATTGCAATCACTTACGTGGCCTAGTTGGTGAAACATTTGATTTCCCTTCGGGGGTACCCAAAAATATAACCACGACCTGGTAAAAAAAGTTAGTCAGGTAACAACACTTACACACGCTAGATTTATTGCTCACGTGCTAAACTTGATACTCGTGTAAGTATTGCTGTCTTTTCACATTCGTTGTGGTATTGCCAACACATGAGTTGACTTACCATGAGCTCAGTGCCTAATCCAGAAGTTCTAAGCCAAAAGGCTAAATTGATAAGTTCGAATAAAATGTTTTCTCCCACTCAATTCAATATGTACGAATCACCAGTCTACACATTTTGAAAGGTACCATGTGAATGAAAAAAGGATTTCAATATTTTTTCTTTAATTTGATTACTTGACTTATTAGAAATAATACGAATAAAATCAGTTATTACAAAAATAAATAAAAAAACTATTGCCTCTCTATGCCATCTCCCGTCGACCAATCTTGAAGATTGGAACTAACAGACAATAAATCGTTTATAAATGTAAGTAAAAAATCTCCTACGATCTCTGCCTTTTATCATTTGCTTCCTTAATAATCATTCACGTGATAAAATATCATTCACGTGATAAAATCATCGTCCTTTACCACGCTTTCTCTTTTACCGCCGTAAGTCTTTCTTCAATCATTCGTTATATATGCTCAAGTAATTCGAGTGTTCTTTCTTACGTAATTCATCAGCATTAAATTCTCATTCATACTTAATTATTTCATTCCGTTTTATGTTACACACATTCACCTCGTGTAATCTTCTCAGTTTACGCATTTTCACAATATTTATTTAGCCCCTTTTAGCATTATTCCACGTCAAAGTTTCATTCATATTCCTCAAAGTTGGTAAAATACTGTTGTGGATTATGATGTCAGTAGATTTTGATACTGTTCGGTTTGAGTATATATGTTTTAGTGCCTTATTTACTTTGTTTTTGACATCAATTCCTGAAAAACAAGACTAGGTAAAGTACGAACTTCTCTCACATATAAAATATGCGCATCGTCTCGAATACATATCGATCGAAGCAGTGAACTACTTGTGTGTAAGGTTAAAGTAGAAATCCTCAATTCAGCCTTTTGTAATGTGTGCCCGAGCTGGGATGTAATCCCGGGATTACACGGGCTTACCTTGCGCTGCGCTGCAAGCCTAAATCCTACTTACAAGTGCTTGGAAATATTAACGGGTGCTTTTCCAATTCTCCACTCGTTTCGCTCAATAAATTTAACTTTTTTTCTTCTTAACTAGTCACCTGTTAAGTGTTCTTTTATTATTTAAAAAAAGAATCAAGTTTTAAAAAAATTTAATAAAAATAAAAATTTGAAGTAATAACATAAAACGTTTTAATATCTTCCACAAGAGTTAGTAAAAATGAGTTTCAAACTAAAGTAATTTTAATTTTTTGGAACTCTCCAGATGTTTTTTTTTTCAGATATATAAACTTTCATATAATATACGTTATATAAAATTGGAGTCAAATGTGATTAAAAAAAATTATAATTAAATGTATCAAAAATTTAAAGTTTTTTGTTTTTTTTTATCCATCTTTAATCATGTTTACGTCGATGGTCGTTGCATAACGATTAGCATTTAAACTTAGCAACTGGGAATCCCTAAATCGATTCCTGGTGACTTCACTTCTGGACCGGTTTTACTCCTATATATTGGCTATTTTATATCTGAATGAATGTTTTTCTGTAGCTTGATGCTACTTGCACTACAATTACTGTGATCCCTTGCCATTGGAACTTTAGGTTTGATATGCCAAAAATATGTATTTGCTGAGATGCATCAGATTGCACACAATCCAATACAAGCAAAGGCGTCAACTATCAGCATGATGGCTAATAATCATACTCAATCACAACGGATTGCATATCATCATCATAATTTGATGATGATCATTAGACAAGAAGATAAGTCGACACAAAAATTCGAAAAATTTCAGTCGACACTGTCCGTTCCCAAAGTGGTGTGATAGTGGTAAAGTATTCATCCGAGGCTAAGCGTTATCAGGAGTCATCACTAATGACTTATTCTGCCGATGGCCATTATTGCCCCATCCTTATCAAGCGCCACCGTTTTATTATAATTGCCGGCCGTACAGCGGCTCACTTCACACGGACCCTCCACAAAGAGATGGAGAGAAAAAAACTGGCAACGAGTTCCCATAACTCACATGGTGACATCTGCTAGTCAACGTTGAGTTCATGCACACCTGCGCTGCATAACGGTAGAGGATTTTCAGGAATTCACTATTTTATTAAGCAATCCACCTACACTTGATATTTTCCATCACTGTTAACGCCCAAAAGGCGTTTTATAAGTGAGTCAGGATAATATATGAAATTTAAAATGAATAACTTTTTTAGAGCTTCAACTGATTGAATTTATATTTTTTGGATAACATTTTGGCAAACCAATGGCAAACAAATTCATTGAGGCATTCAAATGCATGTATGTGCGCACTCGTATACTTGAACCGGGTGGCATCAATATCTACTAGGTTGATATTCCAAAAAGTATTTTAGTACCAGTTTTGATATATAGGACTGAAACGTGGAAAAAGACTGAAAGAAGTCGAATAAATACTGTAGATATGCGTGCACTGAAAATAATACATCGGATGATAATATATGACAGAATACGAAATAAAGGGATTGTGAACTAAAGGCTAATGTATTATGTCAGATGAATAAGTGCATCTTGAGATGGTCTGATACTGTAGAACGAATGAATGAAGAATGAATAGCCCAACACATATACAGTTCAGACGTGGTAGATTAATAAAAGTATGGTTAGACAAATATATAATACAATATTTTGAAAGAAGGAAATGAAAAAGTCCGAGAAATAATATAAGTTGTTTAAATGAAGAAGAGGTGAAGAAAGTAATTTTGATGCACTGTTCTCTCTGCCTACCCCGGCATAGAAATTGTGTAATGGTAAGTATTTGTGTTACTTGAAAATTTTACAACCAATCTACAAGTGGAAAATTATTCAGAGAATGAAGAAATGCCTTATTTATTGAACGCGGCCTTTAGTATATCAAATATGTTAAGGACAACCAAAAACATATGAACTATAGTTTCATAATCCAGATCATATTCGTAGCTCAGATCCTCTACAATGCCCATTATGTACATCTAACTAGACTGTACGCATTGGCCCATCCCCATGCCCATCCCCATGCCCATCCCCATCCACATCCGCTAGGAGTTTACCATTATTTTAGATTAAAATATAAGTGTATTAATTAAGATAACAAGTAATTAATCGATGTCTGAATATTTCTTATTATTTTCCCCGCTTAAATTCTTCATTGTAATATATTTGGTTATTTCTTAAACTTTTATACATTGTAAATTAAGGGATTGATCTCAATCTTTTCGATAATTTGATTCCCTCGACTCACGTTTTGGGTAACTCGCCACGAATTTCCCTTTTCCTATTCAGAATGTGGTTTTCATCTTGTGCATTTTGGTCCTTCCAAATCATCGCCATCCTTCACCCACAGAGTCCAAGAGACTTTTGAGGAGGCAAAATGCATAGATTTGATATGTAGTATTATATTATACTTTCAAAATCAAATATACGGTGCAAATGTGAATGAAAGGCGTGGTAAAGAAAGACCAAGGATGATTGTATCAAGTGTATGATATTTTTAAAGAAGAAAATGCAAAAAATCGAAAAAAGTCGTAGAAAATGTATGGCCATGAAAGAGACGAAACATGTGTGTCGCGATAGCAAAGTCTGATGTTATATATTCTCTGCTTACCCCAACAGGGAGACGGCGTGTTGGTATATATGTATGTACTCGTATATTACACTTGCGTTATCTACTGTAAAACCAGGCGGGTTATTTAACATGTGACAAACTCTTTCAACCAACCTGAAAGAAGTTGAGCAAATCTTAAGTAAAAACGACAAAGGAATACTTCAAATGAAGGACCAGCGGGTATCGATCCGGTAGTGGCTTATTTGATAAGACACCTGTATACCAACCAGGGTTGCGAGTTCCACTCCTGTAGGCTTTCAGATTTTTTAAAAGGGATTATTTAAAAGCGCTCGTTTGCCACCTTTTTGGTTTGAAGAATTTACAACATGGCAATTAACACGCCAGGTTGTACTGTATACAACGAAAGTTTAATACAGTACTGTGCGAAAGTCTATAGTAATTATTAATGTGTAAATAAAAGAAAATAAATCATTTTAGACTGAAATAGTAAATAAAACCTAAAACGTTGATAGTCTGTTTTTTAAATAAAACAAAAAACACACTTCTATATTCCATAATTTAGAAAATGACATCTTAAATTCAACACAAATTTAACTTGTTTCTCAGCCTGCTCATTAACCGGTTGATTGACGATTTTAAAAGATAGCGATTTAAAACAGCGCTTATCGTGACGTACTTTATTGTATATGGAATTTCTTTTTATAAAGCCGCCTATACGTTTCATAAATATCATGTTTTTTTGTGGTTTTTACGGTTGTGTATGTTGAAATATTAAATACGGAGGAATATAATTTTTTTCACATTATTAAAACACATGGCATTTACATTATTTTTTTAAGTTCATGATTTAAAGATGAAGTTTTTTTAAGTTCATGATTTTTTCAATGTGTTTCAAATTATTTTTTTAAAACGTACAAACTAAATTATATTTATAAATGAAAGCTTTAATAGTGTTTTAAAAAGTTTTTTTATAATTAGACTAATAAAATATATTGATTTCTGTAGTAAAATTTCATTACAAACCTTACAAACACCGTGACTTAATTAACGGGGTAGACAGAGAGAACAAGCTTTTACCTCATTCTATCCTGGTAAAAAAATCTTTCGATTTTGCTACGTCCATGCACATCGCTATGCATACTCTCATATTCCAAAGAGTTTTTCCACTCACCACCTTGTGAAGTTTGAGTCATTAACGTTTTCGTGACTTCTCTTCTACACTACTTGTATAGATTATTTTTGTAAATATTTCATCATGAATTCTTTCTACGTAGCCAAAACACCTCAATGCTACGTATTTTCTTCATCCAAAGCATTGCCTCTCCTTTCAGCTCGCATTCTTTCCTAGTGTCCTTTATTCTGTAATACATTGTTTTCCAAGCATTCTACGCTTCACTCTCTTACTTTCAAAACTTTTAGCTATTTAACGACTTTAAAGCTTCGTACGTTTCAAAATTGATAATTTAATATTAACCTTGATTGACTTGACTCTTTGTTTTATATTGATCCCCTTTAGTACATCCATAAATTGTAGCGGCAAATTACAGTCACTCTTTATAGAAAAATGTAAGATGTAATGCCAACGGTTACTCGCACATTATAAAGTAAATCGATTATAGTTCCAAAAGGATACAAAGTCAAAAAGGCACTAAACGACACACTCAAACAAAGCAATATTAAAATATCTGCTCAAATGATGATTCAAAACAGTATTAGTACCATCGTTAATATATGAGAGTGAAACCTGGACGCATCGCATTATCTTTCACCACAATTTAATTTAGTACATATTAATCTCAACCCGTTTCAACAAACAATTACTTCTTCATCAGATTTACAATAAAACCTTATTGAAAATTAACGAAAAGTAAGTGTTTATTGTAAGTAAGTGTAAGTGTTTATTTCAGATCTTTTGATAGTTCAGGTATCTTTTTCAAACGAATTTTTTATCCAGTTGCTTTAGATATATTTATTTATCAAATATATATACAACACATAAGTATACTTTTTTACAAAAAAAAATTAGCATTTACTATCCAAGCGATAAAATATCAATAACTTCATAAAAATCGGCATACAACATACATACACACAATTTTTTTGTTCTCCGTAAGATACAAGCAAATACCTAGTTTACTGAGAACACGACAAATGAAAGGCAACAAACCCAAGTCCATAAAAATTGTGTATCTACATTAAATTACCTGTTGTTTTTCACTATGATATATTTATAAAATTTCTTGTCATATAAAAATAACTAAATAAATATAAAACTCCCTGTTGGTGTAGGCAGAGAAGAAAGAGCGCTAGATGTTTCTATTTCGACACACATTCTTGGCCTATTCTATATCCACACACCTTCTCCAAAAAACTGCTACAATTTCTTTTGAATTTTTACGTTACTTTTTCTCAAAATATCACTCACTTGACTCTTCACAATATCATTTCCTTACACAAAAAATATAAAGTCCATGAAATAATCAATATATAGTACAATACTGAAGGAAAAAAATCTTAAACACAATTAACGGAAATACAAAAAAAATAACAATTTTTTTTATATAAAAATGAAAATTGACCAGTGTCTCCCAGTCAATAATTAAGATTGAAACGGACCCTCCTGAACTCACAAAAGCTTATCCCTATTATCAGTAATTACATGATATATAAATATTTACATACTACATGGCTATTAATAAAATTATTATATGTTTATTTAAACACATTCAATCCTTGTTCTTGTTGAGACAAATTTGGACTCGGGAATATAAGCGTATAATATTATATGATATTCCCTAAGAACAAATTGAAACCACATGAGTGCGGAATCCTGAAACAAAGTAGCACAGTGTTGGAAGCGCCAGCGCCATACCGGGAACCGAGCCGCGTTCCGGCTTCCGGGAACGGCGTCTGCGACCACTGGACCGCGGAGCCGGGCGCCATGGGAATCCTCACTCCTCTGTGGGTATAAACTAAAATAAAAAAGAAAGGATATGTGGTTTTACTAATTGATTTGCAACCGTTTCCCTGTGTTGTCTTTCTCTACAGCTTATGACAATACTGAACGATCATCTGGCTAATTGCAAAGTACTTCAGTTTTATCCAATAAAGCTTTAGGAATAACTTGAAAACAACCTTTTTTTTCAAATTCTGATCAAAATATATTATTATATATAAACACTTCACACACACAAACTCCACCAAAATCCGAATGTGTTACTATCATATATCGGAAGATCTACAAAGGTTTGTTTGTAGTTTTCTGCGGAGGGTTTCTTGGTAAATATAATAGTTTTTTTCTAAACATATACAGATGAGTAGAAGTATCCAACATAATAACGGCTCAGCCATCACCTTCCTATCATTTCACTAAATTTGTTTTATTTTTTGTAATATTCTAAGGTTTCAAACTAGTTTGATTTCCGTGTTAAGCAACCTTGAAGATTGTATGTTCTCTAAATGTTGCTTTATAAATTGTCCTATTAATATTATTTTCATAACTGGACAGACTTATTACCATATGCAAACTTCTTTCAACCAACCAGTGAGATGCTAAAAATGCCTTTAATAAAACTCAGACATGAACATTTAAAAAAAAAAGACACTAACGAAAATCAAACCCGCGACTCCCGGGTTGTATGGCGCACTTAATTAAATGCCTTTTTTAATTAACATCTCAAATGCAATCCAATATATGAGGCATCAGTTAGGTGAAAACCCAGAATAATATCCTTTTCATTGTGTTTGATCTAGAATCGAACCTGTAGCCTCTATGATGGATATTTAATGTTTTCGCTAAGTAGGCTAATAACGGTTGTATGTATACTATTGGATTATTTTACACTTGTGTAGCATGGGTACAGCTTGGTAGGCTTTTTGGCGTATGACAATTTCTTACAATCAATCAACGTGCTATTATTAAATCGGAAAGAAAATAAATCAATATGAACACTTTTGAATAACGTAAAAAAACAATCAATTTTACTTCCACTCGTGAATAATCCGATGGTATAAAAAAATTAAGCTAAGAAACTTTTGATAAACGGTTTAAGGATTGTTTACTGTGGATTGACTCTTTTTATCTTAGTTCTGCGAGAGTATGAAAGCTTTCTCAAAAATTGGCACAGTACACTAGTTCGCCAAAAAGACATCCCGACGAAGACGACCCGTTTTGAAGGCTCGCCAAGTTTTTCACCACGAGAATCGGTTCCAAGAATCGTGAACTGCGCGTTGGCGCCTTTACTTTTTGCCGCCACGCTCCGGCTCGAAGACTTACTTAGAATAACAAAACATATCTTTCTTTATGTCTTGTGTCTTGTAGCCCATTCCTCGGCGAAGTGGTCCGTGAGATGTTGTTACGATTCAAAAGCCATGTTTACAATATCTCTTCTCATTTCTCTTGTTCTACTGTTATTTACAAGACCGTGGTATTATTTCTTCTCAACATATTACATATAATTGTCAATGTAATAATCATCTTTTTTTAACAATCCTTCTATGGACTAATCCTAATAGTTATCAGAGGCTGCTATAGATTTAAGTGTGGTGTTCAAAATATCGTATTTGGAAAAAAAGTACGTAATTATTTCAATATTATTTAACGAACAGGCTTTAAAACTATAAAACAGTTTTGTTGTTATGTAAAATAAAATTATAACACTGATTTTAAGATCTATATATAATATATGTTATGTGTATATTTTTTTTGACTGCTCGGATGATCGTTTCGGGTTACTAAGACATTATCAACATTATTATATGATATTATAAAATACATGGAATAATTTCTTTGTATCGATATTCAGTTGATAATCTGTAAAATGGAATATTTCATAAAATTTATGTTTTAGTTATGATAAAAAAAATCATAATAAAAATGAATGACCGAATAATATATTACATTTTATTCCTTTCTACTTTGTTGTTTACTTTTTACCGAAAAAGTGTAAACCGATAAATATTATATATAATAACTAGGAATATGATTTTTTTTTAAATTTACTTCATTAAATATTACTTCTTAACGTTTATCGAGCAATGCACTGAACATTATCCTTCATTTTTTCTCATAAATAATATATTAGCTTATTTCAAGTAATCTATTTTGAAACTATCAGTTTTTTCCAGTTTTTGCTTTTGATTTTCACCGCCAGCCTCCAAAACCCTACTTTAAAAAAAACTATCAGTGTATCATCTCTACCAACCCTTCAAAAGATATGGCTTGATGGCATGGAAGTAAATTAGTAAATCCCATTTAAAACATGTATCAACCCTCCTAATATATATTTCTACTCACCTACAATCGTTGTCTTTATCTCATAGCTTTGAAAACTACCCCTGTTACAAAGGGGACGCGTAATATCTTTAATTAGCCATTATCAAATATATTACGATCCCAGAAACCTTTTGCCACAGGTTTAGGGATCCAGATTTAAGGGTAGGATGGTTTTAAAGTAATCCCTCAAACGAGAATACGTTTTAAAGGGTTGAATTGATAAGGGTGTTTATTTAATTATGTGATAAAATTCCTTAACAAGAGGTGTTATTGATGAAGATTATTTGATGTCTTAGACATGTACTGGGATAAATAGCATTGTTTTGTAAGAAAATATCACCTTATGACCGCTTTCTTCATAAATTTATAAAAAGTAATTTAACATTTTGTTATTTAACATCACAATATATTGTCGCTTAAATTAACAGTGTTCATCCCATGAACACTGTTCAATTTTAAATAAGTTCTGTTTGTATCTCTAGAAACACGTTGCTAAACTATTGGGTAACGTGTCTCGAAAGATACAAACATTTTGAATAATCCTTGTTCTAATATATTCATATTTTTTAAAGAAACTATTGGAGCAAATATTAAAGAGGTTATATAATAATATGAAGATTTATTATAAAATACTCCAAGTTTATATATCTCCAAAAATATGTTACTAAATAAAGAGTTAAAATATATTTTAACCTAAACCTGAACTAGAAATGCAGACAAAATAATAACGTTAAGATGCCCAACAAGAAATGGACAAATGCCTACTTTCTTGGATCCTGAACATATAACGTATAACTTGCAATGGATTTTTTAAGTTTATTATTTCTAGAGTTTGTCAAATAACTGTATTTTTAATACGAGTCATAATAAACAACTACATTGATAATATTTAAAAAAAGCTTATTGTATATTTTGGGATTAGTGTAAAATGCTTCAAGTTTTAGTGATTAGCTCTTATTTAAAGCAATAACACATACTCTCAAATAAGTTTTATACAACATTTCTCTAGAATAACGGTTTTAGAGAAATCCTACATTTATTTCTTAAAATAAACTCGGCGTATGTAACATTTAAACACTGATTGAAAGAATAAGGCAAACTGTTTGAAAACGTGAACCATTGAATGTTTTATTGGTTCTGAATAAAAACACTCCGTACTGTAACCTGAATTTTCAGGCCAAGGTTTTAAATAAAATTATTTGATGATCAGATTAGATATTCATATAAATTTACCTATAGCCCTTTATCATGATTAATAAAAAACATAATCAATATCAATTAAATTTAATTTGGTCATTCATATACTACAACTAATTTATAAAAACATTTTTGAAAAGCAATATTGAAATATTTGAAATTTTGTTAATATATTATGTTGATCAGTTTATAAAAACGTGATTTTAATCGAACATATTTTAACAACTTAATTGGTATTAATTCCTTAATAAGTATAGAATTAATAATTGTTTCCGTTTCACTTGTTTTAGACAAGCTGCGTATGTAGGTTACCCGTACTTAAATTGTCATTAGCATAATGTACAAGTTTTGAATGTATTTAAATGTATACCACATAACTACCATCACGTCGTTTTCATGTCATGAGAGGGATGAAAGCTCTAGACTTTCCTATAGTAATAATACACATGTTTTGCCTCTTGTACATCCATACATTTTCTCATAGAACTCCTATGATTAATCAGACGTTTTATATTTCCTTCTTTAAAAATATTATTCACTTGACACCACCACACTTTCCTTGGTCTTCCTCTTCCATGTATTCTATTTACATTTACACTGTATATTTCTTTAGTTAGTCTTAATTCATTCATTCTCTCTACATGCCCAAAGCATCTTGAGTGCTCTTCTTGATCTTACTCACTACATCACCCTTAAGTTCATAGCAGATCAATAAGTTAATACGATATGTTGGTGAGCTATGAAATATTAAAGCAAGTAAATGAATTTGAAAGAAGAAAATGTAAAAGTCATAGAAATCGTAGGTGTTTGTAAGAGAAAGTAATGAATTAAGAAAAGGCTAAAGATCGCTGTTGCGATAGGAAAGTCTGGCGCTCTCTCCATTCTGTCCATCCCGACAGGAAAATGGCGTGATGGTATGTTTTTATATACATTTTTCAATAACGTTTTATTAAAATAACGAATATCACAGCTATTTATGTTTGTAAGTTGAGCTTTGAATAGATCGCTTCGTGGAATAAATATGTGGTTCCATTCTAGATAAATATTATGATTATTTAACAACACTTTACTGCTTAGTTGGAATAGATTGCCACATGGTAATAAACTCGTCAGATTGTACTGTTCACAACACTGGTATAATACAATGATGAAAGTAAGATAAATGCAGTAGAAATGACACAGTTACTCACAATATGTGGTAAATAAATATATGATAAAATAAGGAGTAAATGTTAAAAAAGGACAACTTTTATTGCGCCGTTTAGAGAGCAAACTCTTCTCAACGGAACATATTAAAAACACTCAGGATTGAAAGAAGGTGTACTTAAAGGTGAAAAAAAATATTCAGATGGTTCAGCTACGTAGAAATGAAAATTTACAAAAATAATACGAGTATATACGAATAGTTTTGTATCCAACTATATTCGTTTCCTCTTTCCTCGGTCTTTCCCTTCCCCGATATCCATTCTTTCAGACTTGTATGTTTGTTTAAACAGTCGTATATGCCCTATTTATTCTTCTTTACAGTTTACAGAAACGTAAATAGTTTTTAAACATGTTCATATCATTCTTCTGATGCAGTATTAATAAAACTATGGAGCTTGAATATTCGACAAAAATAAAACGTCCTTTATCCTTCAGTTTGCAATTTTCATAACATCCTGTCAAGTGAATGTGTAGTCGCCCCTAAAGAAGTGTCCAGAACGAGATCTCTTGAAACCGACAGTGTAGCAAATGGACACACAGCTGAGTCGGCACCCTCTTTGGGCCAAGTCCTCGGTCCTCAGCCCTTGGCCCTCCGAATAGCGCACCTGTCTCTACCGATTAGGGTCAGACTCTCATCTATGAGGACCCTTCAGGATATATACTCATATATGTTGTTACCTTGGAAACGTACGGCCACCCAGCCCAGTGGAGTGTTGTTCTTAATAGTAAAGACATTTTATTTCATATTATTGAATACAACACATATTAATTAAATTAAATTTAAAAATCAATCGATTTAAATTTTAGTTTAATTTAATTAATTTTGAAAACAAAATATGAACTGAGTGACTTAAAGTACTATAATTTGGTTAACCCCATAGTTTCTCCAAATGTTACATACACGTATAACATTATTTGGCCATTATATTGAGAACCTAAAACTTTAAATTTCAACAAATCAAATACATACAAAATTTCTAAAGTGCCGTTTAATTACTGAAATATCTCTAAGGGCGCCACATTAACGTTTGTAACAAACCTAAAAAAAATCTTTAGAAATCGTTTGCAGATTTTTATGCTTAAAAACAGCCCACATCTCAGATGAAAATAAATTTGAAATATTTTTTTAATACATACGTATACACATACCATCACACTGTTTTCCAATCGGGACATGTAGAAAATACAAAATACTCCTCTTTCTTATTGCGACACATGTTTCGTCTCCATACACCGTTTCATACAACTCATAAGATTTATCTGGATTATAATATTTATTTTATTTCAATTGTATTCACTTGATCCAACCGTACTTTCCTTGGTCTTCTTCTTAGACGACTTCCACGCAAATTTACACTCGTCCGAAATCAATATTGCGAAACATCCCCCCGACCCCCCCCCTCTTTAGCTCTAATCATCCCCCCAAATGACCCCCCGATTGTCACTCTGAACACCCCATCATCGATAATTCCTCCGGCAGACAGTTTACCCCCATAGGCAACCGCATTTCTCACCTTCAATAAACATTTTCTACACCTTAATATATTTATAAAAGTCACACACATTTCCCCACTCATTTACTTATCTACATATACTATATTCATTCTTATAATTTATTCACAATTCATTTTTTAATTTTTTTTTCCCCCATTCAATATAAAACAGTGTGTGACGACACAAATTTATGTATATTTGTATTTAATATTATGTATATATCATCATATTTATATATGTATTTAATCGTTTATAATTTCTCATAATCATTCATAAAATCAAAACAATTACCACAAACCTATCCTTTCCCGATTCCCAAAAAGATCCAAAAATTTCCAATAAATTTCTTAACAGTCAGAACTTATCCGATGAAGGAGTAAGGTGTCCTACCATCGCACCGAAACTCCGAACAAGCTATCCATCACTACTGTTTATTAATTTATTATTATTTTTTCATTAATTCGTTCTACATAATAACATATAAACATGCCATCACGTCATTTCCCTGTTGGAGTAGCCAGATAATACAGAGCACCGAACTTTCCTATCACACGTCTAGTTAGTCTTTCGTCACCCATGTGAACCGTCTCAACGTAATATTTTTCATCCTACGTAACAAAACAGTTTTTAGCCTTACATTCACCAATAATCACTTAATTTATTATTCTGTCATACATCGACACTCCACATATTCATCTCATTGTACAGATTTTCAATTTTATTTGCAAGACATTAAAAACTTTTTTTATCAAATCAATATTCTTTACAAATATATTATATTATGTCTTTTGATACACACTCGAATAAAATAGTTTAAAAAAACCCTTAACGTGCACGAAAAGTTTTCCCGTCGATTTTGGTTTAGTTCAGAAAAAAAATAGTTTTTAGAAAGCAATTTTTAATTTTAACGTGCCGCCACTGTAAAGATTTTAATATTAATCCAACGTGTCCTTAACACTTGACTACCCTTCGATTACGAAGTCGCTTTGTCAGATTTTTTGTCCTACTACACCCATTAGGCGACAAAATGACCAAAAGCGACCAAATTGTCACCGGGTTTTTTGTATTAACACGACGAATATAAGGTTATCTGCTCAGTGATCGATCGGTTTTTTCTTATTATTCTTTAACAAAAGAAAAAATATATCTCTTTAACTTCGAGGGTTACATAATAGTATGCACCATAAGTTTTTTGAGGTAATATGACATTAATTATATTTAAATAAATAATTAAATAATAAATAATATTTTACTTGAAATTGTAAGATAATAAAGACACATTATACGACAAGGTCCAAAAGTGTTCGACCTGAATAAGTTTTGTCGTGTATGGGCAGATACTACTTTACGCCCACCACATGGGTTAGGTGATTTTCTAGTGAAAATGTGATACCTCTACTCTTAGTTGTACGTCAACTAAAATTGATAGAATTCGTGTTATTTTGTTACATTCTGAAATTTAAAAAAAATTGAATATCGCGAGGTTAATTTTCTTTCAAAGGAAGGGGGAAAACCCGACAGAAATTAAATGACGTTTAGATACTGGACTTTCCAAGATCTAGTACCATGTCTACTGTATTCATTTTTTTCATCCCTCAAGGCACTTTTATTGGTATTGATGAGATTTATTTAAGGTTATGTGAGATTAATTTATTATATAAATAATTGTAATTCTGACGTTTAAGCTTCAGAATTTTACAACGTTTATTGATTGGTTGAAATCAAAGTCATGTCACTATTTCTGACGCGAATATTTTTCAATTCGTTCGATTTGATTTACTCCTTCCTGTTAAGGTTATATTTAACGAGGCATTTTTGCAACACATCCCAATCATAAAAGCAAAAATCAATAACTATTCCATTTGTTTAAAATTATACCATTAATTTCGAAGATACAAATCTGTTGAAATATAATATGTTCACATTCAAACTGACGCGTCGGCCATAACATGGTTCAAATATCAATTAATATGAACACGATAAAGCTTTTTTTATTATTAAACTAGATATTAAATTGTTTTTGTGTTTCTTGCAAACTTCACTAGGAGAATTTTTCAATGTTCTTATCAACAGAATTTGTCATTTTATATATCTAGTATTTGTTAATAATCAGGTAAGTACAAAATTACATATTTCAAGATAAATAAAACAATTAAGTGAGACATTCCATAATTTCGTTTCCAATATTGATTAAATGTCTATCAACTTTAAGAATAAATTCATAAAATAATAGCAATATTTTCAAAAATGATAGAACACAGTACTGTGGTAGTACTCAATTTGATGTGTATGGAAGTTAAACCTGCGCATTAAAAAAGAGTTTAATAGATCGAATCTATGACTTTTGAGATAATAGTACGAGTCAAGAACTTGGAGTTGTTAATCTATTTTATTGTTTTGAGCTCATTTGAACTTTATTTACATTTCATACATCTACATTTTAATTTACAAAAACTCGGAAATAGTATGTTTTAAAAATATCGATGTGT
This sequence comes from Odontocerum albicorne, assembly GCA_949825065.1. Classification (NCBI taxonomy): domain Eukaryota; kingdom Metazoa; phylum Arthropoda; class Insecta; order Trichoptera; family Odontoceridae; genus Odontocerum; species Odontocerum albicorne. The sequence continues at coordinate 17,885,573 of OX463858.1, forward strand.
AGACTCAAGAAATAGGCAATTTTGTTTTATTTATATATAAAAAGTAAAATTAAAAAAAAAAGATTATTTGTTCTACGAGTACGCTAGTTGCACTTTTATGCAATTGCGCAACTTTTTAATTTTTATTTATAATTTTTTAGAAAATCTGGTTATTTCGAGTTCAACAATTTTATATATTTCTTTATTTATTATTTGTAGTTACATGTGCCTATATAACATACCGAGAAATGAAGATTCTCTCATGCGAATGATTTATAGCAAATGCGCCTTGTAAAATATGGTTTAGTATTCCTTCTATAATAAAACAAATACTTCTAAAGTCTCTATCGCAAGAGCACATCGATAATGACAGCCTGCTAATATATAAATATATCGTCCAACCGCATGAACAGACACGTAGTGATTATATACACGTTTAATTACCACTTATAAATCATGGCTGATGGTTCGCCCCGGTAAAATATTGCTATGCCACTCGTGAGGATGATTTTTGGTCCATTCATGAAAGAAGCTGGTTTCAATTTCGATAACAAAAAATATGCGAATAACTTATATTGCTAATTTATTCCATAGGGTATCCTACATAGTTATTAAACATTTATTTAAAAAAATATTATTTAATGATTGATTAGTGGTCAAAGATTAATCCATGAACAACTACGATACAATGTAATATGTCTCACACAGTCTGAACTTAAGAACTGCCCTGCAGTGTTTTCGACTATCAGTCTCAAGGAATGCAAGAGAATTATTAATTTCCTTCAAAGTAACTCTGAATGTAACAATCACCACATCCACCAGAAGGCACAATTAAAGATGTACAATTAAAAATATTTAAAAAGATCTGTATGAGAAAATGTCAAACAGAATACCTCAGAGAAAGAGACAAACGCGTTATACCAATAAATCACGGAGATACAACCCTATTTTAGGAAAGTAGGATATGCAGTGATCTTTGTGGCCCAAGTTTGGCGTTTAAGACGGTAAGACGTTTGACTTCCACCAGAGAATTTCAGATTTAATTTATATTGGTTCTCATAAAAAGATTATCAGTTTGATGAACGAGTTCTTCTGCTAACCATTCTCGCATGTGTTAAATGTGGGATAGTGTTGTTACTATTTTAAGTGCGGGTTTATATATAGAATACGTTCGATGACAAACCGTAAGTCTCGTACCTATTCAAGTGTTTTTTTACTCAAAAGTAAAAAAAAATGTCTTCCGGCCACTCTCTTCAATATGTCACAATTACTAATTCGGATGTGTTAAAGAATTACCACGGGAATGAAAAATTGAGTGGATATCCAATCAATCATATAATAACAGCCTTTATATTATCTTTATATACCATCCCGTCTTTAAGGTTCTAATCTCTAATTTTCAGCTCGAATCATAGAATTGAAAATATTGCTGGACAGAGACAAAAGATTGGAGATAATCGGATCGTATTCGCGCAAGTGAGACATAAACTCTACAAACACTAGTGTTAAGAGGGTTACAGAGGGAGAGGTCGAACTATAGATTGGGGGAGGAAGTTCAGAAGAAGGGGAAGTGAGTGGAGCGGGCAAGGGATTTTTTTACGAGCTAGACGGCGCCCACGGAGTTGCCTTAGACGAGAGGAAAGAGGATGTGTTTATACTGAGGAAAGAGATGAAAGGCGTTAACACTTGCGAAGATGGATAATAATTTCATTAATTATTTATGTTATATTTAAAATACAATTTATTGGAAATGAAAATCGAATTAAAAAGTCAAACCAATCACAAATATTTAAAAAAATACCTTACATCAAAATCGGACTGGAGCCCATTTCAATAAATTTGGGTACTAATGGAAATCGGGCCCTTAACGCTCTGATCGGATGAACGTTCTCTTATAAAGATCCTAGAAGGTACAAATTTAATACAATGTGTAGACTAGTTTCTATTCAGTGTAGCCACTATCCAATCACTTTCTCGCAGGATTTTGCAATACATAACCATTCCATCCAGCTAACGCAGCCTTGCTCTATCAACTTTTTTTCTCTTGAGGTCCTCGATGTGAACTATTTTTTTAGGGTTGCTATCCCCATACGCGGTGCAACCAATGAAGTCTAACTATCGGGATGGTTTCGATTACAGAGACATTAAGTATACCATATACTTGCAGCTCGGCATTATAGCGTCTTCTCCCTGTATTTCTTACCTGACGGATCCGTAGGGAAGTCAATGTCAAATGAGAGAGAATTTTCCTCTCGTAAACATTCAGTGTATTTTTATCATGTATTAGGAGTCATATGTCAGGATTAGTTTGATGAGTATTTCGTGGAGCGTAGACACAATTTGTTTATGTGTTTATATAATGAAATAGTAATACAGTAGACTTTCCGGGTTCCGGATTAACTGGTGTAGGGAAAAAAATCATGTTTTTTTTATATTAAGTACTTATTATTGAAAAAGGTCGATTTTTTAATGACGCTCAATTCGCAATCCGATGAATAAGGCCCTGGATAATCGAGTCTACTATAATTACCTTTTTTCCAACTTATTGGAGGTATTATCATAGGTTTTAGTGTAGTGTTGCAACCTCTTCCAACTAACCAGAAAGATACTGAAGGGAGCTTAATTAAAAACCAGACCGAAACTTTTTAAAAAGGGTACCAGCAGTATATATACCCATGATCCACTGATTGGTACACAGACTTTCTAACTAGGCCATGAAGGCCGTCAAAAAGATAACTGTTTGTTAGTGACGCATGCTCTTAGTAGAATTATAAAAGGAATCTTGAGATCTTTTTACTAGATTGAGAGAATGAGTTATGAAAAATTTATGTAATTACATGTAATTCTAGGGGCTCCGCCCCTGGCCGCTCTGCGCCCCCAACTCATATTGGCGAGGAAGGCCCTCTTTTACATGGTAATATTAACGTATAGTTGTATATGCATCTATAAGTCAAATAGTATAGTATATACAAAAATATCAATTTGTAGATCATTTCAGAATTGTGAATATGATATTTTATCTAAATCAAAATTGTAATAAAACATAAAGGACATTTACTTTGCGATTGAGAATGCCGATTCCAAAATATAAATTAATCGAGAGTGGAGAAGAGATAGGCTGAGACAAAAGTTTTTCTTGGCAGTTTTTAATAAGCCTAAGAGAGCCAACGTACATCAAAAGGAACACTCACAAGAAAAAAAGGATTTTAATATAAACAACAGTGACAAGAGAATTGATATCCTCACGTGGTCACGAATGTGTTTGGCGCCTCCGAAATATTACGAGCCGTTCCACTAGCGCCAGTCCAGTGCGAGTATCTCCGTTCATAATACAATATAATATAACATGAGAACGCATTCCTCAAAGATATTACGGGCAATATCTCATGAATGATTAATCCTCAGCACCCGGCACCCAGGTCTGACACCCGGCTTTCGGCATCTCTCTACTATCCTCTCGCTGTCGCAGGAAGTGGCGGTCATGGCCACTCGTGAAGGGGTCAGACTGCTTAAACTTCCGATTCGATATTACTTACAATATCTTAATTATATCCATATAATATCTAAATGTTATCCATACAATATATAAATTATATTCTTATATATATAATATCTAAATGATATTCTTATATTACACTCGTTAACCTGATACATAAAAATCAATAGAATTTAAATATTTAAAATCACTGTATATCTTGTTAAGAACACTGATACCGCAACATAATTTATTATACACAAATCTAGTTTCAAGTTAACAATTTATCTTCAGGGTCACATTCAATATACTCTGCATGCATTGAACAGACACTCCTTAGGCGTGTGTTCAAATGGCTTTATTATAAGAGGATGTTCAAGTGACTTTCTTTTCAGGGGCATTCTCAACATACCCTATCTTCAGGAGTATGTTCAACAGATTCTGTCATCAGACATGCTCAACAGACTCTGTCTTTAGGAACATGTTCAACAGGCTATCTTCAGGGGCATGTTTAACATAATTTGTCTTCAGTGGTATGCTCAACACACTCTACTTTCAATAATTTGTTCAACAGACTCTTTATTCAGTAGCATGTTCAATAACTACTTGAAGACTGTTATACTAGTATATTAAGCTCGATTGATTTAAAACAGATCTTGTTGAATTTAAAATGCTGTTAAATTTAAAGAATTTACAGAAATGAATTAATTACATAAGTTATGAAAGTTAGATATATGCGGTAGAAAGAAGAACAATGTGTAGACTGTGTGGATAAATAATATGTGCAAGGTTTAGAATGAAAGGAACACTAAAATGATAGAAAGGTTGAATGGTGACAGATTTACATATATGTTATAACCTATACGGGTAGTACGAAATCCATCGCCCTCTGTAACTCAATAGTGAGTATTATATTTGCCGACAGTACAATGCGGTAGCTGATTCAGATGTGGATAAATTTAGTTCAACATTATAAATAATTTAGAAGGATAGTGGTCGAATTGACTCAAGTATGAGTATTTTGTTTTTTTTCTTCCATTTGTACATGATTCGTAACATTGTTAATGACAGCACTGTGCATGAAAAAAACACCGATAATTGGGATTTTAATACATACCTATCTCCTTGTTGGGGTAGACATGAGGACAGATTGTCAGAATTTCCTATCTCCACACACATCCTTCGCCTCTCACACATCCATATACCTTCTCATACAACTTTTACGGTTTCTCTGACTTTCTTGGTTTCCTTCTTTTAGAACATCACTTATTTGAATCCAACCAACTTTCCTTGGTCTTTCTCTTACACACCTTCCACTCACATCTGCAGTATATATCTGTTTTGTTAGTCTTTCTTCATTAATTTGTTCCACATGCCCAAACCATCTCTGCATGCTTTTTTATCTTACTTTTAACACATCAGCTTTAAGTTCACATTCATCTCTTCTCACTTCATTCCGTTTTCTGTCATACATTGTCACTCAATGTATTCTTCTCAATGCACGCATTTCTACAACATTAGTCGGCTCCCATCAATATTTTTCCACGTCCACTTTTGACTCCCATACATCAAAGCTAGCACCAATTACTATTGGGATTTTAATTGTTGGTATTATTTATAAATTACCTGTTTTGTGTGAATATCTTGATTAATTTCCTGTAGGTGATATTTTTATAAAAACAAATAAAAGTAGTTTAGGAGATCTTAGAATAACGTCGCATGACCGAGTGAATCAAAGTTTAACCTGTTCACCGCGTTAAAAATCAAATTCCACGAATCCTGTGCGCGGCACAATTTCAGCGTTTTTTAATTTCTAAGTTTAAACACATATTTTGTTGTAATCAAATATCAGAACCACTAATATTTGATTACAACACCAAGTAAACATGACACTTAAGTAATTTTCTGATAATAAATAATAGTCATTACTCTTAAGGAGACTCATTAAATAAAGGAGATAAACTTAACATTACGTAAAATAAACAAAGGAATGCTACGATCAAATCAATGCTTCATGACACTCACCCAATCAAATGCATATAGCACTAGTAATGTTTATTTACGTAAGAGAGACTTAGTAATGTTTATTTACGTAAGAGAGACTCATCGCTGGACTCGATCCGCGCGACAGGTCGTTAATGCTGGAAATATTGAGAAACGAAAAAAATTCGGCGCTCTGTTTATTTAACAATATCTCATAAACTAATATATTATTTGACAAGGTTTTCAGAGATGTCGCTAGAATAAAGATTAGTTTAAATTTTAGTTCAATTTTTATTCCGGTGTTGTGTCATTTTTTTTAAGTATTTGTGATTTGAAACTTGGATTGTCGTCAGATCACAGGCGTTTGTGCTCCCCGCGGGGAACACGTTAAACAAATGAAAAAAACTTGATAAAATGAGATTATCCATAATGAGATATATGAACGTAACAGAAGCGAACGATGTATGACCAGATGTAATGAAGTGGACATCTGTTCTATTTGCTTACCTTAATAAAGACGTGGCATGATGGTGCTGCTTATTACAATTAACGATGAAACATTACAAAAGCTTAACCTCTTCAGATCTGAAAAGGTTAAGCTTTTACTTACAAAAGCTTAACCTCTCCATTATAATGGATGCATAGTTAATGTGCACTTTGTTAAGCTTTTACTTACAAAAGCTTAACCTCTCCATTATAATGGATGCATAGTTAATGTGCACTTTGTTAAGCTTTTACTTACAAAAGCTTAACCTCTCCATTATAATGGATGCATAGTTAATGTGCACTTTGTGGTATATTTCTGTTCCCAATGACTGTAGTATCGACTTTGTACGTTTTGACGCCATTTATCTGAACTAATACTACATAACGTTGTGTTTAGTATAAATAATACACTTACAAGTGAGAATATTTTTTTTAAACCTTACAATTAATTCAGGTCTAAAGAGGTTGATTCATATTAACGAGTATACTCAAACTACTAAAATATGAACTGGCGACTTTATTATCATTATTTGAATCATCAAAATAACTCAAGAAAGATGTTACCGTTCCACCTTACCCGACCTGATTTATCCAAGAGGATAATACTACGAGCTTTATTCCCCTTCAGTTTACAAGCGCCATTAATCGACCCTGTTTGTTTTTTCGATCGATTTTTGATCGATACAAAATTCCTCACAAATTTCTTATTTATTCACTAACAAGTGTTCCCACGAAATGTATATTCCTCTCGCTTGCACCTCCCAATCAATTACCTACAACCGTGGTAACCATTCATTTAAATATTTTGTCTGGCCAGTATCGTTTAAGATTTATATTATTTTACTAAATTTCCGCACAAAGAAACAAATTTCTGATGACGTTATTGTGTCTCGGTTACTGCGAGGAAGTTGGTTATTTATAATGGAAATTTTAATACTATTGGGGTAACCAAGCAATTTAAGATAATGATAGCTAGTTTATTATATTTTTCAAAATAAGTATCGTCATCATTATCAGCTCAGTGGACTACATATTGGATCCCTTCACCACCTTCATTCTTTCCATGTCTAGGACAAGTTGCTTCCAGTTATTCTCTGCCACCTTTCTAGGAGTCTTTCCTCTCTTCTTTTCCCTGTCATTGGTCCCTACTCCAACACCTTATAGGTCCACATATCATCGGTAAATCTGGCAATGCGCTTTGCTCCGTTCCACCTCCATCATCCAAGTATCTATAAGTACCGTACGTATAAATAATTACCTCACAATAAGTCGCAATGACTTTCGTCTTCCAAAAACCAAAATTAACGAAAGTCAAGATATATCTTAGATATACTCGTATTACGAAATACTCGAACTTTTTAACGAAATACGCAAACGTATTAAATTGTAAAAGCCGGAAATATTCGGACTTTTAAATATGGAAAAGTCGTCTATCTTCCAGCTCAAGCTTAACACCAGATTTTAAAAAATGGTTTCAGTCTGGTTTTCAGTAAAGGCTTATTTAACATCATCATCATCATCATCATTGTCAACCAGGGTCGATCCGCTGCTGGATGAAGGTCTCCCCAAGTTGACTCCAAACAGTTCGGTCCTTTGCTCGCCGATGCCACGTGATGCTGCCATGCTTCCTGATTTCGTCCATCCAGCGTACCTTCGGTCTTCTTCTAGGCCTCTTTATGTCTCTTGGATACCATTGGATTATTTCGGATGTCCATCGGGAGTCTGACATTCTGGCAACATGTCCGGCCCATTGCCACTTCATTCTTTTGCACACCTTTATAACGTCTTCTACCTTTGTTATATTGCGAATCCAGGTGTTTCGTTTACGGTCTCTTTTAGTATATCCTAACATACATCTCTCCATGCCCCTTTGTGCGGTCTGGAGCTTTTGCGTGTTCTTTACTGTGAGCGTCCATGTCTCGCAGTCATACGTAAGTACTGGAAGAATTCACTGGTTGTAGACCCTTCGCTTCAAGGATATTGGGAGATTACTTTTGAAGATGTTGTTCAAACGTCCAAATGAGCTCCACGCCAGTTTTGTCCTTCGTGTTATTTCCTAACATATGTAGTAATATATGGATCCAACGTATGAACCATGATATCAAAGCACCACCAAAAGTAATGAACTTTGAAAACCGGTTACTAAGAAAGATACTTGACCTAAAGCAGACTGTAGGGGAGTGAAAACTGAGATCTAATGAAGACAATCGAAATTGACGAGACAACCGCTAATCGCCAGCGACATGAGGTCGTGAATGTTGGTATGGTAGACCATGTTAGCATATTTCAGTTAACACGGTATGCAAAGACAATTATGCAAGCCCAACAACGTCAAACAAAGTCGTTTCGCTGATCGAGACTTTCAGATAACGTGCAGCAGAATCTTTGGAGACTGGATGGCGACGGCAAGTGACCGATCATCGATAAATTATCCGGGACGCTAAAACTGTACAGGAGTTGTATGGCAATCTGAAAAAGAGGTTGGTATGTATTGAACATATTTCTGGTCGGCTGGAAGAGATTTTCAAATGATAATTCATTGATCTGGCTGTACTGCAAACAACGGAAGTATAATAAAATACTATAAACTGTCGATTATCACGAGTTGTATTAACTGGACATCGAATTAATCAGGCAGTAAATAATTCGATTTTTTTAAATTAAAAATGTTGAACTTTTTTACAGCCCCGATTAATCTGCAACCCCTTTAATGCGACCCCTGATGCTCGAAAGTCTTCTGTAGAATGATACCTTTCCAAAATCGTTAATCATTCGCTTTTCTAATCCAGGTACTAAAGAAAGTGTGGAGTACATAAAAATTGCATCATAAATATTTATAATAATAAACAAATAAAAATATTGACCGTCCCGTGTAAAATTTAAATAAACAACACCGAGCGCTTACCACAAATTACATCCTCGTCTCCTCGTCTCGAGAACCAGTCCATCATGAGTTAATCATCAGCTTGTCCGAACTTATAATCATGGGCAACACATCGCATACTGTAATTTTGTTATAAAACACAAACATTCCTGTGCCAACTTATTAGGTGGTCTATCTAGAATGTGTTTCTATTCCAACCACTCTGTTTTTTTTTTACTCAGCCCACTTGCCCTGAGGCTCGGTTTAAGTTACGGGCGCGAGGAAGCCAAGATTGTTATAATAACAATAATAATAATAAGCCTTTACAATAGTTTGTTGTAAGTTATTCATTCATACTTGTTGCTATACGATATACTCGTTGTTAAGTCTTATTTAGACTCTAGACTTGAATCGCTTTCAAGAAACATACGAGTATCTTACTATCACATATCGGAACATCTATACAAATGTTTTATTTATTCGTTTATTTAACATTTCATTATAATTGATGGACTTATTGCCACTTAGGAATCCTAAACTTAGGATGTGTGTCGAGATAGGAGAGTATGGCGCTGTCTTCCCTGTCTACATCGACAGGGAAATGGTGTGATAGTATGTACGAATATGTATGTAACAATAATTTTCAATAACCACGCTCATACGAGTATACTTCAACATAACATAACATACTATACATACCATATATTATTTTCCTTCTTTACAGATCAAAAAAATATATTTTACCTAAATAAAAACGTCTTCCAAAACCTTTATTTATTTGTTGGACACTTCATTGTAAAATTAATCTGGCGGACTTACCATATTGCCAGGTGACAATTTCTTCCGACCAACTAGACAAAAGTAAATTAAATAAGTAACATGGTCACAAAAAAAATATTTAAATGATTATTAAATTTATCTTTAAGAAATTTATGAACATATACTTACATAATAAAATTAAAAGTGAGATATTATCGAGCAAAGCAAATGAAGGGATGGTGGAGAGGAAAGAAACGTCAGGAAAGAAACACGTTATATTACTGACTAGAAATTAAAAGTTTTTTGTCCCTTGTTAAAGCAAAGGTTCTTTGTAGTTAGATTTTCCTTCGTATGTTCTCAGCGATTTTCTTACCAAATATGTTTTTCTGAATATACACAGATGCGGGGATGCATCTAAATCTAATGTCCGCATCTACTTCTTTCATAACTTTACACTCAACTTATGTGTATATATGTTATTTATTTTATAATATTTCAAATATGTCAATATTAGTGGGTTCGAGACCCGAGTTGAACGCCTTTAAGAAGAGTTAACTCTCTAAACGACACTATATAAATTGTCATTTTATTATTATAGGGAACTAATATATTTTTTCTAGGCTTTGTACTTCAATTTACTTATTAACACTTAATTTTCAAAATATATTCTAAAATTCCAATATGGTCCCAAAGACTCCTGCCTGGACAAACTATAGTATGTATACCGTCAGGCAATCTTACAGTTAAAATATGATACCTCAATCCTTAGTAATATATCAACTAGAACCAATAGATGTATTGTTAAGTTATTATCTGAAACGAAAGATCGTGTCGCGATAGGAAAGTCAGGTGCTCTCTCCTCTCTGCCTATACCGACAAGTTGTTATATATGTATTATATTAAACTATAATACAACAGATTCAGTTTAAACAGACTACAAACATTCGGTTTTTTGGAGCTATAAAGTTTATTTTGTTTATATACAAACATAGGTATTAATAGGTATAATAAAATTCACAAACACTTTAAAAACTATATTCAATAAAACCTAAAGTTAACTTTAAATTCAGAATTGTGCTCGCCTGAGGAAATTACTTTATGGTTCACGGATTATGTTTCATAAAAACCAAAATGTTTATAATTTCATTATAACTCAAGTTCCCACTTTGTAGAAACAAAAAAATATATTTAAAAAGTCTCGTAAAAATGAAATAAAGAAAATGTTACCAAACCACAGGATCGACTTGTACACCACTCGACCACAATGTACTTTAGGTTTAACGGTTTGTTTATTTTGTAAATAATAATGTTTATTTATGTTCATTACTCTGTAAAATCATTGGGAAGCGAGATAAGCTCCCGGTAGTTAGTTATTGTGGTTGGAAGAGATATCCACTTAGTGCAAAACTTAAATACATTCGTACAGATTCACTGTATTCTCACGTGTCGTCAGCTAAAATAACGGATTTTTTTGTGAAGATAATATGTAACAACTGTTCTTTCCACTGTGAACCCAATGTAATAATGATCGGAAAAACTCTTAACTTCAAGTCAGTAATATTAAGAGTTTCTTTCCCGATTTTTCTTTCTTCTCCAGCTAATGAAATAATAAACGGACAATTTATATAGCAGAAGCTTTGCCATTGACTTATGTAATTGAGATCGATTTGCAAAATATGTCCAATCATTTTAACAAATTTCTAACACTTATAAAATAGCTATATAATTTTATCGGATTGAATTTTGAAGTCAATTTATAATACTAAATATGGTTTTACGTAGACTGTCTAAAAGTCCCCTGAGATCAAGTGAATGTCACGAAGGATGCTTAAGGACACAATTGTTTTAAATTCACATCATCGTGACTGCAAATTAGTTTGCCTGGAAGTATTTAATGTAAGTGTTACATTTGAAGTGTAAAGTGGATAATAATTACTTCAGAGAATGAATGAAACTGTACTTAGGAAAGAGTTAGTTTCAACATTTGAAAATCGTTTCAAATTAATCTAACAATACTAGTTATAGCTGATTGTCACTTAATAGTGTAATGAGTATATTTGAACGTAAAGAAAAATAAGTTGCGAAATAGTAACAAAATATTATAGGTATATTATATAATAGTTCTTGTAAATGAATTACTTAAATGAGAAGAAAACCAAAATAGACAGACGAAGGCTAATGAAGACATGAAGGAATGAAGATGACCTCCGTAGCCTAAATGGTAAGATGTCTGTGTGATGTCCAATTTGAGTGCTGCAGGTTCGATTCCCGTTAGAACCCACATTTTAATTCCAGACTGGTTTTTACTTCAAACTTGTTTAAACACCACATTTCTGGTTGATTGGGAGATATTTCTAAGTGGTAATAAATTTGACAGATTGTACTGTGTAGAACAAAAGTGTAATTACAATGCAATTTACAGTACAACCTAGCGGATGTATTGCCACGTGGCAAGCTCTCCAACCAATAAAAAACCAGACTCGAAACATTAAATCTAATATTGTGAATAATACGATATAAGAATTTTTGACAAAAGAAAAGAAAAGTGATGCTAAATATAGTGAATATAGAAAAAGTGCTTAATTTACACGGATAGAAACTCAAAAATGAAGTATCTCGTATTTCTGTAAAATTATATCATGGATGTCGAAAATAATTCATAAAATATAAACGTAAAATTAGGAGAGGAAAATTATATTAAAAAATGTATATATACTATGATACCTTACGACCAATGTGTATATAACGTTTATTTGAGGTTCGGTATATTTGGTTGCCTTGTAAATACGCCCTTATTCATAGAGATATGCAATCACTGAAAGCTTGTCTATCTCTTTATGAACACATCTTTGGTCCATTTTCAAATCAACCATTCATTCAAATAAATTCTAACCCAGATCTGTTCCAGATCATAACCTATATCATTCCAATCTATAATCGAAATTCACACTTTACCTTTTTTTAACATTTACTTGGAGTCTACCGTGTGAATTCGTCTTCAAAAAAACTTTCATTTAAATTGGAGGCGTTGTCCGCAGATCGGGTGGGCGAACCACCCAGCGCGCCCCTGGAGACCAGAAACAGACCTTGACTCCTTTATGTTGGTAAGCATCACCTTTGAAAATTTTCCAGCTTTATTTCTTCAGTCAAGACTGAAACTTGTACAAAAAAACCTTAACCGAAAACCTACTTTTACCTATATATTGTGTTAAATAAACGAAAGAACGTATAAATAATACGCATCTCCAAACCTCATATTTGTGAAGAACATTAAATAGTATTTCATATGTGTTCGTTTTGTGTCTTCGACTACATCATTTTACAATTTGAATTATAATACATTAATTCAATACTTAAATGTTTTTCCCTTACATTTATTCAATAATTTTTATCTCTTCTATAACATTAATTCAACCCTTTTATGATTTCAACTACATTCATTCAACCCTTGTAACATATGTCTTCAATAACATTTATTCAATATTGTTTTCTTTTAAACTACAACTTATCTTATACTAAGCATATTATGACAATGTCATCTGATTTTCTATATACAAATTGTTATCGAATTTACCTTTAAAACTTAACTTACTTGAATCACTTTTTGGTGATTTGAGTAAAAATATGTCGTCTTTAACGAAGTCCTTAAAATATATAATTTAATCATTTAGGAAATTGTCTACCTCAGATAAATTTTATTTCTTTAGTCGTCTAAAATCAATTGACCAAGAAGGATTTCCGTGTACAAAGTGAAATTACATTTAAATAAAGTTTAAGTACTACATACATATACCATCACGCTATTTCCCTATCGGGGTAGGTAAAGTGGATATATCCCTAGACTTTCTATAAGGACACACATACTGAGCCTTTTCTACATCCATACACATTCTCATATAACTTCTACGATTTTTCTGACTTAATACGTTTCCTTCTTTCAAAATATCATTCACTTTATCCAACCAGACTTTCCTTGGTCTATTCTTACACGCCTTGTACTCACATTTGTAATATATATTTGTTTTGTTAGTATTTCTTCCTTCATTCATTCCACATCCCCAAACCATCTCAAAGTACTCTTCTTCAGCTTACTTAACACATCAATCTTAAGTTCACATTCATCCCTTATCATTTCATTCCGTATTCTGTTATAATATATTGTCACCCTATGCATTCTTCTCAATGCACGCATTTCTACAGTATTCATTCGGCTCATATCAGCCTTTCTCCACGTCCATATTTCACTCCCAAACGTCAATGTTGTTAAGAATCCGTATATATAAGAAAAGAAAAATACAAATTAATCGTTTTTACGAAGTGGCTCCAAATTTCTCAACAACTCGCAGGGGGCCTCCCATATTCCAAAAGGCATCAAACTGGCATCCACTGGCGCCACGTCCGACCTCCGAAGCAGTCCTGATCGTGAGACCTCTCTCTCAGGCTGGCTAATTAAATGCGCGTGCTGGACTCAAGATCAGACACCCGTAGCCAGGGCTGAGGTCTTGCAACTCCTGTCAGTCCTGCTGCTTCATGACTCACCATCATATCTGATTATATTTTAATCTATTTTGTATTTGATGGTTTGGCTGTGAACATCCTGAGAGAATATCATTTGATGGTTTGGTTGTGAACATCCTGAGAGAATATCATTTGTTAAATTGTTAATGTGGAGTAGGTTCTCTAAAACCAGTGTTTTTATTTCTTTAACACATAATTGTATAATAATCTGGTGGACTTATTGCCAGGTGGAACACTCATCCAGCCAACCGAACAAAAGTAAATAAAGTAAGTTACATGATCGCAACAATTATTTAAATACGATAGTCAATCCCGTTGTAATCAAATATGATTGTCAACAACTTTGTGGATGAAAAACACCTGTACGTGTATTGTTTTATTGTTTACAAGCTATTGTGCTTCAGCAAGCATGCAGTCTTCATAGACCTAACCCACAGTTACAATGCCAAGGAGATTACACTTACAAAACGATTGGCAGGTTTAATCAGCTGCAGTCTTTTATAAGACAGAGTTTTATATAGTGCAACTTTTGTGTTGTTTAGTAGCGCTATAATAGTTTATGATAAATAGCAGGTATATAAGCTGTATAAAAATATTAATCCAAATGTTAAATGATCTAAGAGTAAAATCAAGCAGGAGGTGAATCCGCCATGAATCGAGTATGGGGCGCCCGCTAGCTCAACGTGAATGCTAATATAATAAATTAAAATATTTTTAATTTATAAAAAAAAATCATCATAAATATAAATATCAACGATAAAAATGATACATCATATACAATATTAAAGGGAAAGGAAGGGATGTTGAATAGGAAAGGAAAATCGGGAATGGAAAGTTACTTTACAGACTTGAAATTTAGTTTTTTTAAACTTGCTTATGACGGATCTAACAGAAGTTGATAACTGGCTGGCATCTATTAACTCAGAATTTTTCATGTTATTTCTGAATAATCTTAAATTTGAACGTTCAAATCAGTATCGCGATAACGAAAATAAAATCATTACTAAAAAAGATGTACATATTGAAAAAATAACGCAAACAAACGCCTACGTATTAATTTTTATTAACACTTCAAACTTCATTCATGTTTCTCAAGCACATATAAAAAAGGTCGAAAAAAAATATAGATTATTGATAAATGTTTCACCGTGGCCCAGCCGCGTGGTATCGGGCTCGCGATCCACTAATAGCAGGTTCCAATCCCGGTCGTGTTTGTTTTAAGATTATCACGTAAATTTCATTCGCCATCGCGCCGTGTCTCTACCTTACTACACATAGCTGCACGGAAGTTCGAGAAACGTATTATTATTATATATTTTCACGGTAATTATTATTTGTTATGTTTATTCACTTAGCGAATGTGGAAAGTCGTTGTTGAAATCGCGTCGTGACTTTGGAATTTCACAAACAATCATTGTTGAATGCCTTTTCGCAACGTGGCTTAGAGAAGAAGTGAACGACTTTTAATGTTGATTTTAAATGCGATATGAAATTAGTTTGAAACTTAAACTCGTGAATCTTGGTATCGAAACGTATGAATGCATATTTTTTTTTATTTGTAAGACCAATTTCGTTAGCTTTTTTCAAACAACTTAAAAAACATTACATCTCTTTTCAATAACGAAATGTATTTCTCAGAAACTTTTTATTATTTTCCATAGTCTTGTATATACACGTTTGTTCTATACAGCACAACTTGATGAGCTAATTGCCATATGGCAATCTCTTCCAACGAACTAGAAGTATGATATAGGGACTCAAGTGAAATCAGGCTAAAATCCTTTTAAAAAATGGATATCAACGAGAATCGAACTTATAATCTAGGTTGGATGAAAGGCGTACCAACTAAGTCACGGAGATGTCATCTTCGTTCTCTTCTCCCAGTTTGTTGTGAGAGAAAATATTTTAATTTGCTATTTTTCAATACTTTAAGTATGTTGAAATATTATCTTTTCGTTTTTGGAAATAACGTTGTAACCTTTCACCTTGCAATTGGTCTTCAAATCTTCGTACTCTTGTCTGACTGGTTGGAAAACATTTCCGAGTGGCAAAAATCTCGTCATTTGTACACTTTGCAATAAATAAATAACTAAGAGTGATTAAACTCCGCAATACAAGATGTATTCTCAAAATATTTGAATAGCTTCAATTTTGTTACATACAAAAATGATATAATATTAAATTGCGATCAGTATAAATGGTACAAAGCCTTTCTTCCAACTCAAATTGCCGGGTCGATTCCTGTTGATATCAAGATTGTTTAAAAATTGTTTCAGTATGGTTTTGTCTAACGGTTTGTTTACCTTTCTGATTAGTTGAAAGATATTACCACGTGGTAATTAACTTGTTAGGTTGTACTACGAGTATACATATATAACGAGAGTGTAATATAAAACAACATTCTTCAATATTCGTCTTTAGTTCGTTGTTTGAAATGGTATTTCTTATGTTTTAAGTAATTTTGAGAACAGATATCCACACATCTATTCATATAGATATATTATAATGCACAATCTTCTATTACTTTTGCTTTTAATTTTTCAAATTTTGTTTAATTTAATCCAACCATATTTTCCTAAGTATATATTTACAATATATACCCTATATTTCAACCCTGTTTACCTTTTTAACAGTTATTTTTATATGAATCCTTTTTGCTTTCTCAAACAAGTTATCTCAACTTTGATTTATTTATTTATCTTACTAACAAGATCAAATAAATTTTGAACAGCATGTTGGTTTTTTAAACTAATAGCTTTTACTACTCGTATGTACTGCTGATGCCGGATTTCTTTTTCATATATTTTAATAATTATGAAAAAAAATACTTAACTTAACACAGCCGGGAGATAGATAATAATGGCTTCGGCCCCAGTAAGCGATCCTTCGGAATTTGAACCTCTGGAGTAGACATGGGACTCGCGGTTCGTCATTGAACGTATTGGCAACACTACCGACGCGTGCGAGTTTTGTTATCAGGTGAATTATTTAACTAGATAGGCATCCTTTTTAACCGATCGAAACCGAAGCCCCCGTGTGGAAATCAAGAATGTTATCCCTAGGCTACGGAGGTTGACATCATCACTCATGAATTCATAATATTTTTTGCTTGATCAATTTCTTTCAATTCTAAAATTAAAAAATAAATTCAGTGTATTACTTTCGTGTTGCCGTATATGGCTAGTGAGGTGCTGGCCCTACATTACCTACTTAGCATTTTCCCCGCCCCCTCCGCCCGTGCCCCCGCCCCTCACCCCCTCCCCACCCACACGCGCGGCCCCCGCCCCAGGCCAGCTCTGGACTGGCGCCTACTCCGCCCCCCACAAGGATAACGGGTGGTCTCAATTAATATACTTTTAAATTATTTTTACAAAAATGTAAAAAACCTCAATTTTTTTTCCGTGTTTGTAGATGTTTCAATGAATAGTCAATATACATTAAGAATTGTAATATCTAAAATTATTTGAGTCATCAATGATATCATGTGTTCCAGAGGTTTTCAGTTCACAGCGCCCTAAGGGTATCAGGATTTTCCACTAACAGTTGCACTTTTGTTGATGCGGTTAGGTTAGGTAGGTTAAAAATCTAATTTCAATGAAAATGTTGGAATATTCAGCGGAGCCCCTGTAAGCCGACCGCGACGCTTTGGGTACCACTGATGTATTCACATTGAGAATCATTGACCTATTAAATTAATTATAACATGTACAACTTATCGCAAATTTCTGTATAACAATAAGCCCACCAGATATGCCATATGTACACATGTACACAAAATTCATTATTTTTAATATTTTAAATATAATATCTCCGTTAGAGCAATATCACGTATCCCGATGTTAGCGAATGATTTAGTAAAAACTTGATATGAACGGTACACACATGCACCTATTAATATAATTTTACTCCCAAAAAGGCCTGTATTTATATTTCAACCTTTTTCTAAGAATATTAAAAGGTCAAAATATTGTTTTTCAAAAACAAATATTTATTAAAAATAAATTTTGTTTCGAGTCACTCGGTACATTATTCGCCTTATTCATTTTTCCTGACACGTCTAAAACAAACAGCCCACCGGTGATTAGGCGGGCCCCGGGCTAATTCTCGGCCAGGATAAATATTTACACGCCGGGACTACACAAAAAAGTTTCAACTTGTTGTTTTTCTTTTACGTTTAAGGCAACAAGCTGAAATTTGCTTTTTTGCAAAGTGATTTATTTTAACTTAAAACTTTTTTACTCGTTGAAACCGAAATGTAATTTTGAAAGCACACTGTCAAGTACATTGGCACCAAGGAAAAATTATATTCTTGTTTCGTCTTTGCAAATTGTTACTAGTTTAATAGATAATTATTTTTGATAGAAATGCATAGTTTTATAAGATGATTTTTGTGGGAATGATATTAAGTTGTAGGCAATTGAACTTAAACAAAATGATGCGAGAAAAAAGTTGTTCTGGTTAAGTTTTTTTTTTCGATTAAGATTGTTGAAGATCTTCGTCATGTTGAAGATCTATAACATAACTAAAATGAATAAAGAAATTTATTTGATAACGTTTAATAAATATGTTAATTTATTGAAAATGTTATGAGGATAGCCTTCATTTTAATACAAATGGTTTAATTTTGTATCGAAATGTTTACTAAAAAAACTTTTCTTGATGATACTCATGCTTTCCTAATAAGTGGATCAGTCATGTCTTTAAAATTTATTAACTGAGATATACAATACACCAATATTTGCAAATTCATTTAACAAGGTCATTCCGTGTACGAGTGGTGATAATCTTAATAGCTCAGTATGTGAATACGGCACCGATTCCCAAGCTTGCAATGATTCTCAAAAATATTAATTCACGATGGCGTAAATAATTGCCCGATACATTTACCGAAAGTTAGTCAATCAACAAGGGGTTCGCTATTTTTTCGGTTTACAATTTGTATATGTAAAAACAGGTGCGTAGATATACTATATTCCTACTCTTAAGGAATACTATAAAAACATGATATTTTTATTGAATATTTATATTTTTTCGAAACGAAACGACATCCGTAGCCTTGTGGCTGAAAGCTTGACTTCCACTCGAAGGTTTCGGGTTTAACTTTTGGTGATGACCAACATATCTCTTTTTTTAATTTAAATATTGTGTTGTACGAGTTTACAATAAAAGTGAAAATAAAACAATGCAAATTGTAAATATGTCAGCAATACTACCGCAGGCCGAAATGTCAGCAATACTACTGCAGGCCGAAATGTCAGCAATACTACTGCTAGCCGAAATGTCAGCAATACTACCACAAGCCGAAATGTCAGCAATACTACCGCAAGCCGAAATGTAATAGAAACCTTATAAAGAAACCCTTAACCAGACTTAGACATTAAAAAAAAAAAATTTACAGAAATTAAAAATCATTTATTGTTTAACATGAATTAAATATGTAAAAAAAAACATTGACAATTTAAAATTACAATATATAACATTTTTAGGGTAAAAAATGATTGATAGAGTCCTGTCACTTTTTAGTGAGATCGTAATTTTGGCAAAATGCGGAACCTTAAAATGTTTAAATTATTAAAATATCCATTATGAGGGTCTCGGAAGAAGGAAAGAATTATTACACGCCTCAAAATGCAGTTAAAAAAGGTCAGAAAGGACCATGGCTTAGAGGTAAAAAATAGCTAATGTTTAACTTACACTTCAGGGGGTATAAGTTTTGACTCTAATATGTTCATATTAAAAATAATATTTTTAATGAATAATTTATTTAAAAATAATACATTTTCTTCTTTACAGAAAATGCTTTTTTACAAGTGGCAATTTATTAATAAACCATACAATTATTTCACAAGCTTAGTTTTTAATGAAAATTAACATTTTCGATCCAGAGAAAAAACTAACTATCGAAAACTTTATTAAATTGTCTCAAAAAATCAAAGGATTGGGATCTTGACAAATTTGAGAATATCGTTAATGACTACCTAAGGCATGATTACTCGTACTATGACAAGTTTTTTCAAATTTCGGCAATTCTAAAAGGCCATGGGAAGGCTGTACCCATCAGATATTGAATCCGAAAGCCCCAAATACGTGATATATACTCGTACGAAAAAAAAATCCAAGAGGAATAAATCATATTTGTGATTGCTTGTTTTCAGATATACCTACCAGCTGAATGATCCTTGGTCACTAGATATTTCAGAATTTGAAATTATTTATGGATGTTACATGAGACTGAATTACCATCAAATTCATTATTTGACTAAATTATATTTTATTTTATAACTAATTCTCAAAAAAGTCAGGTTCCTTTTAACAATTGTACATACTTATAACAACATAAATAACGCAAGGGGTGTAATCAGTTTGAACTCTGGTATCAGAATGTCAGTGTATTCGCTGGTGACGAAAACGCAGAGGCGCGCACACGCTATACTCCGCCGGCGCGCGCATATTGTGTGTACCTCACGGCTTCCATTGAATTCAATGAAACCTGTCGTGTAAGGATATTGTCATTTATCAATTTATTTTCATCAATTAGAAAGGTTGACACATCTTTTTTTTGGATTTAATCCGAAATCATTGCATTTCAAATCCAAAACCTCGGTGTGAAAGACAAGCGTTCTACCAATTAGGAGATGAAGTCGTCAATACTAAAGACAGACGAGACAGATATAATTTATGTTGTTAACAAGATATGGTAATGTCAAATATAACTAGTTGGTTTTGCGGTTAAGAAATAGCGTTCCAATCCAATGGGTTTTAATACAGATCCCACGCAGAGACACTCATCCTTCAATAACACATCACTTATTTTTTCGGAGATTTCATAAAAACAAGGATCAAATTTACCTGTGACTGGTCTGATCACTTTTAATTCGCAAAAGGCAGGTACAGGTTAAAAGTAGTTTTTTATAAGTTTGGAAATATATCGTTTGAGTTCTATGTATTCTTAAATTAATTATTGTATTAAACTTTCGTTGTTTACACTACAATCTGGTGGACTTTATGGTAATCTTTTCCAACCAACCAGAAATATATTAAAGAGGCCTGAAGGGAAAACCAGACTGAAATCCTTTTTGAAATAATCTGGGTTCCAGCGAGATTTGAACCCGCAACCTACGTGCTGGGAGACAGGCGTCTTATCAACTTGGGCATGGGACTCATCTTAGATTAATTTACTATGGTGTTCCAAGTTTGGAACCATTAGAGGTCATAGGGGTAAAAAATAAGACTTTATGTTACTTTAAACCAACTCAATATGACAACAACTCCGTTTCTTACGAGTATATTCTGCATACTGTTTGTTATTCGACAGATCATTCACGTTTAGCATTCCTCGTCGTTGTGAAATCTACGTATTTTAGTTCGTGTCCGATGATTTACTGGTTAATGGAGTTCCAGGTGCATATGCTCTTTAAGTATTCTCTTCAACGCCAATGGAATCGAAGATGACTTTGTATTTATATCTACTCTATGGTAGCAACACCATGACTCCCTTGAATATGTATACTTTTAATTTTATCTCTGAGCGTGACACCCACAGGCCATCGAAGTATTCATATTTCTGCAGTATTCACTCATTTCTTGTAATAATCATATATGGTCCAGTATTCCGAACCGTAGAGAAAAACTGGTCTATGGCGTCATTCACTTGTTTAAGGTATTCATTTGTTTTTTTTTTCTCTTTTTTGCTTTTGCCCCAAAAGCGATAAACTCATTTGCCTTAACATGTTCGGTAGACCTACCCACCCACCAACAATGCAATTTCTGTCGACACGTGAGATTGGCCCAAGTCGTGATCCATTGAAAAATTATGAATTCATTGAACGGACTAAATCAGATTCTACATAATCGTTTTACCTCGTAACTCATGAGTTTGCCATACGCGGTATTATATCAATTGATATATGAGTATCTTAGTGATGAAGAGATTATTTTTAAAGCTAACCTAAAAGGGTTTATATTTTCCAAATTCAACATAAGTGCTAAAATCCAGTCAACATTTTGGCACATTCCAAAATTTACCTCATCCAACTTTTGTTACCAGTTTCTGATGATTTTATATCTACCGACAAGCTAACATTTACAATTTACATCGTTTTAATATAAAACGAAAACTGTTGAGTACAAGACATAATGCTAAAACTCTCTATTTTGTGGATTAAAGAGAACTACGCCACAAGGCAAAACCTGCGATGAAATGGTCTAATTTCTTTATCGAAAATTTCATGTATTTGCCCTTAATTCAAAAACACTCAGTCGAAACATTTATATTCGATATTCACATCCTTACACTTGCTTAAATCCCAGATTATCATACGAGTATACAAATCTCAACAATCATATCAAAATCATGCTCGGCACCCTCTCATTACGCACTCTACATTCGCATAAGTCATCAATCACATGTCTATGTGGAGATCAATTAATTATTATATTTTGAATTCACTTGCATTTTTAAATTTTGTTAAATGTTTTTTTTTCACCATTTGAAATCCAACTAAGTGGAAAATCTCTATTGTCAAACAAAGTGGATAAAATCTATACACGCACAGTCCGTATTTTTTATATCTTACACTGACTTCGAAGTTGCAAATTATTTTCAGCCAAACTTTAAAAGAACGTCTACATGATAAACTTAGAATAAGTTACATACCTGTTTCGCTCTATCAAAACATTTGCAAATTTAACTTAATCCCTAAATTCGAAAATCGTTTTAGTATATAAGCTTGAAAAATATGACTAAGTAATGTTTGAAAATGGTTTCAAATAATAAAACAGACCTGTTACGAATTCTTAGCAATTCTTTTAACAAACCATATCCATCTACCCTTGGATGATTTCTGTCGTGACATTACAACCAAATATGTTACTTTAAGAGCCAATATAATAAATTAAATTTAAAATAAAACAATTTAAAAATTAAACTTAAAACATTTTTAACTATCGATAACAAAGCACAATCGCAACATTCAGTGGACAAAGCAAAGATGTGGCATTTAGTAAATTAAATTTGTCACGTAAAGGACAACCGAAAAATATATCATACGTAGTCTCATCACCCAGACCACACTCGTAGCCGGGATCCTCAAACAGAGTCACCACACAGTGACCCGTCCACAAGTCATTGAAGCTCCCATCTTGTTCGTTCTATGTTAAACCACTTTGAAGATTTTTTTTACAATTTAATTATTTTAGTTCAAATAAATATATTTGATTTGACAGCATAATCGAAACATCTACTTGAAAGTTGATATTTAAAGATTCAACTTATTTCATATATATTTTTCCATTCTCGGTGTGTTCGTACATACTGGTAAAAATTGTGAAACGTAATTTTAGATAAATCAGATTTCTTGAAGTCTAAAAATATTTTTTATCTTTCCCTTTAAAAAAAACAATGATAGAATCTGGAACATCTTGTTAACATACGAAAATAGCCTGGTTGCGTGTAACTCGAGTTCCGTATACAGCATTAAAAAGTTATCAATGAAACGCTAAAAAATAATAAATAATCGTTATCCGAAGAACCTCGACTCCGCCCCGCATATCGCGCGTGTGGCAAAATTATTATAGGTAATCGTTTTATATGTTTATTGACCACTTCCATAGAACCTGCTTGTGTTTGTTCTTGTAACGAGCCAGCTAGAAAAAAAATATAAATAAAAAAAAAACAAAGAACACAAAATGCTATCATAGAGGCGCAAAAATAACCGTCTCGAATGGCACCAACTTTTTTTAATAAAGCTAATATTTCAAAAGTTGAAAGCCTGCAATCATTTTGGTTGGGTATTTTCGTACGCCCAGTTTTTTGGATTAACACTCATTCGCAAGACGGACGAACATATTTTTTTTGTTATTTATTGGAATTTTGTTAATAGGTCAGAGAATCGTGATTACATTTTAATTAATTTTGATTATTCTGGAAGTAAAAACATTATTTCTGAAGTAATAATAAATTTTTCTCAAATTCACATAGTTTTTCCTAGTTTTATTTTATGAAATGAATATTTAAATTACAAAAAAGCATTTTTAGAAGACACTTAAATTTCTTCATATTTTAAGTGACAGATATTTTTTTATATTAATAAGAAGTATATGAACTTTTTTATATTTAAATAGTTTTATCAATTTAATGTATTTTCACGATATGTAAAAACAGTAATGAAAAAAATACATTGACATCTTAAGACCTGAATATTTTTTTAGGTTTCAAAAACATATTCAAAAACGTATATTATTTACACTAAATACAAAAAATCATTCAAAGTCGAAAAAATAGTAACCTACACTTCATTTGTTGTCATTGGGAACATAAATATGCCACAAAGTTGTTTACTGACGCCAGGTCTTAAGTGTATCATGATTTGAGCGATGCAAAACATATTTTTAATACTTCCCCATTTTTTATTTTTAACATTATTTCTGCTGTCATAATATTGTATTGTATTGTACTTTCGTCGTTAGAGTATACAGTAAGACCTAGCAAGTTTACTCTTCCAAGTAACCAAAAAGATGTTTACGAGACTTTAAGTGTAAATAAGACTGAAATATTTTTTATTAATTTGATACCAACGCGAATCGAACCCGTAACTTCTGGGTTTAGAAACATATATTCTTATCAACTATGCTACGGAGACCGTAACGTGATAGAAAAATTATGAAAAATGAAACGTTTTTTAATGACAATGCAAATTAATTATCCATGACGAAATTTAGAAATGAAGGTTCACAAATGAATTGCCAAGTTACGTATTTTTCTTAAATCATGTTACGAAATTACGGCATTTAGAAAATACGAGTATTTTTAATCAGCTAAATGAAACTAAATATATTTTTGAACTGCTCTATTATAATCCATCCTTGATCAGTAAACATTGTTATTTACATTTTCCATATTAATATTCATTGAATTTTCATTTCAAACATAAAATATTTACAATAAATCTACAATACACAAAGCTTATGTACAATAAAAAAATAAGGGTTATTTTCTTTAAAAACAAACAATCGAGTATACTCGCTCACTGATGAGAGAATGAGGCGTCACCTCAAGACTCCTCAGACAGCTGTTAATGATTATTATTTATGATTGTATTTTTATTTTTTATGTATTATATTTTACAACCCTCGTTGGCCCGTTTTATTATCCACCCTGGCCGTATAATATTCTGGCATATACCGTGTGTTTGTTTTGAGTGTGGACTCCTTGATGAGTTTAAAAAAATGTAATCTACACCTACACGTACCTGTAGACCAACTGTTTTAACAGTTGATACAGTTTTGGGGAAATAACAAATATTGTTATTTTCTTCTATTTAATACGATTTATTATTTAGTTCCATACATTCCCATCTTTTTCTTGAGATTTATCATTGTTTCATTACCTTCCGTGGCTTAGTTGGAATTAAGTATATCTTTTGACTGGAGATGGCAGTTTGATTCCCTTTGAAACTCAGTTTCTTTTAAAAAGGGTTCTAGTCTGGTTTTCCCTTTATATAAGGCATCTTTATGGATTATTGGAAGAGATTACCATATGACAACATATTATCTAGATTGTAGATTATACTATATACAATCAAAGTGGAATGTAATATACAATAATATAAAAATATATCTGTTAATGATGTTATTCAAATGTCACTTTTATATACTTCCCTATTTTTTATGACATAAATTGGAAGATTTTTTTTCATTGCTACGACAATAAATTGTAGCCGTATTTACAATAAAATTTTAAAATAAATAAAACCATATGAAGTTTTACCGAGTTGTACAAACCTGAATTTATTCATAATTGTATTAGTTTCGTTCTATAAAAAATGTCTCACGGTTTTTCGTTTATGGCATGTGGGGATCACCAACTTCAGACCAAAGAGAAATGTGTTAAACAAGCTTTAAGCAAAAACCAAAGAAGAACCTTATAAATTCTGGATCCCATTCCGAATAACATATATCTAGAGAAAATTAGAAATAATCCCAACTCCTTCATTACAACCAAAAATATCTTAAACATTAATCAATATTACAAATATATTTTAAGGCGTTTGAGGGATGCTCCAATGTAAGTGGACATAAACACGATGAGACAATATGTCATATCTATAAAGATACAATAGAAGATAAAGTAAATACAATAATGCGATGCGAGTAGATATACTCGTAAATATAAAGATAAAATATCAGTGGATATAAATATAAACATATAATATTATATAAGCTGACATTAACAGAATAATATCATTTAAATTGACATACACAAAATTGTATAATGTCAACTGGCATAAACAGAATGACACAATTTAAATGGATATAATACAATGTCACAATATAAACTGCATAAACACAGTTATACAATTTCAATGGATATAAATACTATTTTATAATATAAGCTGATTTAAACAGAATTATATAACTTAAATGACTACTCGCATACCTATAGAAAATTTTATAATATAAGCAGACATAAACATAATGATACAATTTAAATGGATATATCCGGACAACTATAAAATATAAGCTAATATAAACAGAATGATACTATTTGAATGGATATAAACATAATTATATACTATTAGCTGACAAATATAATGATACAATTTAAATCGATCTACATATATAATACATATCTAGAAAATTGTGTAATGTAAGTTGACACAGAATTATATTACTTGAATGGATATGTACACAATTATAGAATGTAAACGGACATAAACACAATGATACAGTATAAGTGGATATAAACACATCTAGTTAGATACGAGTAGATAGGCAGTCGGTGGAGTGGATATACGAGTAGTGCGGACGTATGGACGGACGGACCTGTTCAGGGTGGCTCGGGGGCAACTCGGGCCCGGGCAGGTGTCGGCCAATTATGTCTTATTTGAGCTAACGATATTATGCCGGACCGAATTCGTTCCGAGAAACAGCGTTATATTTACAATTTATAACAGTCCATTGTTTGTTTAAGTTTGTTACGTGTGAACTGGCCAATTATCGCAAAGAGGGAACTTGAGTGGTGACAATTTAATAAAATATTGACACTTTATGCTTCCGATAAGGGGACTTAAGTGAGAATGAATATTCTGTAGAGAAAAAGTCAAATTTTACAAACACTAATTTCTTAATATAATTTTTTTTAAATATAGGTGCATATTTCGATATCTTTGAAGAATTGATAGATGTTTATTTTTGTGGAAACAGGTTTTTGATTGATTATTTGTATCACAATTACTACTGTTTCAATGAAAACTTGGTTTATAGATAATCTAAATTAATAAAATTTCAGCATTGCAATCGAAATATTTTCTTATTACAACACATCGTAATATTAATTAGGCTATGAAGATTAATTTTATATTTGTTGAGCCATTTCGCAGGGACACCCACCGCTGAGAGTTGTAAAGTTGCACGTTTAAATGTGAATTTCGCAAGTGAATGTCAGCTGTCTCAGAACAGACAATCAGTCTAGTGAGTTGGTTGATATAGACCGTTTATCTTATGTTGAGAAAAATTATGTAAAGATTATAAAAAATATGAATACCAACGTTTGTATCAACACCTTGCACTCTATTGTAAAGTATACAATTAAATCACGAATTCATTTATATGAAAATTGACGAAAAAACACATCACTAAAAATCAGATTGATAAAAAAAGTTCAAGAGATAATATTTTTTACTATTGTATTTTGATTTGGTTGGTCAAAAAACTATATCTATCAAGTTTTAAAACTTTCAAAATGCACCATTTCAAAATTTCATTTTAGATGTTCTCGACAGGTTTCTAGTACAAATTGGTATGTAAAAAATATCGGAAAATGACATTTTTTGGCATTAATAATCAAATGGCTTATGCGCACGTCTGATATAAAAAAATATTTTAACTGGAAATACTATTTCAACTTTAAAATTAAAATTGACACAAATTATTATCTTGACTGGATGGAATACCTAACTAATAATAGTCTCAAAAACAGTGAAATACTTATTTCTAATTTGTGTCAGAAACTCAACAATGTAACACGATCGGAATGTAACCGTTAAATTACTGGATTATATAATGAACTTTAAAATTTAAAAAAAAAACAGAAAATACTTTATGTTATATAACACATTTATTAGGAATCCTGAATTTTTTTATAAATAATACATAAAATATTTGTTCTAGTAATCACGGATTATTATCTCATTTTTTTTCAGCATCGTTACGTATAGCAGATACGGTGAGAGTAATTTTTTATCCAACAAATTTATACAGCCTCTAATGGCTCCCCGAGTTGTTGGGTGTGATAATACCTTTAGGATATAAACATAGAGATGCTAGATTTAATTACGTCTTACGGTTTTTGTTTATATTTTAAACATAGGTGGGATTCTGTCACACACTTTGAAAAGGGTAAAAATTTTCACTTCATATCAAAGTGTCTTAATTTTGGATGAAAATCGTAAGAAAAATAATGGTTGATTTAGATGTAGCATTATTTAGAGCATAACGTCACCTCAATTGTGCTTAAAATAAACAACCTAAAACACCTCTTATGATCACAATGAACTTTATCTGATCATCAAGTATAATACTCGAAGATCGTAACATCAATAAAGTAAACAAGTGAACAAATTTAATTTATTGCCTTATGGCAGTCTCGTCCAATCAACTAGATAAAAGTTACGCAGATTAGTGTCAATTGCTCGGTGAAAGCTTACATTATTTTTAAAAAGGAAAAAAAAAACCTTAAACGTTATTCAAGTACATTTATTTTTTATAAAGTATTAGTAATTGACTATATTGGTAAATGTATGTTTTCCAACAGCAGGTTTAAGGTTCACTTTCCAACAGGAATGAAATAAAATATTATAGTACATTCTACAAACACGGTTTAGACTTATAACCATTCTGACTGATAAAAAACTGAATATTATGTTGATGTAACAAATCAATTTATAACTTTTCTCATTTTTTATTTTTTTTGTATTATACTTTCATTGTATGCAGTACAACCTGCCGGATTTATTGACATGTTGCAAATTCTTCCAGCCAATCAGAAATATTTTAACCCTTTATGTGCAGAATGAAATTTTATAAAAAGTCACAAAATGAGCCAATTATCCATTAAAAATAAAGTTAAAGATATAATTGCGATTTTTATATGTATATATAGTCACTATCTGTTGTATTTATATTCACTTTCAGAATTAAATGAAAAAATCTATTATTAATTTTAAAAGGAAATAAAGAGAAAAAAAGGGGGGAATTTTTTTTGAGAATCATTTGTTTAAAATTAGTAATAATAAAGAGCATACAACTTTAAAAAAAAACACAATTTTCCGAGTTTTATCTGAAAATAAAATAAAAATATAATATTAAAAATAATTTTTCCAATTTTTTTTATAAATTATGAATTACCATTGCCTCTACGTAAAATCTTGAGTCAAACATTGACAATATTTTTTATATTTCAATAAACAAATCTCAAGGGCGAGACTAATTTTCGGTGACAAATTCTTGACAAAATTTGAAACACGTGTAGAAAAACCATGTGAGCATTTTGTCTGGAGTTGGGAGAAATGTCTACTCAATAGTTTTCGGATATAGCTGCACCTCACACTCAATACCTGCGTTTTTTACACAGCGTGGGATAAATCCGAACTTCGCACTTGAGACGTACACGGGGATTCGGATTTATCCGCACATCGCATCTGAAGGGTTAAAGAGGCTCTAAGTAAAAATTAAACTGGAATCCTTAAAAAAATTGGATTCCAGTGGGAATCAAACTCGTAATTCCCGGACTGGAAGACAGGCACGTTAATAACTAGGCCACTGAGGTTATTATATTGATGTTATTGGTTCAAAACAATAGATATATTTCGATCCTCAAAAAGATAAACACAACGTGTTTTGTAGGTTACAACTCAATAAAGTAAAACATTTACCAAAAAAAAATCAAATCATAAAATTAAATTGAAATTTCGCAACTTAATCCAACACTACCAATTATTATTTTAGCAACTTTAACCTTAGGTGTATACTAACGTATATTTCATGCTACATTTAAAAAATTCTTATTGATTTTTAAACGGATTTCATCTGAAGTCGTGTCTTATTGGCTGGGGCCAATATATTTGGATTGAGAGATGAAATGTCCATTGATAGGAACGTGGCAATTTGTGCAGAGATCGAAGCCGAGATTGGGCGCGTAATAACATGTTTGTTTTGAGGGCGTCATAATGCAAAACTGCTGAAGTGATTGATCGCTTCTTCGAGAACACCATTCTTTACTGAACAAAGTGGGACTTTTTTTTATAAATACATGTGTACCTCGCTTTACGCCAGAACACCGTAAAGCGAGGTACACATATGACTAAATTAATTCGTAATTATAATTTTCGAAGCTTCTTGTTGACGCGCACTTACTTACCCTTTTAGTTATACAAGTATGTATATGTTAATGTTTTTTTAGTCTTTAATTTTCTCTTTCTATGGCACTTTTCTTTCACTAGCGTTTCAGTTTTCATTGCACGGAGCGTTGAGGCGTCAATATAAGACAAATTTCTTGACCAACCTTTCGACACTGCATACTCGAGTGTTCAATAGCACTGTAAAAAACCAAAATTTTTTCTTGAAATAATATATGCGCACAAAATGTATAAATCCCCATATTATTTTTGAATTCCTTGTATATTTTCAATTTATGTACACAGAATATGATATTATTACTAAAACTCGTAGATATAAATACAAGGTTAGTCTACGACGCCTGTCTTCCGACTCGGGGGTTGCGGGCTCGATTACTGTTGGAGCTCAGATTCTAGTCTAGTTTTCATTTAAGACATATGTAACATATTGCTGGATGGTTGACAGAATTGCCACATAGCAAGAAGCCCGCCAGGTTCTTTGATATGTAACACAGTACGAAAAAATTGCAGAACACGTGCTAATTTTAATTCATTCATTTCATCAACGGCAGCAAACGACCTCACGAACGTATTCATTTTTTTCACAGAATCAATCAATGATATTAAAAGTATCAAAAATATAGATTGTATGGAATATATTGTAATATCACGTCTAAATATCAATTTCTTATTTCATACAAAAAAAATTGCAGTCGAGTTCACTGTAGTGACTTGTATCATCACATTGTGACATGCTGGCTCCAAATTTTTATATGTATCATTTAGCACATATCTGGTTGGTTGGAAGAGATTACCGCGTAGCAATAAGTACACCAGATTGTAATTTGTTTTATCAAACATTGTTTATTCCACTTTTTGTATCGGTATAACCCTACCAGTTTCAAGGCTTTCACATCATCATCAAGGGAGCACAAACAAGACGTATTGTGCTCTCCTGATGATGACGTGAAAGCCTTGAAACCGGTAGGGGTACACCGTCACAAAAAATGGAATAAAAAGTGTTTGATAAAAAAATTACAATGTCTTCAAACCTCCACAATGGTAATGTCTTAACTATAAATAATATAGTAGATACACCAGATTGTTTTTACAATGGAGTATTAAATAAATAAATATATGCAACAGTAAATCGATATGATTTGACTCGGTGTGTACTTTGGTATTGTGATTTTAAACCTTTTTTAAATATTAGTTAAATCTAGTGTAATTCGAATATGTTTGCTTTATTTGACTTGCTTCAAAAGCTGCAGAAGCATGCCGTATGATATATATATGGTATTTGCAGATGTGATAAAATAAAATATCGCACTGAAGTGGTTTATATTTCCTTCTGGTGATGAACCACTTGAAGATTCACCCCAAATTGAACGACCTTGCGTTATTGATAACGATAATACGTTATCTTATTTTACAAATTACACTTAACAAAGGAGTTTAATTTTCACCTTCCGACATCTACCAAGAGTCACCGAGCTCAACAGACGCGCTCTCCCTCGATC
This sequence comes from Odontocerum albicorne, assembly GCA_949825065.1. Lineage (NCBI taxonomy): Eukaryota > Metazoa > Arthropoda > Insecta > Trichoptera > Odontoceridae > Odontocerum > Odontocerum albicorne. The sequence continues at coordinate 17,917,550 of OX463858.1, forward strand.
GGATCGGAACCGGAGCAGCTCAAAGCGCCGAGTGTTTGCCGCGGATATTATTTGTATTTGCTCCCTATATTTGCTCCCGTTAAAAGCCATTTAACACCACCTCTCACGGAGCGAAAATCAAGATGGTTCATCTAATTTTCCAAGGTGGTAATCTGAACTCAATTCAGTTAAAGAATATATTCATAAAAACATATAATCACGCCGTGAACCTGCGGGGTAGGCAAAGAGAAGATATATCCACAATTTTCTAACTAAGCACACAATTTATGACAACCTTAGTAGCCAAATTAATAAAACGCTTGTGTCGGAGATTGCGGGTTCAAATTCCCGTTAGAACCCAGGAATCTTTTGGTTGGTTGGAAGAGATGGCCACGTGGTAATAAGCCCACCTGATTGTACTGTTTACAACGAAAGTGTAATAAAATGCAACTTTTGCCTCCACATTCGCACAACATGCACTCTCTACAGATATTTATACTTCTTACTTTAATTTCTTTTAAATTCTGATCCATTTGATCCAACCATGTTTTCCTTGGTCTGCCTCTTACGCGCCATCTTTGCTCCCTTGACTTATATAATTGCTTAGACTTCCTTTCGTCATTCATTCAACAAGACTAAACCATTTTAAAGCACCTCTCTTCATCTTACTTAAATTCACATTCACTTTTGATATCTTTGATTCACCCTCTCTCATACATTGAAACTCCACAAATCTTCTTGAGTGCAAGCATCTTCACAGCATTAATCTTTATTTTATCATTCTTCCGCCATGTCCAAGTATCGCTTCCATACGTCCAGATGGGCACCAACACACTTTTATGTATTATGACTCATACTAACAACGAAAAATTGTGCTTCGTTTGAATACAAAAAAAAAACAATACGAGGCTGCCTTTTTATGATTTCTCAATAAATAAATATTAAGTTTACTAATAACAACATAGTATATAAATCCCTAAGGTTCAAAAGTTTCTAGCCTGAACAAGTGAGAGCGTGTATGAACAGATACGGCCACGCAGAGTCTAACATCGCCTGACCATGCCCATCGCATGGTCAGGCGATGTTAGACTCAAAATATGATACCTCTACTCTCAGTAGCAAGTTCAACAGCACGGCGTAAAAGTGTGAATATATATTTTTTAGGACACTCTATATTTATTTTGTATTATTTTTAGGACACCGTATATTTATTTTGTTATATTTTTAATAGTCGGTTTGAAACCCGAGTAAGAGTGCCCTTGAAACTTATTTGCTCTCTACATAGTGCTTTGTAAATAGTTTTATTATTATTATTGTTATAAAGTATGAGAAAAAGAAGAGCATGTATGATGAGATCTATAAATGTGATCAATGTAAGAGATGTGTGCATGTATAGAAAGATTTCACTCCTATACATTATAATGAATAATTACATTTACTTATCCGTGTGTATAGGATGCATTCCATAGATGCATTGATCGTTTGATTCATGCTATGGATTTGCGCTTCTTACTATATTTCAATCAGTCTGGACTCCTCCTCGAAGTAAATACAATGGGTTGCCTCTCCTCACGCCGAACTGTAAACAGACTCATAAATTGTCAACACGGACTCACCAATAGCAAACATACTCACCTAAACGGATTTCACAGTCACTGTTTGGCCACGTATCGGATTGTATGTTGTGTTTGCTTTGTGTTTTTTGTTGAGGACAGCTGAGACACGGAAGTGAAAGGTGTGTTCCCATAGATGTGGACTTAGGAAGTGACCATCGAGATAATTATTGTTGTAGAATACCGACTGTTCTTTATTTTATGAGATATTTCTGGCGACATCCGTTGCCTAGTTGGTAAGACATTTGTCTTCGATTCGGGAGTGCTGAGTCCGATTGTCGGCGACCGTGGTCTAACGGTTAGCATTCCCGCCAGACAAGTGGACGCCCCAGATTCGATTCCTAGCGTATTCATTTCAAGACTGGTTGTACTTTTAGATTATCTTACACATAAACTTATGTTTTTCTGTAGCTTATATCGTAAATTCTTTCAGTGGTATTTAAGAACACAAAATAGCACTTTATAAAACTGTCGAACGAAAGTTTACAGCAGATTAAACCTGCCGATTGTCTTGGAAGTTATATCCTTGCCACCGAAACTTTGGGTTAATATATCAATAATCTGTAATTACTGAAGTGCTACAGCATGCACACTATAAACTAATACATGGACAGAAATCTTCCACTCACAAAATGGCTGACAATCATACTCGATCACGGGTGATAGATAGCCTATCGATCGACATCGTTGAGTCTTTTTTAGTAACACTAGTACTGTGAATGATGTTAATTTTCCACGTGTGGTAGTATTTTCAACACGCGCGGTGACGAACTGCATATAATATGCATACTTCAGTGATTCTAAACTCAAAGACTCAAGTAATGGTGCTGAAAACAATGATTTTTCCGTCCACGCTCTTCTAAAGTGAGCCTTGTTAACTCAAACATCAAGATTTCAATACAACTCAAGAATCTACGAATTGTTGAAAATTTATGAACTTTTCGTTTAACTCATAACCCATAACAAATGCATTCTTACATATTATATGATGACAGTTCATTTATACCTGATAATATATACTCGTATATCTTAAAAATCGTCCAACAAGTGTAAAAATCTGATTTGAACTTATTTAAAACTTAAATAAAATACAGACATTTATGTGACAACCAATACAGCGGTGTTCTTTGATTTTTTTAATAGATCCAACTCCATTTTCTTCGGTGACATTTACGATCGGATTTTTTTCGCCTCATCCCATACCGGAAATTGCGCACCGAACATAATCACCAATGATATTAAACTCCAGTTAATAACTATTCGCTTTGTCAGCACCTCTCGAAGGTGACACCACCTTTATAAATAATGACTTTTCCTTTAATCTTAGTTTAAATATGTAAAAAAAAACGACCACAAATATTCATTTCCTCATTCATACCTTCATTGAATTCGATTCAGTATGTATATATTTTTTTATTTAAACCACACAGCACATATGTACTCGTAGATACAAGTATGGCGTTGAGTAGTTGGTAAAAATGACAGATCTCAATACTGTTCTATTCATATACATTTATCTAGATTTATTCTTATTCTTATTGTACAGTTTTCATTTATGAATGTACTTTTTTTATTTATGAAAGCAAATTCCCTTAATTTTGAATTGGATTAACTACACCATGTTTTGGATTCCACCCATTGGTTGATGGGCTTCTCCTCGAGGGCATCATACGAAAGAAGAAAAGGTTATCGTTAAGGTAGATTGGGAGATCAGACTGATGTTTCTAGACCGTCTTTTATAATGGAGAGTCTTATACGAGTATCATAGAATATACTCGACATGAAGAGCAGACTGGTAGCATAGAAGCCTTCTGTTGGCTTCTGAAGGTATGTTCCACTTATTGAATATGTAGCAGAGGCACCCTCAAAGAGAATTTTGATTGCTAAACTAATTATAAAAGTAAAATTATGGAACAAACTCTCTTAAAGAACGCTTGAATTCGGGATTCGAACTCACTTTTATTGAGAGAAATAAAATATTAAAAATATTAGTGTACAGTAAGAAAGGTGGTGGCTGTGCCCATTAGATCAGGGACTTCCCCGCACCATTTCCACGACTATAAAATAAATAGTTTATAATAAAAGTTAGTTGCGCCAGCGGTTTTAAAATATATTTCTAAAGGAAACAGGAGATTTTTGTTTTATTGCACCTTCTAATGTAAAACAAATATTTGTAACAATGAGACTCTTTGACAGGGGGAGAGCGAGGAATGAGGAACTTTTGGAGGTCTCCACATAGGTATGTGATTGAATGACTGATGCAAATGTAGTGTGTGATGAGGAGTTTTTAAACATGAATTTGATGCTGTTTTTTTTTCTATTTAGATGCAGTTGTAAATATGTAGCTTAGGATTTTAGTATGTATAAGGAAGTGAATCCAGAATTTCGATATTTCAGTTGAGTATTAAGTAATTATGAAATTTTTGATAAAGGAATAAGACCACTTCGTCACAGATCTTGCCTAGTGAAGTTTTCTATATCCACAGAAATGTGTTTTTTTGCTTTGTTATCTACTTGGGCACCCTAAAAGTCAAACGATGTAAATTTAAAATGCAATAAATTAGTAAATATTAATGTTACAATGAGGACTTTCGTCAACTGAATTTTATAAACGAAAATAAACTTACACTGCAAAAGGAGTTGAGGATTTTGGAAAACTCAGATTGTAAAAGTTCTCACGACTTGAAGAGACCAAAAATCGATTTACATTTAATTTTAATGGTTCCACATTTATTATACTCGTAGATAGGATGTTTGCATTTTCACCATCCCAGATTTCATATCTCCAACAGTTGTCACCAGATAGGTAGATGGTTATTGATTCAAAGCCACTAAAGTAATCGTCGCCTCTCTGTTTATCCATCATGTTTGCCAACATCAACTAGCCTTTGTCGGCAGCCATTCCCCTGTTTGTCCACTTTCAGACCACTGCTTGCCTTTATTGTTTCATATGAGCCGCTGTTGTCTTGTTTTGTCTCCTGTTCTTCTGTTTGGTTCGGTTTCGCCTTACACGCATCGTCGCTTATGTTATGTCTTGCTTCCATGGTATCTTTGGTTGAAGTACCTTCTTCTTTTTCTTCTTTTGGTGCAATATATTCAAGCCTATGGAAAATATATTTCTAATTATTTAAAAACACATCTCATAACGTTCCATGTTTGCTATGCATTTAAGTATTTTATAACAAGAAAATGTATATGGCACCTTTATTATAAATTATGTAAGGTTTAAAAACTAGGGTCTATTGAATTGGTGAAATAGAGTTGTATTTTTTAAGTTGTTTAAAAGAAACACAGAATGGATGAGATGAGATGAGAAACGACTCGTGGTCTATTTAAATAATGTCATAGTTACATTTTTTGTTTCCACTACATTAGGATGGGTGTATTGCCGTATAGCAATATCTTCTAACCAATCAAAATTACGATAAAAAGGCCTTAAATGTACACCGAAATGAAATCATTTAAAAAAAATCTGCAAACACTGGGATTGAAGTAAATCATCTCATGATCTAGCCACGGATACTACACCTTCAAAATAACTAGATACAAATCTAATTTTATACGAGATGGTGATTTTAAGACCGATTACGAATTAAACATGATTTCTTAATAAAATATTTTGCTTGTTTCTGGGAATATATTTTAGTTTATTTATATATGACAAGATTTTTATAAATACACAATATGTGAAAAACAACAGGTAATTTAATGTGGACGTTCCATTTTTATGGATCTGGGTTTGTTACCTTTCATTTGTTGTGTTTCCAGTAAACCAAGCTATCACCTGTATCTTACTGAGGACAGATATATTGTATGAAATTTACAAAACAAATACTAATGTAACTCCTTTATTTGTTTTACTAAGTATGGGTAAACATATTTTTTTGTCCGATATAAGTAATTTATTTTTATCATTAGGATAGTACTTATTTTTGGTACTGTATTTTTTTAATTAGTTTTTGTACTATTTAAAAATTATCAAAATATAGATTTGGATGTTATGCACCTAAAAATAAATAAAAATGGTAATAATTTATAGACATTAATAAAGTATGTAATTATAGAACCATTAAGCAAGCTTAATAATCAGTAAAATGGCACCATTTTTAACTTACATAATGAGAAATCTTGTGATAAATCAAAATAAATTAATAATTTTAATAAGATAAAACGTACATAAAAATAAACTTAAAAAAAATCTAAAAATATCCATCTTCAAAACATGCTAAGCTTTTTAAATATTTCATAACAATTTCTTTTAAATGTTAGCGGAAAATAGTAGACTTTTTTATGCATCATAAAATTAAATAATTTACATGAATTAATGTAACAATTCTTAATCGTTACTGATGCTATGCAAACTATTATTATGTTTGCATAAATTTGCTGGTATTTTTTTAAGTGATTCAACGAATCGTTTAAATATTTCAACATGAACTTTTTATCCAAGCCCCAACATTGTATCGCATTGACGATTCACTTCATTGCATTGCATTGCAACAGGTAGTCTCTACAAAGTATATTTCTGTTAGGTGTTACGAGAATTGTATAAATACTCGAATACTTTGTTGCTGTAATTAAAACAGACGTATTGGCACGTACCTTTCTGCAAAGAAACACGGCTCATGATGTGGGAACGAATCTTTTAATCTACAATTTAAAACATTTTTAAATACAGTTTCACCAAATTACAGTCGTATTAGGTGTATCTCAGAAAATGGGGGAATTATATTGGTAAAACAAATATGGATTAATACATATTAATTGTTTTTGTTTAATTTACATTTCAAAACTATGTTTTCAAAACTACGTCAAAAATTTCGTTTAAATTATTTTTGAAATATTTTTAAGGTATGATATGGTCACATCACAAAACTAAAGTAATGCCCTCTCTATTGTCATATATCGTTTGTTATAAAACCTCAATTCTAAGTATATCACAAACTAATAACCTATGTGACCTTATTGGTCTTCTGATATTTGTCTTCTGGACTGAAGTTTCGGTTTTGTGTCTATGTGAGACAAGATATATGGATCGTCATCTTATTTATATCGTTGATAAGGTATTGTTACGTTTCTATGTGTGGTAAAGTTGTAAACGTGTACGTCGACGAATTGCGTATAGTTGCTCTATTTCCGGAAGATCAATTATTGAGGCGAAATTTTGACTGATATTCATGATTTTCAATTTGTTCACATTATCAATACGGATATATTACAGAGCGTAGTTTTAATTCCAAGTCTCATGTACAAATTAAGAATTTTTATTTGTGCATAGTAACTCATTTTTAGAATGAAATGTTTGTGCATCTTAAGAAAGAACTAACTAGAATAGTTAAATGATTTGAATAGTGGTAAGTCGATACTAAAGAGTTTAACCCTGAGAGCGCTACGAGAAAAAAATATAATTGCCTATCTAGTGCTGAGATATATTTACGATTCGGACGTTCGTGACAAATATTTATTTTAAACAACAAAAAAACAAAGAAAATATATTTTTACAACATAAATATATTTTAGAATATGTACCCTTGTATTCTAAATGAATGATATTCATTTAGAATACAAGGGTAGAACAAATTTCTTCCACTGCTATAGCAGTGCGGCGATCTCTCAGGGTTAATAAGATGTTTTATATTCTAAATATGGGACCTAATAACCAGATGCGCAAATTTACAATACTTAAATCAGACTTTGCACCCTCAGTTCAGACTGAGGAAAGGATAGGAGGTATATGCGTAGAATAAATCAGACTTTACACTCTCAGTTTAGACTAAGGAAAGGATAAGAGGTATATGCGTAGAATAAATCAGACTTTGTACCCTCAGTTCAGACTAAGGAAAGGATAGGAGGTATATGCGTAGAATAAATCAGGCTTTGTACCCTCAGTTCAGACTAAGGAAAGGATAGGAGGTATATGCGTAGAATAAATCAGACTTTGTACCCTCAGTTCAGACTAAGGAAAGGATAGGAGGTATATGCGTAGAATAAATCAGACTTTGTACCCTCAGTTCAGACTAAGGAAAGGATAGGAGGTATATGCGTAGAATAAATCAGACTTTGCACCCTCAGTTCAGACTAAGGAAAGGATAGGAGGTATATGCGTAGAATAAATCAAATTCAAACGGGAAAAGGAATGAAAAATAGATCTAGATATTTACGAGTATATACCCAAAAGTGCACCACAAGTTTATTGTTAGGCTACTTAGTTCAATAATATTCAAAATTTAAAAAAATGTTATTAAGTACAATTTTTTATCCATTATACAACACCGAATTTTATACGGTTTTAATGAAAAGGCGAATCTTTGATTACAAATACATAATATTGTAATAATAAATAGCTTTTATTTTGGGGATATACTTCGCGTATTTACAAGTCTTGCCTAGTACCCACTTCACTAGGCAAGATCTGTGACGAAATGGTCTCATTCTTAATGACCAACTTCATATATGGTAGGTATTTAGCCTAAATACTAAAACACTCGGCTGAAACATTCACTCTTTGCGTTCACATCCTTACACAGGAGGATGAGATTGAACTACAGAGGCTGTTAAATAAATTCATTGAGAGATGTGAAGAGAAATATCTGAGTCCATATGAAAAAGAAAAGTATGAAAGAAGTAAATGCTATATTTGGGAATGACTATGAAAAAATTGAGAAAGTAAAGAATTATTCCTATTTAGATAGTATTTTCTCAGATAATGAAATAGTTACGACGGGTATTAAACGACGTGTAGTGATAGGAAATATAATTAATGAGGTTTTAAACAAATATATATGTATTTGAACCGGGCAATACCTATCAAAATTTGCTAAGTTGATAACACTCGACAGTATTTTAGTAGCAACTTTGATGGAAAAAAATAAATGGGTAAATTGATGGAAAAAACTAAAAGGTAAATGCTGAAAGAGGAATATCATGGGTTGTATGAGAATGTGTATCGATGTGAAAGATGCGACATACTCGTATATGTGTCAGGTAAGAATATCTGACGCTCTGTTCTCTTTGCCTCCCAACACCGAAACGGTGAGATGATTTTTTTATGTACACAAACTTAAATCCTTAGCAAATACACAATTCCAAAACCACCATGAATAATGTCAACAACCACATTAAAAATCTTGTCCAACAAATCCTTGTAATACGTTCTACATTTGCTTCAATCGTTTACATATGTGGAGACCTCTAAAAGCTTCTCATTTGTTACTCTATCCATGCTGAAGAGCCAGATGGTTACTATTTTTACATTTGAATTTGCTTGCAAAAATTACCACTATCCCTCAGGAATGTGTTTAAATTCTTAACACAAGGAACTTCTTGTTTCACATCCCAAATTATTTACCTTGAGTTATTAAAAAAAACATGCTCCAGGATGACGGGGGGTGCTTCAGGACCTAAAAAAACAATAAAAATGTGCTGGAATAAATGGAGAAAAATGACGGGAACTATGTGAAGTAGGAGGCTACCAATATAGCAGCTTAAGAGCAAGATCTCTAAGACAGTGATCAGGCCCGCTATACTGTGCATGGAGCTGAGTGTTGGCTTCTTAAATAAAAAGAGGAACAATTAATTTATGTCGCGGAGATGTATACGCTACGGTGGTTACTGGGCGTCACTAGATTGGATAAGATACGAAATAACGAATTCGTAGAACAATTAAAGTGCCAACAATAGTAAATAAACGCAGGAAGCATGTCTATGCTGGTACAAACACGTGCAACGGCGGGGTAAAGGTTCTACGTTAAATATAGTCACGAATTAGGAACTCCCAAACAGACCCAGAGGGAGGTCTAAGAAGAGCCTATGTGAGAAAGTGGAGGAGGACATGATGAGACTCGGACCATCCCCGAGTACCTAATTGGCGAGATCGAGAGAAATGGAGGAAAAAGATCCAAGCATGACTATGCTGGTACGAACACGTGCAACGGCGGGGTAAAGGTTTTACGTTAAATATAGTCACGAATTAGGAACTCCCAAACAGACGCAGAGGGAGGTCTAAGAAGATCCTATGTGAGAAATTGGAGGAGGACATGATGAGACTCGGACCATCCCCGAGTACCTAATTGGCGAGATTGAGAGAGAAATGGAGGAAAAAGATCCAAGTAGTTGATCCCAAATTGATGGAATAAGGCAAGGCAAAAGAATTCATTAAAACATTTGAATTAAATAAAACTAGCCCAAAACTCACAATGGATAGAACCCTGATCAAAAGAAAACTAAACAAACGCTCCGATAATCAAACGTTGTGTTGAAATATAAGTTTAATACTTTTACATGATTGTATGAAATGTTGAGAATCTTTCAGTATTGAAATTTATAGTTCGGTCGTTCTTTTTGCATTCCTCAAACTAGCGCCGGCCATGGTCCATGGTTTGTCCTTCCCCAAGAATCTAGATTGTCAATATTGGTTCTCGGAACTGTCCGTAGCGGCTTCATTAGTTTGTGTTAATTTTTTCGAAGCCCCCCATCATTTTTATGTATGCCCTTGTCTTGACCACACATTTGTTAATCTGTGAGACGTTTATAGAGTTTTTAACATGTGATGCCGATCTATTTTGATTGAAATTTAACTTGCAAGTAGGTGTTTAAAATATTAACATCTTTTTAGCAGGTTAATTAGTAGAATTAAGTTTAAAATTAACAAAATATTGTTAATATTAGTGTTTAAATTATATATACAAGTTTTGTTAATTATTACTTTTGACTAACATTAAATAAGTATTAGTCTGTCCTCTCTGCCTACCCAAAAGGGATATGGCTTGATATAATCTATATACCAAAGGAGTATTAAATATGTTGACAACTTTTGAGGCATTAAAGGGAGACGCTTGACTTCAACCTTGGAGGTTTGATTAATGGGGTAAATATAGTATTTCCTCCCGGCCACGCTCTTCAATATGTTTGTATCGTTAATTCAGATGTCTTTCGTTTAATAAAATGCTCCCGGGAGCTGAATTTGTTGCAGTGAGTTTATTGATGTTTTTTGAATACTTAAAAAAAAATCAGTTCGCGGTCCAAGGGTTGCCAACCTGTGTCCAATAACTCACTGATTTGATCAACGCATAATCCCGCCAAAACCCATTGTACTACATTATGCTGAACACACACACTACAAACGATCTTCAAAATAAAAAAGAGATAAAAATCACGTGTGTTAGACGGAGAGAACGCGTGTTTTAGAGAAGCCTCTTGAACTAGCGAATAATGCACAGCGAATGCAACGCTTGAACGAAAAAGACGGGTATAGCCTTTTCGAAGTGAAGCGAAATTTTGTTAGATATGTTTAAACGCGATATTTATGGTGCTGTTTCTTAAATACTGTTTTGAAAGCATTCAAAGATATTTTCAGTTGAGATTGAACTAGCCTCATTGAGAACATTCTTTTAATGTTTAAAGGTTTACTTTGTGGAACTCCAAAATCATAATAATGATAAAATTAACTTAATTAATTATGTTAAGTTGGTATAGTATGATTTCAATTCGGATTTTGAACTTCATTGTATACGGTACAGCCTTATGGGCGTATTGCAATGTAACAATTTCTTCCAACTAACCAAAAAGTTGTTAATAAAGATTATATAAAAAACCAGACAGTACATCGAAAATCATAATAACTATAACATTAATTAGATTAATTATATTATTAAGATGGTATAATATAACTCCAGCTCGGATTTTGAGCTTTATTGTATAAGGTACACCCTGGTGGGCGTATTGATATGTGTCAATATCTTCCTACTAACCAGAAAGATGCAGTGTATGAAAAACTATGCAGGAGCTCTTGTTGCGTTTCATTAGAAATTTAACTTAAAATCCAATGGTTAATCTTTCTAGTTTACGGAGATTGCCTTGATCTGTCCTACATAAATTTAAATTTTATTAAAGATATACTGGAAATTTTTTCAACCAGCTATTTTTATTTATCTATAGTTTTAAAAGTTTACATAAATATTTCAGTTTGCGTTTTTCATATTACTTGAAAATAATTACGAAATCAGCTGTCACCCATTTGCTAACATTGGTATAGAATTTCATTTTTAATAAATAATAATAATAAGAAATGTAATTATTAAGTATGAATGTGAGCATGAAAACTGAGAGAAAAAGAGCACACGTTAAGTTGGTTAAGTCATGTTGAAAATATGGGTGACGAAAGACTGACTAAACATTTTTTTAATGCTAGCATGAGTGAAAGTTGTGGTAGAGGATAACCGAGAAAAGTATGGTTTAACCAAGTGAATTAAATTTTGAAAGAAGGAAAGGTAAATAAATCTGTCTAAAACAGAAAAAAACTATATGAGAACATGTATGTATGTGGAGGAGGCGAAGAAAGAATGTCATGATAGGTAAGAAAGGCCGTTTGTGATATCTGCCTATCCCAACAGGGAAAAGGCGTGATGCTCTTAGTATGTATGCATAAATATCGCAACTAAAACAAGTTCTTTTTATCCTTGAACAACCTATTCAGCGCAATATACTTTATACCAAGTTTACATTTATAAAATCTACAAGATCACTTTGCAGCTCTAACACGTTGGGCTTGCATAAGAAAGAAAGAGACATCTCTACTCGATGGGCATTTGTTTTTATTTCATTTGGATCGGCTCCGAGATGTCGCGACACTTTACATCCTTTTCGCTCGTATTGTTTTACGTCAAGCGATTATACAACGGTGGAAAGAGATAGAATTCAGTTCTCGGTTATGCACCACGAAGCGCTTCGCAGACTCGCAAGGATACCTATTTTAAATTCTTATTTTTGAAATTTGAGTTACGATATTTTTTTTTCGTCTATGGTCATCGAATATTATTTATGGTAGATATTCATCATTATTTAATGTTCCTAATGGGGTACGGAAAGAAAATTATTTGTACCTTCTCGGAAAATCTTCTTACATAAAATCTATTTATCTTACTTTAGAAATCTGCAAAATTTATGGTACATACATACGAGTACATACCATCACGCCATAACCCTTTAGACGTTAGCAGAGAAGTGAGATATCTGCGTCTTTCTATCCATACACACATATTTTGCTTCATCCACATCTATACATCTTATCATACATGATCTTGTGTTTCTCATATGTATTTACCTTTCCCGAATTTAAAATTTATCCAACTATCTTATTCCAATTTTTCTTCGGTTTTCTTATTTTATATACTAGTATTTGTCTTTATCAGTCTTTCGCAACTGATTCTCTTAATGTGGCCAAACCATTTCAAGTTTATTTAACACTATTGTGCACAATCGTGCGAATCTCCGTTTTCTAGTTAACTCGGAAGCTATGTGATCGACTCCCATATTTTTTTCAATGGGACTCAATCTAGTTTCACAAAAGTTGTTTTTTTAATACCTTTATGGTTCATTGAAAGAGATGTACATATGACAATAAACCCGGCAAGTTATACTGTATAAAATGAGTACCTGTGTAATGCAATCATGTTGGAAGACTTTGGGATTTATTTAATACAAAAAGTAGTACTATAGTTCGGAAATTCTAGGATGAGTCCTGTGACAGCTCACAAATTTGCCCCAATACAACCTTATGTAATGTATTTACCTAAATAACTTGCTATTTATTACAATTGAGGCTTATATTAAAGTTGATAAAATAATTAAAATTACTGAACATCGTTACAAGGTTGTATTGGGGCAAATTTGTGAGCTGTCACAGGACTCATCCTAGAATTTCCGAACTATAGGTATGTGCGCTGTTAACCTTATTTCTAACAGCTCTGCAAAATTAATAATGTAATATTTTTAACTATGATTTGTTTTCTCTCCCGTTTTTTTATGGAACAATTACTTCTATTTTGATATCAAATTCTCTTTTAAAGTCTTCTTCCCTTTTCCATCATTTGCACCCTTCATGGCCTAGTTAGTAGAGTTCCTGTCTTATCGCTCGGAGATTATGGGTTCGATTATCGTTATTACATTATTTTTTTAAATGGTTTCTAGCCTAGTTTTCACTTAAAGTTTGATTAATCATCTTTCTGGTTGGTTCAGAAAGATTAAAAAATGACAATAAATCCATCAAATTGTTATGTATACGTTTCATAAACAAATTATCTAATATTCAGTGGAAGGCGTAGTAAAAGAAGATCAAGTGAAGTATTGTTGGTTCAAGTGAAATATTTATTTAAAAAAGGAAGTTTTTGTAGGAGCTGCATAAGAAAGTGTATTTATGTAGAGGAAGCAAAATATGTATATCGTGATAAGCAAGTATAGTACTCTGTCTTTTCTAACTACCCATACAGGAAATATCCTGATTTTATGTATGTGTATAGCAATATCGTTCTCAATCACAATTAATTGCGTGAAATTTCGATTCCCGTAAGCTGACATCTAGCGGTGGATAGAATTACTAAAGCAGTATTCCTGTTTTTTTTTCTTTCCGACTTATTAAAATATGTACTTTTATTTAAAAAAAGCAATATTTACAAGATCTTTTTAATCGATAAACCTAAACACATTTATAACGCTTAAAATAGAATATATATTTATTATTTTTTTATGATCCAGCTTGCGTAAAACATTATAATACCGATAGATGTAATTTTCCATTCATTACATATATGTACATTACCCGGCGGTAAGTAATACTCATCGTCTCTGTCATTCATACACGTGTTCCGTCGCGATTTGTCAGTCGTTACTGGACCGTACTGTTAGCGCATCGTGCTACAGAGACGCCGCTCTACAAACGATGTGTATTACTTACCGCCGGGTACAGTATTTGTTTCTTATAACATCCATCTTTAATAATTATTTTCTATCCCGTCATTTCTTACTCTATCAAACATTGTAATACCTACCACATATTCTACTTCTCATCACAATTTATCTATACATCTTTCAATTTTCAGACTATTTTAATACATACCATCACGCCGTGTCCCTTTCGGATTAGGCAAAAACAATAGATTTTTAAACGTTTATATCCAATCACACCCATTTCGCCTCTTCACATCCATACATCTCGTTATGCAGAATCTCCTTTTTTCATACTTCTCACTTTACCTTCTTTCAAAATCTGGTTAATTTGACCCAACCATAATTTACTCGGTCTGCCTGTTTACACGCATAGGTACCTTGCCCTTCTGACTAGTCATTCTTTCTCCCCATGTGTCGAAACCGCCTAAAAGCGCCTTTCTTCATCTTACTCAAAACAGTCATTTTACCCATTTATTTATTTATTGCAAATACAATCTGGCGGGCTTATTGCCAGGCGGCAAACTCTTCCAACCAACCAGACAGAAGTAAATTAATCAAGTTACATGGTCACATACGTGAGCATATACCCACGAATACCACACAGACGGACAATCACCAGAACATTATTTTTCATATAAAGTGAGATATTGTCAATCAAAAGAAAATGAAAGGATGGTGGAGAGAAAAGGAAAATAAAAATCAAAAAAGAAACACGTTATTTTACTGACTATAAATTAAGTCTTTTTCAGTCGCTTCTTAACCCATGCCAAGGTTTACCCATGAGTCCATTACTGATATCTTCGTTTCACCTTCTTTCATACATTGACACTACAAAAAAAATGTGCACGCAACTGCACAACATTAATATTACTTTTATCTTTCTGTCAAATCCAAGTTTCATTTCAATGTATATCAAGGTGGGCACCAATACTGTATTGTCACAATTATGTATTGTCACTTATGTTCTTTTTTATATAGCGCGGTTATTATATACATGTTACATTAGTCTTCTTTCAATGTCCGATCCTAAACATATTGCCCAGATAACAGAGCTCATCAACCTGCTCCAGTTTCTTTGAGTTATATACACGAGTATAATAAGTTCCCTTTGATATTCCAATAAATGTAGATTTAGTTATATTTCCATGCTCAAATACGACGTATGTTTGAATTTGACGAACCATTATTTTTTTATTCAACTAATAAAAAAAATATTTCTTCCGTTTTATGTTTATTCGGTAAAAAAAATACCTTAACGCATACTCTTAGCCTTGATAGGTCATTTAACGACTTCAATAATATAACCTATAAAATAAAAATTGGATATAGCCTAATAATATTCGGAGAAATTTGCATAATTTTCTAAACCCTCTGCATTATCGGGGCAGTTTAATCGGTTAGTTATATCGGCTATTTAAATTGGCTCAACTTACCGCCGACAAACATGTCATTTCGGAATTATTTAACAAAAATTTGTATTGAAGCCACAATTGGCTTGTTAAATTGAATCCAATACCACCTAATTAGTGACTATTCAATTAATATAAATGATACTACTAAAGAAAATTTGTGGCTATTTAAAAAGGGGTTAAATTAGTTTAATTCAATTTTATTGTTGATCGTTTCAAAATACTAGCATTAAAAATGACGATAATTTGTTTTCTTTTTCAATTCTATTTTCTTTACCATAGGAATTATGATTCATTTGGTTTTATAAGATTATTTTATTTCATATATAGTTGTTAATTATGGATTTTTTTATGCAATATGTATCTTTAGATGGAATGAATTGTTTACAAATATTTACCGTATTAGTAAATAAATAAAATAAAGACGTATATGGATGTTAATTGAACCAATTATAGGCAATATAGTTTGAAAATGAGTTTTTTCTTTACCAATAAGAATAAATGTGGCATGGTGATGTTTTTCTATTTCTATACGCTCGTGTTATGAATTTTAAATTCTAGTATTGAAATGTTAAGGATGTTCAAGCCTTGAATGGATTCTTGAGATAATGAATATTAAAGTATTTCACAGCATTTGGAGTGACTTCGGTCGCTTATGAATGAAAGTACTTCTTAATAAATATTATTTTATCCTTCTCCCGAAGTATTATAACGTTGTCAATATATTGTAGAATAAATAATACACTGGACTGCCGATTATACGGAGTCGCACTAACCGAGGTAATCGAAAGATGCCAATTTTTTTCATAAAATTTCGAAGTAAATGTTGTAAAAAATATCAAATTCTCTGGTTAATCTGCAATCCGGCTAATCCAATGTCGGATTATTGAGTCTTAGTTGTCTGCTCAAGTATAAAACTTATTTATCTACTTAAATATAAGACTTTTGGCTACCTATTAAAGTATAACACTTTTGGTTACTTACTAAATTATAATACTTTTGGTTACCTACTAAAGTATAAGACTTTTGGTTACCTACTAAAGAATAAGACTTTTGGTTACCTACTAAAGTATAAGACTTTTGGCTACCTACTAAAGTATAAGCCTTTGGTTACCTACTAAAGAATAAGACTTTTGGCTATCTACTAAAGAATAAGACTTTTGGATACCTACTAAAGTATAAGACTTTTGGTTACCTACTAAAGAATAAGATTTTTGGTTACCTACTAAAGAATAAGACTTTTGGTTACCTACTAAAGTATAAGACTTTTGGTTACCTACTAAAGAATAAGACTTTTGGTTACATACTAAAGTATAAGACTTTTGGTTACCTACTAAAGAATAAAACGTTTTTAATTATTCATTCAGAATATTAAATAATAAATTACATACTTTTTTATTCCAATATTTACATTTATATCGGCGACAAGGTTTCTACATCATATTTAGATACATTTTTCACAGATAATGGTCCTAGTTTGTTACGAAAGCAATGACATCTTTTCGGTTTGATTCCCGTTCGTATCCATTTATTTTTTAAAAGGATTTCAGTCTGATTTTCATTTAAGATCTTTCATATAAGTTGGAAAAGATTGCCACATGACAATGCTCTCGCCAGGTTGTTCCGTATACTTACAACTAAAATGTAATACAATAAAAAATAATATTATATATATATTTCGCTTATGCTTATCTTGAACAAGACAAATAAGCGGGAATTGCAACCAGAAATCATTAAAATATTTTGTAAATTATTTAAAAAAATCAAAGTATCCTTTAAGTCGTGACTTTTTGAAACAATGTAACATAAGTGTGCACCTTTGAGACTGGTTTAAAATTGTATATTCAAGAGGTTTAAAACCATTGGCACTTTTAGTAAAGGAAATAAATCAAATACAAAGAGAAGACAACATAATCAACCTAAATAATAAGATTTCCCATTTTTCCACAAGATGAAAAAAAAATCCATGAGGGTTGTCTCAAAAGTTCATTCAGCGGGTGGCCCATAAAAATCTTATTAAGAGAGAGTCCGCCCCGGGCTGAGACCACCGTGGAATCCATTTGCATACTAATTTGTTCACAAAAAAGCTGTAACGTTGCCTTTTTATTGGCAGCCTTGTACGGGCGCATTCCCTCTCTCCCTCACACTGGACAAACATACGTTATTTAACGATCACTTGCCCCGGTTATTGATTAAGGTGTACCCAAAATTCAGGGATGCGGGCAGAATGAGGTTTATTTAAAAATGTTCATAATGTATGCCAGATATTAATTGACTACTTGTTCAAATCTTTTTTTGCTCTTTTTTATTATTATTTATATATCCGGAAGTCTGTGTTAAATTATTTACACAACATTAAATATGTGTTGCTTTAAGTCATATCAGCGCCGTGAAACATTAATACAAGAATATATGTTAGGCAGTTACTTAGTTCTAGTATTAAAATACATTCCAATTTTAAAAGGACTGGTCAGTAATCAAAACCAGAACATCTGTCTGTTAAGTGAACATTCAAATAGTTAAGAAAATTGAAGATGTGCCATTCAGTAAACTTACGCCCAAATTAACCGTTTGGGGACAGAAAAGAACTTAAACTCGCTCAGTACAAAAATAGTTATATATAAGATCTGGTTCCTCTCTAAGATCATAAATAATTATTTGTACTTTATATAAGTGGCATTATAAACGAAGTTTCTATGTTTTGAAATGATAGTCGTAATTATATAATACAATTGAGAATATCTAAATCATGAGAAGAAAAAAGATTATTTTTATGAACAAAATTTTAAGCTCTGATTTTATCAATATTTTTATATTTTGGATAAAATTTTCAATAAGTAAAAATAACAACTCTAAGCCCACCTTTATTAAAGTGGGTTTAGACTCGTTTTTTTTTACGCAAATATGACCCTGTAGCCCCTGGGTTTGAAGACAAGCTTCTTACAAACTAGTTCACGACAGTCGAGACTGTATCTTTTGAGTAAATTTTTTTTTGTTCTTTAAAAAACAATGATTTTTTTCAGTATACACTTTCTTGCTCCCAATTATATTATAACCAATTTCTTCCAAATTGTTTTTTACTGAGATCGTTAAGGTATGTTAGAATAAACGCTAGAAGACTGCATTTTTACTATCATCCTTAACACAACCCTGTTTTGAAGTCGATTGAAATATTTCCACGGACTAATTAGGGAATGATTGCTTACTTTGGGCCATTTATTTTTTATGATGTGTTCTTTTTTTTCAATACTCCTATATATCGCCGTACCTCAAAATGGGTAAGCACGCTTTATAACCGAATCGATCACGCTACTGCCGAGTTAAATTTTATGGCATTAAAATTACATCTATCTGGGTACAAAGCTCTATTGGCCATAGGTCTAACAAATAGTCGATAATTTTTATGTATCTGAATAATTTTTGGTATTTTTGACGAATTTAATAAGCTAATTTATCGGTTTTACGAGAAACCATGGAAGGGGAACATAGAATTAGGGAAAAGGTAACATTTTTGACCATATGTCAGTTGAACATACCAATAATATTTTGGAAAACGGCCAAATTATTTATACGCATTAACTTTATTTTTTAACAATCAATGAAAAAAATACTAAAAGAAAACGAATAAATGCTGTGGAAATGTGTGCGTTGAGGAAACTACATGGAATGGTAACGTATGACAGAACTCGGAATTAAATAATTTGGGATTAACAACAACTTAAGGTTGATATATTGAGTAAGATAAACTATAGCACTCGCAGAGAGAGAGAGTTTGGACATGTAGAACAAATGAATAAAGAAAGATCAAGAAAAATATATACAGTACAAATGTGGATGGGGCACGGGACAGATGAAGACCAAAAAAAGTATGGGTTGATTAAGTGAATATTTGGAAAAAAAAGAAAATATAAAAGTCTGAAGAATCGTATGAGTTGTAAAAGAATTTGTATAGATATAGAAGAGGCGAAACATGTGTGTTTGATAGAAAAGTCTGGCGCTCTGTTCTCTGCCTACCTTGATAGGGAAATGACGTTATGGTATGTACTAGTAGGTATGTACTCGTATGTGTAATGAGAAATTTGACATAATTTTATATTCCACTATTCCTTTTCGGTAAAATAATTAAATGGAAATGATTCTTATATTATGTATATTGGATGACGATTTTGTTGAATATATAACAACATAGTTGGTAATCTTTTCCAACCATCCAGAAAGGTGTTAAACTAGCCTTATGTGAAAATCGGATAAATACTTTTTTTTATAAAAATTAGAGTGCTAGTGGGAATCGAACTCGTAATCCTCGAACTGAAATACATGTTTCTAACCAGCCAAGCCACGCAGATCGTTAGAAAGAAAATAATCCATTTTAGTATAAGGGAAACGAATTCAAAAGGTGGAACGTTTTAGTATTAAGGACAACGAATTCAAAAGGTAAAACTTTTTAGTATTAAAGACAAAGAATTCAAAAGGTAAAACTTTTTAGTATTGAGGACAACGAATTCAAAAGGTAAAACTTGTTAGTATTAAGGACAACGAATTCAAAAGGGGAAACTTTTAAGTATTAAGAACAACGAATTCAAAAGGTTAAACATTTTAGTATTAAAGACAACGAATTCAAAAGGTAAAACTTTTAAGTATTAAGGACAACGAATTCAAAAGGTAAAACTTTTAAGTATTAAGGATAACGAATTCAAAAGGTAAAACTTTTTACTAATAAGTTAAAAGTTTTACCTTTTCAATTATTGAATTTGCGTACGAATAATTACGACAAAAGAAAAAAAATGTGAATAATTCATTTTAAAATATATTGCATTTTTTAAGTCTTGAACTTTTCAAACTTTTTTCTGACAAAATTTTGATTATATTAAATTAATTGGACCCCTGTTAAAAAAACTCGAGATAATTGATAAGAAGACATTTTTTTCGCGAATTTGATGATTTTTAACGATTTATTTTAAATCTATTCCGGTATAAATTGTACGAGTATATAAACTAAAGCTAAAAAAATATATTTTGTTTTTCGAAGACATAAGTGATTTGATAAATAAACATCAAAGTATGCCGAACTAAATTGTGCGTGACGAAAAGTATTATTTTTTAAGAAATTAGCAAAATATTTCTATTTAAGAGATAAAATATCCAATGTTTTCGCTATTCCTTATTAGAAAACAATATTATCACTGCGCCTTGTTTTGAAAATTTTATTCTATATTATCTGAAATCGTTTAAGAAAATACTTTAGTTCATTTTCAAAGATAGTATTGTGTAAAGTATCGCGAACTTGTTCGAATATTACAGGGCCGTTTCTAGAATTTGTAGCAGAACTAATGTTAAATATGAATGTGGGTTACGAAGTTTTTATTTATTGATATTACTGTGAATTTATCTTCATCACGTGCCCATATTGGGGTAGGCAGAGAAAGTACAAAAGAAAATTCTACGATATCTCAATATGAGTGAGTTTGGTGTCTAGCCATGGCTTTATCCTACTCAGTTTCTGCAAGGCATGCTCGGGTATAACTTCTTGAGCATAATAAGAGATCCGCATCTTCTGGTATACATTGTCAAACTCGTTCGAGGAGTTGTGAGCTGTCTAGCATTACTACAAAGATTAGCGTTAAATGTTCCTAACAATTACACTAGACTGCGCCGGCAAGAACTGTTCTCAATAACATACGCATGAACGGGTCTTCCAGCCGCTATGCCTCTTTTGAACGGGACTGCTTCGGATATTGACATATTTCATATCACATTACCAAAAGCAAAAGTAAATTTTCTTCTAAGATTGAGCGCGTTAGAAAACACTCATCAACGTACTTAAGTGACTTTGAATATATGTGTATGTTTGTGTGTATCATATATATGTATGCATATACATTATTTTTTATTTAATATAAATTTTTTTTATTCTATATAGTCTCTCTTTATTTTTAATGCTAACATTTCTTGTATTTTTCAAAGTAATTGGGCTAAGCCTGTTTTAAAAAAATAAATAAATAAAACAAATATTCACTTTATTCTATCCTACGAGTAGTACACATAATTCACTATTGCCACATTCATTCCCCTCACATCCATATTCTATTATAAAGCTATTCCCTCTATGAGTTATTAAAAGTTTCATCATTCAGGCACGGAATGACCTTATTGAATAAATTTTATGATATAGCTATCTTCCACATCTTGATGGATTAATGGAGAATTAAATAAACTTAGTATGCACAACTGAATCACTTCACAGGGAAGCATGAGTAACATTGGTCATGTTGTCATTACGCCATATTTAAACTAAATAATTTGATTTTTGTTTCTTGTTATTTGATGTAATTGGGTTAGTTATATTATATACCTACCAAATGTAAAATAAACAAATAAAAATTGAAATTCGATTTATGTGGTCTTGCCATGTTTGTCTAGATCTTACCAAACTTCTCATACATTCTACAATACTGTATAGGATATAATACTTATTTTATATTTATTAACTGGATCATTTTTATTGATAATAAATAAAACATACTCGACATAAATAAGTCAATGTTTTGGTTTTAAAGGAAATGTATTGAGTAAAGGTTTCGAAATGAGTCTAATCGGAAAGTTGAACCAAAATTATATGAATTAAAACACTAATTGTTAATTGATAACTCCTTTGAATTAATTATTTTCTTGTATTTATTAACACCATCCATCGTATGAAAAATAGTTTAGCAAACTAAATATACTTTTAGAAAAACAATTTTATTGAAATTTTACCAGAGGCATATTTTTATAAGCTGTGTTTTCTTTTAAAGCTTAACTATCAAAAGTTAATTTTGTCAAGACAAATGCAAGGTTTTAATGATTTAAGTATTATTAATATATATGTATTCTAAAATTAATATGGTAGCTATGTATTAAATATATTCTATGACCAATATTATGTATTAACGCAATGGTGCAGAGCATTATTAGAAAATTATCTAGGAAAAGCTCTGTTTACTATTGCTTTGATGAAGCCGACAAAACCATCAAACTACCGTATTCGTGATATCGAGAGAATGCTTTGAAGTGATAAGCGGTTTATATAATTTATTGACACGGTCATTGCAATGGGAACTCCGCAGATATCTAAGAGATATCGCAATAAAACTCGATAGACCTTACGTATTAGAAACCCACCCGAGTTAGTGAGGTTTAGTAGATACGAGATATATAAACAATACCTTGTAAATTTAATTTATATTTAATTTAAAACGACCTAGATGGTAGGACGCTTGTCTTCCAGTCCGAGGGTTGTGGATTCGATTCTCATTGGAACCCAGATTTTCTTGATAAAGGATTATTGTTGGACTCTGGTTGGTTGGAATATATTTACCTCATGGCAATAAACCTGTTGGTTTGTACTATATACCTACAAAGAAAAGATAATACGGTACAGATGGTAATTCTAGTTGTGATGGTCCTGGAGAGATAATTTTTAAAGGCCGATGCCTTCAGTTAGTAGTTAGTCTGGCGCTTGACCAATATGCTATTTTAGGTGCAAAAAATGTCGTCAGTTGCATTCAATATTTATTTAGCGTGTCGTAAATATAGATAAGTTAATTCTATTACATAAGGTACCTCCCAGCATCTGTTTCTGTTTAGAAAATTTATTTGGTAAGAGAATCGAGGAAAACTTAGCAAAGAAGACGAACTACAAATACACTTTTGTAGATCTTCCGATATATGATAATAACACAATCTTTAGATGTGGTGTATATGGTAAGTGTAATGTTCATATATGATCATAAATTTTGATAAGGCCTTCCGAAAAAGGCTGTCTTCAAGTGACAACATTTTTCTAAGAATATTGAAATGCCGAAGTCAAAGAATATTAAAAGGCTATATTAATTAGTAACACATTTGACTTTACATGGAATTTAATGTACAAGTATAATATGTGAAGTTAACTTTTATTTAACGTGATACGCCGACCTCGAGGCAGTCACTGACAAGTAAATTAACAATTCTATGGCGTTTCGGTAAAGAGGTACAAGTCATCAATTACTTATTTGTCAGTTTGAAGTTTTGCAACACTTGTATTCCTGAAATACAGACCTCAGGTAAATTTTAAAGGTAAATTATTTATGTATTCAAAGTTTATCTTTAAAATTTACCTGAGGTCTGTATTTCAGAAATACAAGTGTTGCAAAATTTCAAATTGACAAATAAATAATTGATGATTTGTACCTCTTTACCAAAACGCCATAGAATTGTGTGATGAGTTAATGAATGAATAAAAAAAAACTCTTAGTTTGAAAACCATATCTTATCATTTCTCTTCAGCTCTCTTTACCTTCTAGTAATTTTATATATTTAAGAATATCAATTTGAAAGGGAATATTTAAGTTTTTGAAGAAAATTATAGGGAGGTAAGGTAATGAAAATTACCCAAGTTAGTGCGATCAGTGAGTTACGTATGCGGTCAACTCTATAATAATAAATTTCAAGAATATAAGAAAAGTGGGTAAAAGGTATTTATTATCTTTCCACCCTCTGTAGAATAAGAATTAATAGGGGATGATATCGTTTGCTTATTTAATATTATGAAAAGTTCTATCATCTTGTTCCAGTTTATTCGTAATACGAAAAAACCATATGGCGTTTCTTAGGAAATTGTCTCAACCAATTTACATAATAAAACAGTTACATAAAAAAACATATATTTACTAATTCAATTCGTACAGCTGATAACTTTTTGCATATTCAAATGCAACATGTTTTTAAAATATGTTATATTTAATTTGGTTGGAACTTTTTTAAAACAGTGTTACTTTTTCTTATCAATTTCTTAACCCATTAGTTTTTAAAGAAATTTATTTTGGTATAAAAATTTCGACATCTTTTATTATTACCAAACAACTAAAATTTTGATGTCAATTTTTTTCTGAATTATTGATCA
Organism: Odontocerum albicorne; assembly: GCA_949825065.1. Lineage (NCBI taxonomy): Eukaryota > Metazoa > Arthropoda > Insecta > Trichoptera > Odontoceridae > Odontocerum > Odontocerum albicorne. Next base: position 17,942,197 of record OX463858.1, read on the forward strand.
ATCTTCCAGTTTTCTATCGTTCCCGGCTTATAAATATTTTGATTAGTGATTTTTTTCCTTACCTCCTTAGCCTAACTTGTAAGATGCCTGTCTTCTAGGTTAGACGTTACGGCTTCAATTCCTGTCGGAACCCAGATTTTTTTAAAAAGGCATTCTATAATGGGATTTCTGGTTAGTTGGAAAACATTGAATCGTGTAAATAAGCCATCCAAGTTGTAATATAAACAACAAATGTGTAACACAATACAATTCAAACGACCTCTGTGGCTTAATTTGTAAGACGTCTGTCTTCCAATCAGGTTTGCAGACCTCTTCTAACGCTTAGAGAGTAGTAACCGAGCCATTATAAAAGTGACATGGATCATTGGATAAACACCATATTCCCGGAAACAATGGTGTCGCAGAAATCTCATTTTTAACTCGCTTAACTATCAGGTTGGTAAGATGCCTGTTTTTCCAAACCGTGGTTCAATTCCCGTTGGTACCCGATTTTTTTTAAAGAGAGTTTTAGTCTTGTTGACATCTTCAACATCTGGTTGGATAGTTGGAAGATATTGCCACTTGACAATAAGCGTGCTAGATTGTATTGTTACAACGAATGTGTGACGGCCTCCATTGTAAGACACCTGTATTCCACACAGAGGTTACGAATTCAATTTCAATTGAAACTCAGACTTTTAAAAAAATATTATTTTTTTATTTCCACATGACAAGCTTGTCAGATTGGTGTAAAAAAGAGTAAAACTATATAAATATAGATATTATAACCGCGAAAACTTGAAGGATAAAAAAAAGAAGTCTTTTATCTTTCTACAATAAAGTTTGATTAATATTTTGAGAATTATTATCGAAACCAGGTCATATCTGGAGCCCTTTCCAATTAATCCTACATAAGGGCCTGGTAGAGACTACTGTAAGAATATTACAGCCGTAAGCCCTACCGAATATTCATGCGCCCCGCCTGCGCCGAACTTTACAAGTAGGAGATGATATCCCATGAATAATGCAAGAGGAGGCGCTGAGTAGGAAGTCTCAGATGACCCCTCTCCATCTTCTCGTACCACTCTCCTCCACTCTCCATGCCACGCCGTACAGTGCTGGTGGTCTATAATTTCCAGCTCTTGTGCAACATCCGTGTCTTGGATGTTCAGCTTAGCTCTTCTATCCACGATTGTGCCTTTCTCCTTGAAGTATGTTTAACTACGAAGCTTTGATATAAAGATATTTATTAAAATAATATTACACATTTATTTATTTATTTTTAATAGCTGCAACCTTTTGACAAATCAATATTTAATAATAAACAAAATTTAAATAAAGACATTAATCAAACAAACGTTGAAACATATCACGTAAAAAAATAAAAAATCAACAACAAAATTGAAAAAACATCAAAACTTGTACACGTAATTAAAACTGAAAAATATATACGTATAAATAAAAAAAACAGAACTAATATATCAAAATAAAAATCGCATTATCGCTTTTTAATTAAAAACAGCTTTAAATTCATTATTATCGATTATAAATAAAAGTCAACATAGTAAATAAGAATAATAAATGCCAAGTTTATTGGGTCAAATGAGATAAAGATATCAATTAAAATATATTGTGTTGAATTATTTAACTAAATTTTAATTGTACACAGTACAACTTGACGGGCTTATTACTGTATAGCGATATCTTCCAACTAATCAGAAAGGTGTTTGAAATAACGTTAAGTTAAATCAAAATAAAAAAAAACTTTTTTTTAAAATCTGGGTTCCAACCGGGATCGAACCCGTGACCCCGAGCTGGATGATAGACTTCTTACCTACTAGGCCACAGATGTATTTGTATATTGTGCTAATATGTAGATTTCTTTTACATAAAATGTATAGAAAACCTCGGTGTGAGAAAACATTTGTCTTCCAGCCCGCGGATTAAGGGTTCGATTTCAGTTGGCACCAAATTTTATTAAAAAGGGTTCTATTCCGGTGTCTTTTAAACTTATTTCTAATTGATTGGAAAATATTTCTACATTGTCATAAATCCGCCAGGTTGTCCTATTCACAATTCAATTGTAACACTTTACAAATTCAAAATAGTCAATCATTTCATGATTGGAGAAAATATATTGCAAATTTTATTTGAAAAAAAAAAAGTAAATCATCTACGAGTACTTACATATATTCGTGCATTGAAAAAATCCATACGTGTTGGAAATACTACCGAACGCGGACAGCAACAATACGTGTGCACGTCTATCCCGTGTTAGTATTGTTATAAGATGAACTCCGTTTTAGCAGATAGAGACTCTTTTTAAATTTAAATTTTCGGGCACCATCGGGAATCAAACCCGAACCCCCCAAGTGAAAGTTAAGTGTCTCAACAACTAGGCCACGGAGATCGCCATGTAATTTATTTAAAACTTTACATAACTTCTTCATTTTAATTTATTCAAATACATTCAACTGACTCATCTTTATATTTTACTCGTATATCAAAGGCTATCAATAAAACATTAATTAATTAAGAAAATCGTCCTTCAAAATGAACTTTAGTCCACAGTTAACAAAGAAGGTACCCACATGACGAAATTCAAGTACCTACACCAATCCCTTCTTAATGATATTATTATCTTCACCGAACGAATGAGGTATACATCCAATGAAAGCCATATACAGAAATTTCGTCCAATTGAATCATTATGTCCTATTAACAAAATTGTTGCGGCAGGATTATATAATTTGAATTTAATTAATTGAGATAGTGGCATTAAAATTGTATGATTGTCCTGGGCCATACAACCAGAGGGGACCCACTGCCATGCAAGTGAAATTCGTTGCCATTACTAAGTGTAATTTATTAGGCAAATTTGTTTATTATGTGTGTAACATATGATTATTTAGAAATATAAAGGAGATAGACACATTTACGAATTAACCATTCCACATATATATTTATTATCCCTGATGAGAAAGAGACATTCTTTTTTGTACATATTTTGACTATTCCTTGATAGTCATATTCATTTCCTAGCTGCAATTTTTATTATCACTTAATAGAAAGACAATTTCTCTTTATAAAAGTATTTTTAGTATTTTTTATATATTTATTTATAGACGATCAAAAATTTTTAAGTTACATAATTTATGAAAAAATCTATTATAAAATTTGATGGATCTGATTTTGTTGCCTTTTATTTGTCGTCTTCCCAGTAAACTAGGCTTTTGCCTGTATCTTACTGAGGACATAAAACATGGAAAAAAAAACATTTTTTTTTTCGATTTTTGATTACACAATACCCCGTTGCAAACTCTCACCAACTTAATTAATTGTGATACTAATTCATGTATAAATCACGCTAATTAATATTTAACTATCCCTTAAGAGAAAGAGACCTTTTATAAATACAACTTTGACTATCCCTAGAGATAGTCATATTCTTTTACTAAGAGGAAATTTGATTATATCTCAACAGAAAGATATATTCCGTATTCGAAATGTATTTTGACTATCCCTTAAGAGAAAGAGACAATCTTATTTCATACATATTTTGGATATGCCTAGAGACACTTATGTTATATGATATTTTTACTATCCCATAGAAGATAGAGTCGGAAATGTTCTTGTACTATCCTTTAGATGTATATTCTTTATTTTAAACGCAATTTGACTATCTCTAAGTAGATAAAGATATGCATGATTTTCATACATACTCTTAGGGGATAGTGAAATAAATGTTTTTAATGTATTTCGACTCTCCCTTAGGACACAGAAATTCATTATTGTTTGTACGAGTCATTGTTTGCGAGTAAATGTTTATGTTTAAACTATTTTTTTCTTTTTCCAGGATGTCATGTGCTTATTTTCAGGTTTAAGAAAAATTAAATACTCGGTGACAATTTGTATATTTATCTTGAAATCTTTTTGATATTTACATCTACCAAAACGTATAAAACGCAATAGACCTTCATAAAAAATATTGCCGTGCCTTTATTTTGTTTCCATTATTTTTATTAATTATTATTCTCATTTTGACTTCTTTTTCTTTTTTCTTGTTCCCCATACTTTATTTCCTGTCTTTTTAATTTTAGTTTTTTTTTCTTATATTCGTGTGGAAAGTGAAAAATTGTCTGGACTGTAACCATAAACTTAAATATAAATAATGATGAAAGAATGTCCCACAAGACACGAGCGATGCCTAATTTTTTGAGCCCTGAATACATAATATCTCATTGCCAATATTTGTGGCCTTCGTTATAACATTTTTCCTTCTTAGATTATTTCTGAGAATTGTTTATTTATAAAAGGGAATAAAAAATAAAGGAAAATGTCCAGTGTTATCACGTGATTTTATAGTTTAATTTGTTTTTAATAAATTTTATTTTTACATATTCTACCTCAATTTTAATCTGGTATGATTTCTCATTTGGTTAAATTATCACATAAAATATTCATGATCATTCATTTATTCGTTTAATTTACTGGTAGAGTTAAAATAAACTTAAACGTTACTTAAATGAGTACGTTTCATATAAATAAACATCCATAAACCCTTTCCCTCACATTTCAGAGATGTACGAGTACTACACATTACTTTCAAGTGTTCAATATTAAATGTGATAATTTCGATATCAGCATGTGGGTGGGTAGACATCAACTGTTTCACCTTAATACCCTTGTCACACGGTGTAATTGGCCAATTTCGCAAACCATCGATTCTTCACTTCATCGTTTTGCGGCAAATCCATTGTCATCATGCGAAACCGTGATGACAGCAATTCATATAATGATCGCCTGTGTAGACATGGTGTCCCTTCATAAAATATTGTATATAGGCTATTTTTTCTACCAACTCCTATATTCTTGAATAAACTTTCCTTGCTGTCAAGTTACTCATTCAAAGAGGTCTACTTAGTTGAAAAGAAACTATAATTTCCATCTTTCTTGTAGTTTGTGTATGTGTTTTTTTTTCTCTCTCTTAAAACGAATTATAAGGTAATATTTTTTACCAGCTTTTTTATTAATGGAGAAATGTTATTTCTTAAAAAGTTGATTTATCAAAAATCCTGTTTGATCTCTTCAGACTTGAGTTAGTTTAAATTTTTTTTGCTGGTGAGTGTATTATTTACACAACATACAACATTATGTGGTATTAGTTTAGATAGATAGCACCCAAAACGTTTAAATTCGATAATGCAGTATCTTACACTTCATTTGTTATCCCTGGGAACAGAAATATACCTACCACAAAGTTGTTTACAAAGTACATATGAACTGTGTGTCCATTATAATGGACGCCATGTTTGAAGAGGTTAAGTTAGCTTTCACGCTAAGCAAGCGGGCACCATAGATTTGATTCCTGGCAGATTCACTCCGGTTCTGATTTTACTTTTAGATCATTTTACATCTGAATTTATCTTTTTGTATAGTTTATATGAGTATAGTTTATATGAATAGTATTTATATCATAAATTATTATAACGCTAGAAAACACCACCAAAAGCGCTATTTAAAACCCTTCCTTACGATAAGTAATTTTCTAGTTTAATCTTTTTACCATTGAAAATTTGCGTTTGATCTCTTAAGACTGTATGCTTGCTGTAGTGCAACAGCTTTCATACAATACATCAATACATGTACAGACGTCTTCCATCCACTGGATGTCTGAGTCCCGTACTAAGTAAAAAAATCTTCTTTTATTATTCTGATAGTCCATTGGGTGTTTTCTTTTTGTTTTTCTTTTCAAACGCGCGAAAATGATGTTGCCCTCTTTTTTTGGAAGCATGTACGAGTATGTATCCAAAACTTTGCATACGAACTATTAATTTGTTTATTTGCTTGTTTAATATCATACATTTTCACAATTTTTATTTCTTTTGCTGTTGTATTGTTCTTATTTTATTATTTATTTCAAAGTCCCGCTGCATGTAGGTATATTGAAAAAATAAATGATTTAGGTTAGATTTTCATGAAATTCAAATATATTTTCGTTGTCTTATGTCATTTTGATGAATGATTAAATTATTGTTTTATTTTGTTCATGGAAATACTTTTATGATTAAAAGTTTTAAACTTCCAGAAAAAAAAAATATTATACCTTAACTCTATTTACTTGAATGAACATAAATAAAAGTCTTAAGAATTCATGTTAACAACTTGCGATGTGAGGTTTAAACTCAACCGCTAACGACATCTATGGCTGAATGGCTGAAGCTTTGAACGTAACTGCCGCTTTTCAGTATGAATACTTGAGTTGAAGAGAAAATTTCAAGGATTGATTTGCTTGATAATTCAACACAACTAAGCAAAAAATAATTAATTTGATTTAACTTCAATAAAAAAAAACATTTTGTTGACATTGTTTAGGCACACTCGATACTTATTAATTTTGCTAGAATTAATATTTTGTTTTTAACATATTTACCATCAAGACATGTTCTTTTTGAGGTAGGCAGAGATAGCAGATATCTACGACTCTTATATTCGTACTTCTTACTTTTTCTCAAATATTTAAAAAAATATATATTAAAACATTATTATCATAACTATCACACCATGTCCCTGTTGGGTTAGTCAGAAAGAACAGATCTTCACTTCATTCTATCCTAGCACACATATTTCACTTCTACTATAAACATCGTCAGAGATAATTTCAAATTATATATTGTTTTTCACTCATCCATTTTTCAGAATATGATGCATTTGTTCCATGTTTATCAGAATATGATGCATTTGTTCCATGTTTATCAGAATATGATGCATTTGTTCCATGTTTATCATGCTGTTATACACTTTTGTTATATATAAGAATACTTGTGTTTTGTTTGCCTTGTAGTAATATATTTCAATCAACCAAAAAGGTTTTTTTAACAAGCCTTAAATTAAAACAAGATCTCTTAAAAAAAACTGGAAAGAATACTACAAAGTATTTGGAAATATTTTTTTTGGTTATTTAAATAATAACATTTATTTTATCATGATATTTTTTTATATTTATTTATTTTTGTACTTTAGCTTATCAATTTATCACATTAGTTATTTTTTTTTAAATAAATTGCGGTAAATACAAGTGGGTATTCTTGAAGCTGTAAACAATATTTATTTATATTTTACAATTTATTTAATGGTTTTAGTCCCAAATAAAACATTTTTCGTCCTTTTAACGTGATTGTCTGCATTCAAATGTTAAAGATATGGGTGACGTGTGCAGTTTTAGGAAGGATTTGAAGACAACTCCTTTTGTGAGGTCTTTTAAAAATGTATGATTACATATGAACACTACTGACAAAAACTACACTCCACCTAATGTTGAGTGTGTTTCTATCACATATAGGAAGATCTGCAGAGGTTCCTTTGTAATTTGTCGTCCCTTGATAAGTTTTCTGCGATTTTCTTTTCAAACACGTTTTTCGAAACATAATATATGTAGATGCAGGGAAGTTCCTAATCTAGGTTATGATCGCAGCCCTTTTTTTTCTTTTTTTTTACAGTCCACTTTTTTGTAATGTATTTAATAGCACTCGAGGATAGTCTGCTGTCTAAATGGCGCTATATAAATTGTGGTTTTATTATTATTATTATCAATTTAAAACGATTCCTTTTTAACATGGTTTATTCTTTGCCCACAGACGATCCTGAACTCCATGCACAAGTACCAGCCGAGGTTCCACCTGGTGCGAGCCAACGACATCCTCAAACTGCCCTACTCCACGTTCCGGACCTACGTCTTCAAGGAGACCGAGTTCATCGCCGTTACTGCGTACCAAAATGAAAAGGTAAAGACTAACGCCAGCTAGGCTTGATTTGAGAATATATTATAGTAAAATAATATTCAATTAGTTGTACTTACTTCCGTGTGTAACAATAGGTGTTGTTATATATAGTTACGGTTTAATAGTTATTATATAATTCATTTCAAAGTTAGAATATGTTTACTTTTCAAACACAACTTCTTGATATGATTATCAGACATAAAATAATTTACAGTAGATTCTCAACTATCACATTAACCATGGCAAATTTTTATTTTAATATTTTAAAATATCTAAAATATTATTTTTTTTTTAATTGTTACTGCCCTTTTAATCCGCTGCCCAGTTTATGTGATTCCGGATTAATGAGAGTCTAATGTATTTATTATGATGAGGTGAATTTACTGTTGAAAAAAAAAAGATAAATATTAATACAAAAAATCAATTTGTAATGAGTATTAACGCTGGATTCTTCTATCCTTTATGATATGAATATTAAATTATTAAATTAATATATCATTTTTATTCTTTTTATACTATTGCTATGTAAAAATAAATGAATTTGGTTGTCATCCTATAATCACATTACATCAAGAAAGCTTTTAAATTAGATCCTGTATTTTTTTTGCAGATCACCCAACTGAAGATCGATAATAACCCATTTGCCAAAGGATTCAGAGACACTGGAGCGGGGAAAAGAGAGAAAAAGTAAGTTTCTTTCTTGTCATAACAATTAATTTACCAAACAATATGACTGGGATGTAGTACGAGTATATGGTACATATTAAAAATTCTGAAGATAACATACACGATTTATCTTGAGTGGAGCTTTTGTGCAGTTGTGACTGAGAGATTTTTTAAAAATAGAAATGTGAAATGGAAAAATGTGTAATAGAAACGTGTGAAATAAAAAAATGGAAAATAGAAAAAATGGAAATAGAAAAATGGGAAAAACAAAAATGGGAAATAGAAAAATGTAGTTGTAAAATCAGACAACAGGGCTTATATGTTTGCTAAATTTTCCCAGAATATGCGTATAATTGGCATTCTAAAAAAAAATTTCCACGAGGCGTTTGTTACATACCATCGTGCTTTATCCTCTTTGAGGTACGTAGAAAGGACAGATCTCCACTCCATCCTTTCTTCACGAACAACCTTTGCCTCATACATACTCTTATGTTGCTCATTCTTATATTTTTATCAATCAAAATTTCTTCAAATGTATACTCCCATTATTTTCTCGGCTTACTCGTACTTCTTCCTTGCCATTCGTTCTGGACATATGTAAAATGTTTAAAAATAATATTTGCCCGACACATATGATAATTAAAAAAGTTAAGCATACAACATTTCTCGTTTTTAAGCATCTAATTTTTCTTCAGAATTAGTCTACGTGCAATTAACTTAAAAAAGTTGTTAACTTATTTATTAAAAATATCCGCTTTAAATATAATTTCTTCAGAATGTTGGTTGTTAAAATTGAAATATTTCAATTTAAGAGGACCTCCTCAACGCAGTTTAAAAAAAACACAATTTATCTAACACGTTTTGTCCTTTTTGAATGTTCCCTCTTTTGGCGGCAACGGGTCAAAAGCATTCCATTTAAATTCAAATATGCCCTCAAACAAATGTCGCCAGGAGGAGAAAAAAATATTACCCGAGAACATTTTTATCTGTCAGTTTGGAACAATGTTCCCAGCTCATTGTGTTTTATGCCAAGCCTTTTGTTAATTCATGTTTGTTTGTTTTTTTGTTTCGGTTATTTCACAAAAGTTTTTCCTCGATTTTTCCGGAAACGCATTCATTATGTTGAGAGCTCAAAAAAGGGGAAAACGTTTTTTAACAAGAGCTTTTGTTTCAAAAGCATATTATGGTTAAGCGTTTAATCTCCCTTTTCAAGGAAATCGACGCATATACAATACTTTTCATCTTTTGAAAGTATCAATCAAATTTAATGCCAATACTTATTATTAATTATGTTTTAAATAGTTGAACTTTTGGTTATTCTTAGAGGATAATCAAAGTTAATAAAAATAGATTACTGTCTTGTAACATATATTATCATTATAGACAGGTAGCATACGTGATGTTAACATCTATATCTAGTTTGATTTTCATTTATTCATAAAGAATCATACTTTTACTGTATACAGTACCTACTTTTTCCACTACATACGATATTTTCCATTTTACCAGAAATATGTTCGATTGGCCTTAAGTGAAAACGAGACAGGAATTATTTTTTTAATCTAGGTTTCAACATAAATCGAACCGTAACCCTGGAGTTAAAAGGCAGATATCTTAACAACTAAGTCATAGAGAACGTCATATTTGATCTAAGTGATTTTCACGAAAATTAGAAATAATTTTACAATAAATACATTTTAAAAAGTGTCAATCTTGTTTTACTTTACTCAAACATTTTTCTGAAAATCGAAGAATTATGATAACTAGAAGAACATGTATGACGAGATGTATGGCTGTTGAAAGAGCGAAGAATGTGTGCGTAGATAGAAATACGTGATATAATGACAAGTAATAACGTCGTAAGATGACCGGTCAAATGGCTGTTTATAAAGTCTCTGAGATGGACATGTAGAACGAATGAACAAAGAAAGTGATAGAAGAAGCTCAAGGAAACTATTGTTCGATCAAATGAAGAATATTTTGAAAGAAGGAAATGTTAAAAGTCTGGAAAGAAAGGTGGATGGGTGTAGAGAAGGCGAAAGATGTGTCTAGCGATATGCAAATCTGGTGTCCCTTTTCTATCTCCCCCGACAGAGAAGCGGCGCGATAGTATGTCTGTATGTATCAAAGTAGATTATAATAACCGTTGTCTCTTGGTTAGCGTCAAATGATCATGACAATAAGTTTAAATGAAGAGTTTAGCTGTCAAGTTGTTAAATTCCACACAAAACGTCCGTCCGGAAGGAAGGGCAGTGCGCATTTATATTACTATTGTGACGGCAACTTCCGCTTCTGTAAAGGCGGGAAAATTTCCAGTTCCTAAAAGCCACCATTCCGTATTATGGACGCTTAATTTTCTTTCAACAAAACGCCCTTTGTCCGAAAAGCCTCGGCGTGAATTATTATTGTCCGGAATAAATATGTCGGTCGGTTTGAAAAGAATCTACGTTTTGCATATTTAAATGGGGATTTTATGGAAAAATTCAGCAGTTGATTTTGTTTTTTTATTTTTATAAAGAAGTCATTATGGTTTAAGCCTCTTGCGAATACGGTCCATTTAATTTACGACGAAAATATTAATCTCGCTAAATACTAAATGTTTGGAGGAAACAGATCGCTTTTAATGACTTAAATCTTGAATAATTGAATAAAGTTAGTTAAAAGTAGATCCCTGAAAGATAAACGATACTAGAGTGTCCTTTACAAAACACAGCAGCAATTACAAAAGCTTTTTCTTAAAGTGTCGTTTCCTATTCACTGCAGCCAGAAACAACTTGATAGAACTATGTTACACCCAAACAACTTGATAGAACTACTATATGTTACACCCAAACAACTTGATAGAACTATGTTACACTCAAACAACTTGATAGAACCATGTTACACCCAAACCAATCCCTCAAGTTCCTTAAGCCAAAAGTTTTCTTCTGTCTGGTGTATCATTTATTTTTTCCTGGATGATCAATTGTGATATTTTCTTCATTGTTTTAAGCATTTCTTGGACCAAAAACAAGCAATTCCGCATTTGTAATACGATACAAATGCGGAATTGCTTGCTCGAGTGAGTCTTCGGAATACGTCTGTAGATCCAGATATCAAAAACCTCGATCCTAAGTGATGCTTCTCGATTCAGTATCTACGCTTCCATCCCATCGAGGAGACATGAAAAGCATAGAGAATGGCCACCACATGAGTCAGAACACCCATGAAGAGAGTTTGCTCTCTAAACGGCGCTATATAAATTGACATTTTATTATTAATGCTATGTAGCAGCTAGTAGCCAGCCAGAAACCGTTATTTTTTCAAATGTTTTTGAAGGTGTAAAAAAATAGTGTAACAATGGATTTTTCACGTTCTTTTGTAAGAAGTTTAATCAGTCCCATAAAAAAGTGACATGACCAAATCAATCAAATTACTTAAGAGGGAAGAACTAAAAACCTTATTAAAAGGAAAGAATGTACGAGTTGTGTAGATGAGACAGAAGCGAAAGATGTGTATAGAACGAAGTAGACATCTATTATTTTTGCCTATCCCAATAAGGACATGGAGTGAAAATGATGATAATGAAGAGTTTTTAATTTATTGAATTTGTTTATTGATAATACTGTCATTTTTCTGGATATAGTCTTTCGTTAATATAAGTTGTTGATCGATAGCTGTTTAGATATTCAAAGCAGTTAATAAAAAGAATTGCATTTTACCCCTAAGTGAAAAAGCAATTGAAATGTCACGATCTACCCCTCCCCTTAGCCATCGCTGCTGATTACAGGGAAGAAGAGATCGCCACCCTGCTGGGCTCCAACATTTTGGGGTGACAATTTGACAGTTTAAAATAAATTCCATCCCTTAACACGGTACCCTAATTGTGCGAAACAATGACGGTGGGGACTAAGCTGGGAAACGCAAAGATATTTGGGGTTATCTTTTGAGATATGATAAGCATACGAGTACTTTCAGGTTTCAATTATTTGGTTGCAATTTTATAGATTCTTTACCTACTAATGGGACAGTTAAGTTAATACACTTCCAATGGAATAATACTTGTTTGGAATAGCCAGTGAGTAGTTTTATGTTTGATCATCACACGGTACAGATACGTACATAATTAGATGGAAATGATTCTCAGATGAGGACCAACGTTTCGAAAGCTGTGCAGACTTCATATTTAAGGATGAATAAAAAAAGCCTTACATAACACACTCGCGACCGTAACGTAAACATGGGTCTGGCCTGATAAACCACCCGCTATAATGATCTCAACGTAAACAAGTTAAGCCTAGCAACTCTACTTGTATTCGCTTTTGCTTCTTTCTAAAATCGGAACCATGCATGATTGGGGCACATTTCGCCATATCCATGTATTATATGATATACTCGTACACTTTTGAATAAATACTCAAGAAAGTTAATAAAGTCTGTATTTTATTTAACGTCTTTCAAATGAGACAGCATAAGTTGATTTAATCCAACTATCTTAAACTATTCATTAAGTGTTTTCACCACATGGCAACTTCTACAACACTGAAATTTCCCTATGAAATTTAAACAGCGCCAAAATTAAAGGCCCCAGCGGTTCGTGTCAAAATCCCATAATTGTTAAGAGCGAGTCTTATGAATATTTTGGTCACATTCCCCATGGAGTTAGTGACTATTTGGTCACAATTATCATCCTTGCATCCCCTTGTTGTCACTATTCAACCCTTTGTGTGAAAATAATTGAAGGGTTGTTCGCTTCTTCACAAGAAGGAAATTTTGGACTGCGTTGAAAAGTTTTATTTCCTAATTTGTTTGTTCTACATTTTGAAACTTTTTCTTTGTTCTGAGTTTAATATAATTTCAAGTAACTTCATATGTGTTATATTTATTTGCTTTTTCTGCATTTATTTATTGATTTTTTTAAGGATGAATGATGACTAAATAAATAAATATGTTTGATAAATATATAAAGTGAGTATGGTTATTAAACGACACTTAAATTTTTTTATTGATTAAATGAGATCTGTTCGATTTGCCCGAAGTGTCAATAAAAAGAAGAGTAGCTTCAGGCAATAAAGTAAATGGTAGGTCATATAATGCGTTTCCCCATCGAATAATTCCAAGAGAAGCATAGATGCTCAATAAATTCTTGATCCCAACATTAGGATATATACACGAACTCTGGACATTTTAAATAAGGATTTAAAATAAGATAAATATGGTAGAAATTTATTTAAGTATTTATTTAATATAGCTTACATATACAGCTTAAACCCAATCACATACATCAGTGGTCCCCAACCCCTGGGCCGCGGCCCGGTACCGGGCCGTGGACCAAATGGTACTGGGCCGCGCAAGGGCCTGCTTAAAAATCAAAATTACTTTTGAAAAATTGAGCATACCCAATAAAACTTAATTATAGCTTAAAATAATTATTCCGTTGAAAACTCATTCACGCTAAGTTACCACCGACCTTCCGACAATACCTTCGAAATAAAACAACACCACACTACCATATGCATGCCGCATGCGGAGTCGTCCTTGATTCCGAAGGCGGTCTTGCCGTAACTTAAACAAGGTAAATACTATACTCGTATATTTTATATACTTTATATATACATAAGATGTCAAAAGTCTATTACCCCCAGATGGAACCATCTCGTTTCAATGAAGCAAACTCAGGGTTCTCATTGATTTAGCATTAAGTTAAAATATTAAATCTGTTTTTATTCATTTTTAAGGGGTAACTGTATTTTATTTTGAAGGCATGTTTAAACACGATTCAATTAAAAATATTAAATCAAAACACATAAAATTTCAACATCAAAACTTTTAAAGAAAATAAATAAATAACTTTCAAGTTAATACGAGTATCTGCAAGATATCAGAATAACGTTACGAGTAAAATTCCGATATTAAACCCTAAGCATTCTCAAAATAAATTATTTTCTCTATCTTAGAAAAAAATACTTTCAACCTTCCGTTGAACCTTAAAAATATTGAAAATACCCATCAATCCAAACTTAATAATCCTTCATTGTTATTATATATTTTTTCTTCATTTTTCCCACAAACCTTGTATTTTCTCTACTATTATTTGTCACTATAACCTATGTACCACAGTTGTAAATTTTATTATTATATATTGTACAAATATATTGTTATTAAATTTAAAAAAAA